>BLBF01000017.1:40438869-40450958 GCA_015471245.1 Laticauda colubrina
GGGGGGGGGGGTGACAGGGGACTGACAGGCAGTAGCAACTGCCACTGTGTCATAAGCAGGAGGCTTTGAGTCAAAGGTCTGTTCTCCTTTTTTCGGATACAGCAAATCAATCATGGCCATAAGGGCCTGCCATGTTGTTAGTAATGATGGAGGGGCTCATGGGGGCTCATGGAGCCATTTCCCCATGCGCACCCATGCCGATTTTTTCAGCGACCCTTCCTCCTGATAGGCAGGGCAATGGTCTCCCAGATACTTTAGAAGGATTTTAACGTTTGATTGGGAGACAGGGTAAATGGTACTACCATTTGACTTTTGAATTTTATTAGCTTTCCTGACTAATCTCTCCAATTCTTGCAAATGCACAGTCTGCCTTTTGGATAGGTCCTGCCCCATAACTCACGTGAAGTTGCGCGATGTCTGTTCCAGACAGCAAGTAGATGGGGTGTCAGGCGGCGTAACACGGCACCCGAACTTCGTCCGCAGGTTCAATGAATCACGGAGCGGAGCCTGGGTCTGCGAATCACGTCAGGGTCACCAGTTGAGGTGTCACTCTCCCGGAGGGCTCCCCACGAACTGCCGAATGGGTTTGAGGAAAGACATGACACACGTTTTCTCCTCGGGGTGAGCGAGCCCCGAACTAGCTCGAGACAAGCTTTTTTATTGAGGTTTGGGTGGGTTACAAAATATCAGAAGGCAAGCATGTGATCCTGATTGACCATACTAAAACTGACACATTGGATTGAATACACATCTATGGCAACGATGTTTTGCAAACACAGTTGGGTGGGATGGATATCCATATTTGGGTGTCAGTAGATGTCTTCTATGTGTAAAAAGCAGTTTCTACATCATGTCCAGTATTTTTCGGACAGGCCCCTGTGGTTAGCGTTTCTAAGCAGTTTGCAACAGCAGATGTGGTTATATTTCTTCAGAGCTTTTCTGTTGCAGAATGTCATATGCAGCGAGGTAGTTCGTGGTTGGAACAGGATATGGACAAACAATATAGCTATAGCTTATTCAAAAGATTATATGGCTAATGCAAGGCAAAATTATCTGATCATTGCAGTAATATTTCTCCACAAAATTCCAAATCTATTTTAAAACAATCTCATTTTGTCCTTGGCAGAAACTTCAAAAATAGATTTTCAAGGAGGTTTAGTGGAGGTTAATTGCAGCACAGTCATGGCAACCATCATAAAAGAATTCCAGTAGATGCTTTGTATCAAATATGATCTCTATTTACACAGAGATTCTTGCAATCTTTTCTCAATCCTTTTTATGTAAAAAGCGAGAATCCATTTTCCTCTGGATGAAAAACCTCCATTAGATTCTTATAACAGATTGCAGATTGTTCACTTTGGCTACATGAAAAGTGGCTCTTACCCAGCAACTTGATAATCAGCTTTTGAATTGTGCTATAGAAGATTGATATTTTTTATAAAATCTGTAGTAATAATTTAGTGAATAAGATTTCAGACTATTTCAGTATGCTGTGTATAACAACATAAAACAGCATTTAATTCAATTCAATTCACTGTAATTTAATTTTGTTGGTCAATGACAGGAATGAAAAGACTTGACTTGAATAATCTATCCCTTATTAGATAGAATTCAATGTATGCTTATGGATTGGAGAGGGATAACTTTTACAACTAATGAATCCCCCCTCTCTTTCTTTCTTTCTTTCTTTCTTTCTTTCTTTCTTTCTTTCTTTCTCTCTCCCTCCCCCCTGTCTCTCTCCCTCTCCCCCTTCCTCTCTCTCTCTCTATCTCTGTGCATCTCATGCCACATGAACTAAAGAATAACAAATATAAGGTCTGTAGCACAAGTAATTCCTATCTAAATACTCTAGGCTGGCGGCCCCCCAACTAGGTACCAAGGACCAGTTTCACAGAGAGATTTTTCTGCAGACCAGAAGGAACGTGGTTTTGCATGTTCCTGCATCCTGAGGATGAGGCTTCACTTGTTTGAGTTGCCAATTTCTGGCATGCTGTGGCCCAGAGCTGGTCCATAGAGTAGGGGTTGGGGACTCCTGATCTAAGCCAGTAGAATTCAACCTTGAGCAATTTTAAGCTATATGTACTTCAACTGCAAGAATTCTTCAGCCATATCAAAAAGTTGCCAGGGGTTAAGAAACACTGGTGCAGACTGTAGGTTTTCTACCTGTTTAGATAATTTCTGAGTTCTGTTAAAAAGAAGATACACAATATAAAGATGTTCAATGTCTGAAATGCAACTTTCCCAAGAAAATATGATATAACTTGGCAGCTATTTTTATTCATGAATAAGGTATGAATGAGATATCCTCCATTTAAAACAATTACATTCTAACCAGAGGTGGTATTCAGCAGGTTCTGACCAGTTCTGGAGAACCAGTAGCAGAAATTTTGAGTCGTTTGGAAAACCAGCAAACAACCCCTCTGACTGGAGATTTTAAAATATCCTTCCTCTGCCACGCCCACCAAACCACACCCATAGAACTGGTAGTAAAAAAAAAAATATCGAATTCCACCACTGATTCCACAGCCACTGTTTGTCAGAAATTTTGCTCGTTAGGGATATTGGAAACAAAGAATTTGCTGATTTAGATTTCTGGTGTAAATTGTACCTAATGTAGGAACAGGCTATTAATAGACTGCTTGCAGGCTGTATTCACATTTTTGTAGTTTCTAAAGATATTACATCCCCTATTGTATCAAGACTGACATTAAAATTTGGCAATAAGACACAAATGTTTTCAGAGCAATTATAGCAAGCAGTTATCACATACCCTGTTATGGATTCTGCATGCTATCAAATGACCTGTGTTTGTAACAGGAACTTCTAATTTTAAAGGCTAGGTCCCACTGGCTGACGGATGCAAAACGTATGCATAAAGGACACAGCGGACAAGCAAAATTTTGGGGGTGGCTCCATCCATTGTCATCCTCTCCAAAAAGTGGCAAAAATTTGCATAAACAGAAGGGAAAAGAACGGAAAAAAATGGATGTGGGTAGTACGTAGCGAGGATGTTAAATGGATGTTCATAGGAAGCCTTGCGGATGACAGTGGATGGAAGCAGATGACACATCCGAAAGGCTTCCAGGGGAGAATTGCAAAGTGGATGCATAGCGGAAAGAGCAGATGCATAGCGGATGACGCGGATGCATCACGGACGCCTATAGGAAGCAAAGCGGGTGACACACGGATGTATATCAGATGCAAAGCAATCATTACGCATGCGGGGAGTTTGAATTGGGTCAGCTCCGCAGATATAAAAGGATGCAGCTCGCACGCAGTCAGAATTCAGAGGAAAGACGTGCTGCCACATACATCTTCAAAGAACACCATGGTTCATCAGTCAGGGAAGAAGAGGAAGCCAGTGCCTACTCATGCCAGCTCTGGCAAGAAGGACAGAACCAGCATCCCACCCCCTGGCATTGACTCTGAAGCTGCTGGTGCTTCTGGTGCTGCTGGTGCTGCTGCTGCTGCTATTGCTGGTGCTGGTGCTGGTGCTGGTGCTGATACTGCTGTTGTGGTGGACCAACACCAAGGCCCTCAAAGCCCTGATGCTGAAGGCCCTGATGCTCAAGCCCCTGAAGGCCCTGATCAAGCCCCTGCCAGAGGGAGGAAGGGGCAAGGGAAGGAGAAGGGAGAGAGGAAACAGTACACTGTTTCCGAGGACCATGAGGAAGAGGTGCTGGAATGGCTGAGGGAGAATGAGTACCTGTGGAGAAAGGGCCACAGGCTCTATCGCGACACCAAGAAGAAACAGGAAGCTTGGAGAGACAAGGCAGAGAGCCTGGGCTACACTGCAGATGTACTCCTGGGATGGTGGAAGCACATGCACACCTAGTATGGCAAGCTACACCTCAAAAAATCTGGCCAGGCCGCTGTCAAGCTCACTGACCGGGAGATGTACGTCATGGCCAAGTGCAGCTTCCTGGAGGGTACTTCCTGTTGTACTCTCGGGGCCAAGCACCCCAATGGTGCCTCAGACCAGCACTCAAGCCACAGCCACCTCCACAGTCCCTGGACGCTTAACAGCTGAGACCATGGACATGACTCAGAGTGACTGAGAACAGTGCCAGAGACTGAGTTGTTACTTGTTCACTTTATCTTTGCTTAAGACACTTTACTTGGTTCATTTTGCTTTTTTAATAAAGTCATAGAGTTTACTTAAGACAGTTAATAAAGGTTATCTTTGCTTGAGACACTTGGTTCATTTTTTTTACTGAATAAAGTGTTGGTGAAAACCTTGAACAAATGGTTAAGCCTTTGCATGCTTGTGGGATAGATAAGGATAGTTGTGGGATAGATAAGGGTAGTTGTGGGATAGATAAAGATAGTTGTGGGACAGATAAACCTCCAGTGAAAGCATAGTGGGACTGTATGGTCCACCATCCCAGCTGCCACACATATGGCCCTTTTTTATCAAGAACAATTTATTCATTGATCAACACATTTCAAAATAAACAAAGCTCTTTATTAATGCCCTATTCATTGTAGGACCACTCAACATACATGGCACAATCTCATCAGTGTTATGAGACAGGCTCAAGGAAGCATCCATTAATCATCTATCATCCTGTCTTGCCACTCCACTGCTCCAGCTGGGGAGTTGCACCAGTGTCTCAGGAGGTTGCGCTGCTATTTCCCTTCACGTGAAGCTCTGTTGGGGCCTTGTACATCCACAGTGTCTATCAGGTTATGTCCTTGCCTCCATTCACCAGGCTCCATGTCCCCATTGCCTTGTTGATGGTCCACAAGTCTGTTCTGCAACACTGGGTAGCGGGTGCACGTAAGATTGTGCAGGATGCAGCAAGCTTCCATGATGCTCCTCACAGTCCCTGGGTGATGCTGCATGGTGGTGAGAAGTACCTGGAACCTGTTGGCCAGGATGCCAAAGGCGTTCTCCACTACCCATCTCACCCTGGACAGCCTGTAGTTGAAGATCCTTTCTTCACGGGTGAGGTATTTTGAAGTGTAGGGCTTCATGAGGTAGGTTCTGAGAGAGAAGGCGTCATCCCCCATGATGAAGTAGGGCACCTCTTGTGTGTCATTGGGTTGGGGGTCTGTATCTGGAAAACCCATGATGAGGTTGCATTCCAGCCCATCCTTGAGGTCACTTGCCTTATATACCTGGCTATCTGAAGCTGACCCATTGCCTGAAGCATCGATGTACATGAATTTGTAGTCAGCATCAACCATGACAAAGAGGATGATGCTGAAGAAGCCCTTGTAGTTGAAATAAGTAGACCCCGACTTGGCTGGAGCTTTGCAGGCCACGTGCTTCCCATCTATGGCTCCAATGGTGTGGGGAAAGTTCCACCTCTGATACCACTCTTCTGCAAGTTTCCTCCAGCCTTGTTCAGTGGTGGGGCACTGGAGGAGCTCCTCCACGTATTCTTTGATGATGGCCTGCACCACTTCTCTGACCACTTTGCTGATGGTGTTGTGTGGCACCCTCCACGCATACTGCATGTTTTTGTATGTGGTTCCAGAGGCCAGGTGGTGCAGAGTCAGTGCCACCTTCAATCCAGGGTCCAGGCTGGGACAGAAGTTGGTGCTTGGCTTGGTCAACTTGGGTCTCAGATGCTCTACAAGTTCATCAAACATGGCTGTTGGCATCCTCATGAAGTGATGGTATGCATGAGGGTCTTCATTCCTCAGCTCCACCATCAACTGGTCATACAGTCCAAACTCCATTCTTCTCACAATCCATCCTTGGACCCAGACAGCTCTTGGATGTCTCCTTCTTCTCCTTGTGTATAAAAGGTGAAACAGACTGAACAGGGTTTGGTTCTGGTGATGAACTCAGCTACCATATGGACTGTGTCATCATCCATGGTGGAGAACAATGGATGATGTGGAAGACCAAGACCAAGGGTGAAGAGGTCTGTACACCATGGCTGCTGGACTCATACTGAGATCCAGATGATTTCCTCCCCCTTTTTATAGGAAATATCAGTTGTCCACTTGGTCTCCTTCTACATACTCTAGACATTCTTCAGACATCCTAAATATCTGAGATACATCCCAGATACAAACGTTTTGTCCGTTTTAATCCTTTATATACGAGATGAATCCCCTTACATCCTTTCTATTTCTGTGCTACTAACATTGTGTGGATGTTCCATGTACCTTTCATTTGCTTCCTCTTTCTGTTTTCAGCTGCAGCGGATGTGAGTAGAGGGGATGGTCAGAGGATGCCGAGAGGATACAGTGGATGTTTAATGGATGATAACGGACACAGTACATTTGTTGACCGTATATGCCACGGATGTACATCCTACGCGGCGGAAAGTTCATCCGTTCAAAAAGTTTTGTGCAGCTCAAAACTTCTTGTGTGGATGAAATCTCAGTGGACAGATGCTTGAGGGATAGAGCGTATGAAACACACATGCAGTGAATACACAACGGATGCATCGCTTTTTCCAATGGATGGCAAGCTTTTTTTAACGTTTTACATACTCTTTGCATCCGTTGGTGCAGTGGGACAGGGGCTTAAGAATGTGAGAATACCGCTTAGGAAATGAGGATAAATTTCAAAACCAGATCCTGATATCCACTTATTTGCCTTTATATGTGCTTCATACGATAATGACAGAAAATATGGAATTCTATCAAATATAAAATCATTTTAAAGTGATCACTTACATTTCATACATTTCTAAAGCAGTATGTTTTCTTATAGTTCTAGATGTTTAATGTGGGATCAATTATTAAATTATGTTTCATTGTTGCTTCAGGCCTATGCTTTCAACAATATTTTTGTTATGTTATGAAGCTGTTAAAGGATTTGCCTTGCTAAAGAAAAGAAAGGACCTCAAAGAAACCTAAGAAATTAGAATCACTTACTTTTCTTCATCCTAAATATATTTCAGAAATTTTCAGCAAAAGCATTTATTTGGTTATTTGTCAGAGACAACATGAGAAATATGTGTCTTTTGGATTCATTTTTTTAAAAAATCTGTGTTAAATCTGTGTTTTGAAGCAGACATAAAATTGTTGCTTATGAACCCTACAGCTGACATAAATCACCAACTTCAGTCTACTTCAGTTTACCTATTTATTTGGACAGAAGTCTGCCACACATCAATCAATTTTCTTCTATCAGTTTCCTTCATACACAGTAGTTGGGAACCTATAAGGCCTCTCAGGCTCACTCTTCAAAACGTCCCTTTTCATACTACCTAACAGAAAAAATGGAACAGTGCTGGAAAATGTCCCATTCATCCATTAAAAACATTGGTATATTTCCACAAATTAGAAGGTGCTGCTTCAATAATAACATGGAAAAGCAAAGAATTTAAAGAATTCCCAAGTTTTAAAATTTGTATTTATGAAATACATGCATAAAGAGAATTTCATTTCTGACAGCATCTCTTCCCTTAATTTCAGAATGCTAATGATCTTTTGCTGAATTTTGCTTATGGCAATAAACGAGGCAAAATGTATGTTATGACATCATGACACAAGCCATTTGCATTGCAATCTCATGTCAGTATGCAAGAGTTGGGGTATGCTCCTCCCATTCATGCCTCCATCCACAGTTGCTCTTTTTCAAGATGGCTGCACACATGGATGCTGCAGTTAACCGCTCCTACTTTCAGTGTATGGTGTGTATGATTCTCTGTGTGTTTTGGATCATTTTCTTGACTGAATCCTTTGGGGCAAGGAGCATCTATAGTCAACAAGCCTTGTAACAAATTGGACTGAAATGTGAAAAGACTATTACAGAAGATTTTATACATTCTCATAACATACCAAAGGAGGCAGCTAGGCCCCTGGGGGAGCTATGGATCACTATCCCTGTAGGAAGAAGGAAGAGGTGGAGAAAGAAGAACAGACCAAGGTAGAGAGGATGCCATGCTGGGGTTTTCTTTAGGCTAAGTAAGTTTCCACACAGGCCTTCAATTCCAAGTATATTTCTTAACCAATGCAAGATTTCTGATGAACAAAATGGATGAATTAAGGCTACAGATTGCAAAGACTAAATTCATCAAGAACTGTTGTGTTTTGCTAATCACAAAAACTTGGCTTCATTCACTCATTCCAGATGCAGCTGTTGAGCTGGAAGGCTACATAGCTCACCAGCAGGATAGTAGTAGAGATTCTGGCAAGATCAAAGGATGGGGTGTGTGTGTGTTAAGCCTTTACGTGAACAAAAGCTGGTGTATCAATACAAAGACTGTAGATAGCCACTGCTCCATGGATCTGGAGTATATGATACTTAAATGTAGACCCATATATCTTCCATGGGAATTCAGTGTGGTTTTGATTACTGCAGTCTATATCCCACCTGATGCCAAAACTACCACAGCTTTGGGATTCTTGTATAACATTGTTAGTAATCAGCAGAATAAGTAACCTGATGCTGTGCATATCACAGCACTTCTTTTAATCAAGCTGATTTAAAAGAAGTGCTCCCTAAATTCTATCAGCATGTTAAGTGTGCTACTAGAGGAGCAAACATATTGGACAAATCTATACCAACATCAAACATGGCTATAAAGTTATACAATTTCCACATTTGGGACAATCAGACCATATGTCACTGCTTTTAGCACCAGCTTACATCCCTCTGCCTATGATAAAGACAGTGAAATCTTGGCTAGAAGATGCTTCCCAACAACTTCAGGATTGTTTTGAGAACACAAATTGGGTCATCTTTTACCACCCTGACCTAGAGGTGCACATTGCAACTGTTCTGTGCTATTTCAAACACTGCACAGATACTATCACTGTGGATAAATGTGTTGGGATCTATCTCAATCAGAAACCCTGGATGACCAAGGAAGTCCAGCGCCTCTTGCATGACAGGACCAAGGCCTTTAGGTCCGGTGATGGAGCAAGATACAGTGTTGCCAGAGTTAATCTGAAGAAAGGTATTCGGAAGGCCAAGACTGATTATAAGAGGAAAATTGAGGATATTTTTTATTGCAATAACATGAGGCAGGTGTGGTGAGGGATTCAACAAATTGCAAACTATCAACCGACCAATGTCATCCCTGCTGAGGGGGATGTTTCATTGGCAGAGGAACTGAATCATTTCTTTGCTCACTTTGAAGTGGAGATATCAGAGACAGATAAAACACAACTACCAGCCAACTGCAGCCACCTCATTGTGGAGGAACAGGAGGTGAGGAGCATTCTGAGGGCTGTGGACCCTAGAAAGGCTGCTGGTCCTGACGTTATCTTTGGCCAAGTGCTTAAAGACTGTGCTGATCAGTTGGCTAGAGTCTTTACTAGGATCTTCAATCAGTCTTTATCCCAGTCCACTATTCCATCTTGTTTGAAGGCTTCCACCATTTTTCCGCTACCAAAGAAGTTCCCTATCAATAACCTCAATGATTACAGATCAGTGGCACTCACTCCTATCATAATGAAGTACTTTGAGAAATTGGTCTGCCAGCACATCATTTCTGGTCTTCTGCATAACACCAGTTTGCATACAGAAAAAATAGATCTACAGAAAAAAATAGATCTAGCCATCACTCTTCACACTGCTCTGACTCATCTAGAACAGCAGGAGGGCTATGTGAGGATGCTTTTTGTGGATTTTAGTTCTGCGTTTAACACAATTCTTCCACATAGACTAGTGTCTAAACTTCTGGACCTTGGGCTTTCCAATTCAATCTGCCTTTGGATTATGGATTTCTTTTCTGGCCACTCACAGGGGGTAATCATACCTCTTCAGCCTTTATTCTTAACACTGGTACACCACAGAGTTGCGTGTTGAGTTGCTTACTCTGTACTTTTTATGTGCATGACTGCATTCCTACTCACACTAGTAATACTATTGCTAAATTTGCAGATGGTACAACAGTGGTGGGACTTATCTCTGGGGGGGATAAGTCTGCCTACTTAGATGAAGTGGACCAGTTGCTTTTGTGGTGTGGAGACAACAACTTGGTCCTCAACACCAATAAGACCAAGGAGTTTATAGTGGATTATAGAAGAAACAGATCAGACATCCAGCCCTTGCTTATCAATGGAGACGAGTGGAGCAAGTGGCCAGTTTTAAGTTTCTGAGTGTTACCATAAAAGAGGACCTGACCTGGGGTGCCCACATTGCAGCCCTGGTCAAAAGGGCCCAGCAGATATTATACTACCTGAGGCTTCTCAGAAAACAACAACTGAATGAGAAACTGCTGGTGATAAACTGCTGTACAATAGAGAGCATTTTAACATACTGCACCTCTATATGGTTTGCCAATTGCACAGTGGCAGATAGGAAAGCACTCCAGAGGTTTAATATCATTGCCCAAAAGATCATTGATTGCCCTCTCCTTTCTCTGGATAAGTTTTATAGCTCCCGCTGCCTTAAGAAAGTTCAAAATATTCTCAAAGATCCATCTCATCCTGGGAACCCTTTTTTTGAACTATTATCATCTGGCAGACAGTACAGAATAATAAAAACAAGGACAAATAGGCTGAAAAACAACTTCTGTCCCAGGGCAGTAGCTTTTTTGAATTCTGTTATACAATGCGGTGTGGTGTCAGGGGTTTCCAGTTCAATGTGTAAAGGGTGAAGGATACATGTTTGTATTTATTTTCATGGTCATGATGTGCACTGAAGATGGTGTTTGATTTTGTTGTATGAGGTGCAATGACAATAAAGTAAACTAAACTAAACTCTTGGACATATATGTTCACAGGAAAATGATGGGTGGCTGGAGTGATGAGACTTGCATTGCTAGGTTACAGCGCAAATCCTGAGTTATGTACTTTTCCCCACTCACTGGGAGACAAAAGCAACACTGCAGTTTTTTTGGCTGTCTTAATGTGCATTTCATCATTTTTTCATCATCAAAATAAGTATGTTTTTGCCTAGGAATTACATCTCCCAGTAGACAAGTTGTAACAGGTAAATCTGGTATGGAAAAAAAGAATGAGTGAGAATAGAAAATGAGCAAGAAGGAGAAAATATGGAAAATCTGACAACGAAAGAAAAATTATCGTCTTGGTCTATAGAGATCTCTGAATTTAGAATGAAATGTCTTGAATAAGTTGGAAACATGATATAAGTGGGATTATTTGAATAAAGGGTAGAGTGGAGGGTCTAGTTTTGCATTTGTTTAGCTTTTGTTCAGAAAGGAGTCAAAGAAACCTGGATAAAGTCTTGATTTGTTTATTTCTGGGCACATGATTATATGAGGACTTAACACACACTCCAGGATTAGTTGTAGAATTTAATGTCTGTTCCAGATGTGTTTTCAGTCCTAACTGCAGAAGCACAAGACATATTTATCTTCTAACTGTTTTATTTTTAAAAGAATCATCAAGAGGTAACATGAAGGTAAGAAGAAAATTATTTGAGGACTTGTCCCTGTGAGAAGGTTAAACATAATCTTTTTCAGAAGCACAGCTGCTTTGCACGGCACAATGGATTATGCACAGCAGCTGCTGAAGTGAGAAAGAGAGTGCAGGCTTGCAGGAGGCAAGTTGGAAAGCCTCTGCGCCTGTGCAAAGTACATGCTTGGCTCACGCACAAATGCAAAGTGTGTGCACATGTGCAAAGCATGCCCACCAAGCCATGCCCACTGAACCAATGATAAACGGTTTTTGAAACACACTACTGAACCAGACTTATTTCAGACAAACTCCCAGGATTTGCACATGATCCCTACAGCAGCCAATAGGCTCTCTGCCCTACTTGCTAGGAACACAGTATCCTGGTAGAGATGCTGTCATTACCCCCTTTTTTTCTTCTTTATCAGTCTCAAGTGACCATTTTAATTTCTCAAGGTATTGTTAACATTGTGGCTATGGGACAGTATTATTATTATTATTATTGTTAGGGATAACATTGTTCACCCTAACTGTTTTAGGTGAAATACTAACTATGAATCATAGTTAGTGTATGCAGCTTTAAATGTAAAATAGCAATTGTGGGTGTGGTTATGAAAACCATATAAAAGTAGCAAGGCTACAGCTTGCTCGCTCTCTCTCTGGCTTTGATGATCCCTGATTACTGCTTGGAAGCAAGACTGCATTGCTCGAACGGGAGAGACAACAACGGACTGATTTATGTGAACTGACAATAGGATATTCTAGATGGACTTTGCTAACTGAATATCCCTGAATGGACTGACTACATGGTA
>BLBF01000017.1:40495958-40519899 GCA_015471245.1 Laticauda colubrina
TGAACCAAGTGAATCACTTCCTCCGGGTTCAAGTGAGGCATGGCCCATCTGGTCATGCCTGAATCGCCTACGGACAGGAACAGGACGATGCAAAGTCCTCATGCAGAAATGGGGCTACAATAGGGATGGAGAAACTGCTTGAGACTGTGGGCAGGATCAGACAATGCAACATCTTTTGGTCTGCCCTCTCCTACCAGAGCCATGCACTGTCAATGACCTGGAGACTTTCAACACCAAAGCCAGATCCTGCGCTCTGCACTGGACAGGACTTGTGTAGTGACTCGAGAAGAAGACTTTGAAGTCAAAGACATTTTGGACTCTCACATATATCAGGGAAAAACTCAGAATTTGGTATCCTGGAAAGACTTTTCCCCCTCAGAAACTGAATGGATCAACTCCCAATATATTAAAGCCCTCAAACTGCTTTTTAAAATTATATGACCAATACTTAGATAAGCTGCATTGAACTGTTTACTAATTGGGAAATGTTGTGTATCTCTTCCTCCTCTCTCTTTTTCTTTTGCAGGAGTATGTCTCTGTCAAGGGGAGCAGAATGTCAGATCGGTCTGGCTCAGTTGAGGGATGTGAGGGGTTCACAGGTATCCTGCCATAAAAAGAAGGGGGAGGAAGAATAAAAGGGAGAAGGATATCAGAAGGAAGGATGAAAGGGCAATAAAACTTTGTGTGTATGTGATAGGAAATCAGAAGAGGAGAATGACAGATGAGAAGGACCAGAGCAGCTGGAGCCTGTTTGTACCAGTATCCCATAGCCAGGCAGCCTGAGAAATGTATGGATTACCCCAAACATCTCAGAGTTTTCAAAACATTTTGGCTAGTTCTGGTTGGCTGGAAACAGACTGATCACCAAGGGAGGGATGGGCTGGGGCGAAATCTATACCTTATTTTTGTATCCAGCAAGTGTGATAATTTCAGAGCTGCCTTTCGCTTTGCTGCAACCAACATTCTTAGTAAAAGAACACTTTGCTCTAACCAAATGGCACCAAAGGCTTTTCTTTCCTAAGAGATCGGATTGGGGTAGATATGATAGAGATATATTTTTCTTAAAGTCTATCAATGATCTGATAAGCAAATTAAACTTTTTACTAGCAACTGGCTGTGTATGGAACAGGATTTTGAGTATGGAACAGGATACTGAATTTTGATGTATGGAAACCAATTATCACATTCTACTCTTCCATTCACATAGTCATTTAAAAAAAGATTGGAAATACAGCCAGCTTTCTCTTCCTGTGAGTCCCACATCACCCCACCCATCTCATCTATAGATGCCACTCTATAGATAGATTGTCATATGCAGATTTTTACAGATTTTGTCAGCCGGATCTCCAGCATGGGGTTTGACTTTGCTACATGCTTGCCATTGGCTGCCATAATAAATGGGGGAGGGGCAATGGCATTTGGTTTGGGGAAGTGAACTGATGAGGTGAAGTTCAATGTGAACAGAAAGGAAGGTTTGGTCTCAAGAATTATTGCATTGCTGAGTGTAGTCATTTACACCCTGTCAAGGCCAACCATCCTAGGACTCCAGATGGGTGAAATACTTGAAGATGAGCCTCACACAACATCATACTGGACATTGATTGGACCCTCAGCACTGAACTGAGGGGGAGGAACTTGGGGAAACTTTCAATCTGTAACTTTCATGTGTTTTGAATCAGATCTTGCCTTGTTTTCACTGCTATCATTTCAAACTCAGTCAACATATATCTTATCTATCTCAATGGAGTTGGGGGGTTTCTTTCTTGGGTTTTGAACTGAGGCAGGCCTGACAGATTTATTGTGATGCCTTTTTGGAATGAGATCTCCAGTGAGATCCATGTGGCTGTCACCCTGAGACCTTCCCAGAAGGACTGGATGATCTGGCTGTTTTCCCAGACCCTGGGGTAATGCTGACTGGATAGTTTTGTTGGATAGTTTTATGAATTTGCTTTTGTATTAAATATCCAGATGCCATTTAGTTATCTATTTTGTATTTTTATATTTTATTTGCTATATTGTGAGATGCCCATATAAGTTCTAATTTAGTGGCCACAATCGTGACCCACAACTCAGTTAAGTAAGGTGGTCATGAAATGAAACCATAGCCATGTTTATCATTTTACTTCACTTTTCTTTTGCTTTGCAGACCTGCAAAGCTTATAAATGTGAGGATTGGTTTTAAGGTTACATTTTTGTCACTGTTTTAACTGAGAACAGTCATGAAACAAAGACTACCTTTTATAAGTCAGGTGGTACCTCAATCAAATCAAATCAATAGACAAATATAATATGATTTATCATCATAGTTGCATGTGTAAAAAGATATTAAAATGACTGGTGAAGACTTTATCGAATTGTAGATTATATGTGTAAAAGGTAAAGGTTTCCCCTATGCAGCCGTGTCTGACTCTAGGAGATAAGTTCATCTCTGTTTCTTAGCAAGGGAACCAGTGTTGTCTGAAGATATTTCAATGGTCATATGGCAGCCTGACTGCCTATCAAGGTGAATGGAACCTTATTACCTTCTCACCCCTATTTATCTACTTGAATGTGCATGCTTTCAAACTATTAAAGTAAGCAGGAGTTGGGGTAAGTAGCAAGAGCTTGCCCTGCTGTGCAGTGCTTGGGTCTCAAAACCAGGCTGTCAGCTTTCCATCTGAAAAGCCCAGCCTCTTTAGCCACTGAGCCATTGCACCCCCTATCTGTATTAAGCCCATGTCACACTGGCCAATGGATGCAAAAAGGACAGAGCGGACGAGCAAAATGTTCCATCCGTTGTTATCCGCTCTCCAAAGGGGCAAAAATTTGCATAACCGGAGTGGATAACACAGTCGCGGGGAGGATGCAGGGCGGATGCAAAGCGGATGCGGAACGGAAGCCCAGCGGAAGGAAGCAGATGGGAGTGGATGGGAGTGGATGGCACATCCGCAGGGCTTCCGGGGGGCCTCAGCGAAGTGGACGCGGAACGGATACAGCAGATGCACAGCAGATGAAGCGGATGCAGAGTGGATGCAGAGCAGATGCACAGCGGAAGCCTAATGGATGCCTGGTGTTAATTGCGCATGCGGGGAGGATGCATTGTGTCAGCCCCGCAGATATAACGGAAGCAGCTCGGAAGCAGGTCGCCATTCAGAGGAAAGACCTGCTGCTGGACACATCGACTGCCTTGCCTGCCCTGCCTGAATGTCTGCCTGCCAGCCTTGCTGCCAGCCTCCCTGCCAGCCTTGCTGCCAGCCTTGCTGCCTGCCTTCCTGCCAGCCTTGGTTCATGTCTGCCTGCCAGCCTTGCTGCCTGCCTGCCAGCCTTCCTGCCAGCCTTGGTTCATGTCTGCCTGCCAGCCTTGGTGCCTGCCTCCCTGCAAGCCTTGGTGCCTGCCTTGGTGCCAGCCTTCCTGCCAGCCTTGGTGCCTGCCTGCCTGCCTGCAAGCCTGCCTGCCAGCCTTCCTGCCAGCCTTGGTGCCTACCTCCCTGCCAGCCTTCCTGCCAGCCTTGGTTCCTGCCAGCCTCCCTGCCAACCAGCAACCCCACAATCATGCGGAAGCACAGCAAGCCTCAGCCATCTGCTGCCAGCCCTGGCAAGAGGGACAGGTCTACCATCCTGCCCCCTGGCCCTCACTCTGGTTCTGCTGGGGCTTCTGCAGCACAGGCTCGCTCTTCTGGGGCTGGGGCTTCTGCTGCTTCTGCTTCTGGAGGAGCTGATGACAAGCACTACAGCACCAGCCACCTCCACAGCACCTGCACCCTTCACCCCTGAGACTGAGCGACACAGAAGAGTTCCAGAGACTCATTTTTGTCTCATAGCTTGTTGTTGATAAAGTCTATTTATGATTCACACACTTGCTTCATTTCTTTTTTTTCATAAAGTCTTGCTGGAAACTTTTAGAAATGGTTTAAGCCTTTGCATGCTTGTGGGATGGATAAGGATAGCTTTGGGATTGGTTAGGATACCTGTGGGATAGATAAACCTCCAGTGCAAGCATAGTGGGACTGGATGGTCCATCCTCCCAGGTGCCACACCTATAGCCCTTTATTATCAATAATAATGTAATAATTATCCACACATGTCAACATAAACACAACACTTTATTAAACGCCCTGTTCATTGTAGGCCAACCAAACATACATGGCCCAATGTCATCCGTGTGATGAGACAGGCTGAAGGAAGCATCCATTAAGCATCTACCATCCTGTCTTGCCACTCCACTGCTCCAGCTGGGGAGTTGCACCATTGTCTCAGGAGGTTGCGCTGCTTCTTCGCTTCATGTGAGGCTCTGTTGAGGCCTTGCACATCCTCAGTGTCGATCAGGTTTCGCCCTTGCCTCCATTCACCAGGCTCCATGTCCCCATTGCCTTGCTGGAGGTCCACGAGCCTGTTCTGCAAGACTGGGTAGCGGGTGCGCATGAGATTCTGCAGGATGCAGCAAGCTTCCATGATCCTCCTGACGGACTCTGGGCAATGCTGCATGGTGGTGAGAAGTACCTGGAACCTGTTGGCCAGGATGCCAAAGGCGTTCTCCACCACCCACCTTGCCCTGGACAGCCTGTAGTTGAAGATCCTCTCTTCACAGGTGAGGTGTCTGGAGGTGTAGGGCTTCATGAGGTAGGTTGTGAGGGAGAAGGCGTCATCCCCCATGATGAAGTAGGGCACATCTTGTGTGTCATTGGGCAGGGGTTCTGGATCTGGGAAGCTCACGATGAGGTTGCCTTCCAGCTCCTCCTTGAGGTGACTGGCGTTGTATACCTGAGCATCTGAAGATGAGCCGTTGCCTGAAGCATTGATGTACATGAACTTGTAGTCAGCATCGACCATGGCGAAGAGGATGATGTTGGAGAAGCCCTTGGAGTTGAAATAAGTGGACCCCGAGTTGGCTGGAGATTTGCAGGCCACGTGCTTCCCATCTATGGCTCCAACAGTGTGTGGTAAGTTCCACTTCTGATACCACTGCTCTGCAACTTTCTTCCATCCTTCTTCAGTGGAGTGGTACTGGAGGAGCTCCTCCTTGTATTCTTTGATGATGGCCTGCACCACTTCTCTGACCACAATGCTGATGGTGTTGGATGGCACCCTCCAAGCATACTGCATGCTCCTGTAGGAGGTTCCTGAGGCCAGGTGGCGCAGAATGAGTGCCACCTTGAGCCCAGGTTCCAGGCTGGGACAGAAGCTGGTGTTTGCCTTGGTCAACCTGGGTGTCAGGCGCTGCACAACTTCATCAAACATGGCTGGAGGCATCCTCATGAAGTTCTGGAACGCCCGAGTGTCTTCGTTCCTTAGCTCCACCATCAACATGTTGTACAGTCCTTCCTCTGCTCTTCTGGTGAACCATCTTCAGACCCAGACTCTTTTTGGGTGGCTCCTTTTCTTCTCGCAGTAGTGTTCATAGAGCCTGCAGATGGCTTCGCACTGTTGCAGAATGATGGTGGCTGCTGAAAGGACTTTGTTACAATCCACGGTGGACATGACTGGATGCTGTGGAAGAGGAAGAGGCAGATGAAGGCTGCAGAGGTCTGCACCGCTGGGCTGCTGTTCTGAAAGTGAGATGCAGGCGAGTTGCTCCCCCTTTTTATAGGCAGTATAGGTTTTCCGCTAGGCATCCTCTAGGCATCCTCTAGACATCCTTAATATCCGAGATAGGTCCCCTCTGCGAACGTTTTTTCCATTTTAAATGCTTTGTTTCCGTTCTTCATCCGTTCTGCATCCGTTCTGCATCCGTTCCGCTTCCTCCCTGTGTCCGGGCGGATGCGAGTTGCGTGGATGCGCAGCGGACACCTAGCGGATATAGCGGATGCGTAACGGATGCGTAGTGGATGCGTAGCGGATGCAGAACGGACGAACTGGATACATTTTCCACGCAAAAGTTTTAGGCAGCTCAAAACTTTTGGAGCAGATGAAACGTCCATAAACGGATGCTGGACGGATAGAGAGGAAGCCAAACAGAGGCAGTGAGTACATCGCATTTTCGAATGGATGGCAAGGTTTTTTGTCCATTTTACATCCTCTTTGCATCCGTTGGTTCAGTGTGGCATGGGCTTTAATTGGAATCATCCAATTTGACCCCAGATTAGCACACAGGGATCCATTAAACCATTCTTAATCATAGCCCTCCAGCTCCAATTTCCATTTAGGGAAAGTCTACCAAAATTCTAGCAGAATAATCCACTGCTTAACCATTCTTTCCAATAGTCCACCTAAACTTCCATTCTTTTCATATTAATTTTGATCCTTGGCTTGTTCTCACTTTGAGCAGTGGAGAGGGCATTTTTTATGTTTACTACCTGACTACTTACCCCAAGCCTTTGGGTGCAATTTCCAAAGCCTTTCAAATCTTATTACTAACTTGTAATTCTGATATAATAGAAAACAATTAAAGGCACAGTGAACAATTCACTTGAATTAGTTTAATTTGCAAATGAAATGCATTTTGCTCCTCAAATTTATGAAATATATTCACTTATCCAAAGTATGATTAGAAATTTAATTAAAGTCCTATCTTATGATTTTCTTTCTTCTTTTAAATATCAAAATGCTGTTGTGACTTAACTACTTTTCATGCTGCATAAAAGTAAAATACTACCTTAAGATGAACTCAGTTTCTGGAATCCCAAATATGCTTTTTTCAAGAGGCAATTGGACTTTCTGGTTTTTCTTTAAAAACATTTCTCTTTTCATCCAAAAAGCTTCTTCAGCTCTGGCTGGATGGTGGGGAATAGAACAGGTGTAGGATGCTACCGGTTCTGCCTGGTTCTAAAGAACTGGTAGCTCTGAAGAGCAGCAGACACTGAAGTTCTGTTTGCTGCTGTTTGGCCAACCCGCCCAATCAGGCTCATACTTGTCCTTTATTTCCTGCTTTTTCAACTTTATTTCCTGCTTTTTCCGCTTTGCACGGCACAGCTGAGGTTGAAATAGCAGGAAAAAGGAGGCTTTTCAAACACTATGCACCCATATGCAACGCTTTTCAGCTGTCTGGACGGTATAGCTTTATGTTGTTTTACACATGCGCAAAACATAGTCACTGAACTGGTAGTAACACTGGTTGAATCCCACCCCTGGAATAGAAGGATTTATATTCCTTGCACACAGCTGGTCATTTGCATTCTTTTAGTCATTGAGGCCACTTGGAGGTTTGTCTCTGTCATCAAGGCCACCTGAATAGTGCAAATGGATATGGAGCCTTCTTGGAACAGCTAAAATGACTATTTTGTAGCTACAAGGCCAAGGTATTCTGAATGACACTGCTACATATGAGATTCTGAAGGGAGATCCCACCAACAGTTACAAGAAAAAAGGTCACTGGTTTCTTACACTGAAGACAAACCATAATATTACCGTCCATTGACAAGACACAATATTACTGTCCTTACCCAGGGGAAGCCACCTCATGCATATATGGACTCCCTAAAATCCCCAAAGAGACAAGTCCACTTAAACCAATGGTTAGCAACATCAACTCTATCACCTACAACATTGCAAAACATTTAACTGCCTTATTTGGTCCTATAGTTGGCAACACCACCCATTACATCAACAATTCATAGGACTTCACCTGCAAGATTTGGAAACAAAGCCTGGACCCAGATAAGACCATGGTTTCCTT
The DNA here is from genome assembly GCA_015471245.1 of Laticauda colubrina. Classification (NCBI taxonomy): domain Eukaryota; kingdom Metazoa; phylum Chordata; class Lepidosauria; order Squamata; family Elapidae; genus Laticauda; species Laticauda colubrina. The sequence continues at coordinate 40,503,550 of BLBF01000017.1, forward strand.
TGATGTGATTTCCCTCTTCACCTGCATTCCAATAACTGAAACTACCATGGTAGTGAAGAAATAACTGCTACAAGACAGCATCATAGGTGATGGAACCAACCTAATCCAGACCACAAATGTGCCATGCTGGACTTCTGCCTGACTACTACCTATTTTAAATATAATTAAGGTTTCTACAGACAAAAGCACTACTGTGCCATGGATTCACTAGTGTCCCCCATTGTGGATAATATCTACATGGAAGAAGTAGAAACCAAAGTCCTTGACTCCTTCACAGGAATTCCACTCACTCACTGGTATAGGTTTGGGGACGATATTTGGGTCAAGGTCAAAATACAGGAATTGGAAGCATTCATCAAACATACCAACTCTGTGGCCAGATACATCAAATTCACATGGGGAGATGTTAAGGAAAATAGTCTAGCCTTCTTAGACTTGTCAGTTACACATTAAGGAAGACAGAAATCTTAATATTGAAGTTTACAGAAAACCCACCTACACAGATCAATATTTACATTTTGATTCTCACCACCCACGGGAGCACAAAATGGAAGTTCATTAGAACTCTATGCCACTCAGATGAAGTCTTACTAGCAACTACTAGCAAAGATGGGAAAGAAAAAGAATTAAAATGCATCAAAGAAGCCCTGAGAACATGCAGCTATCCCAAGTGGATCTTTATCAAATGTCACATAAGACCTTATAGGAGCTCCTCCATACAGACAATGAAGAGAACTATAAACAAACTAATGTTGTCATTCTATATATTGCAGGAATATCAGAAAAGCTCAGAAAGATCTTCAGCCAATACAACATAAGTGCACACTTCAAATGCAAGGCTTATCTGCCCCAAGGATAAAAAAACCAGACACAAAATGGTATATGAAGAACATGGTATATGTAGTACAATGCAGTGAGCCATATGCAGATGTACATGGGGTAAACAAAGCAACCACTTCATAAATGCATGGCAAAACATAGGAGAACAAACTCATCAGGACTAGATTCAACAGTCCATCTACATTTAAAAAGCAAATGCCATTCTTTTCAAGACAGCAAAGTCCACTTTTTGGATAGAGAGGACTGGTGGTTTGAAAGAGGGGTGAAAGAGGCCATCTGTGTCAAAGTTGAACAGCCCTCTCTAAACAGAGAGGGAAGGATACAGCATTATTTATCACCAGTCTACAACATAGTCCTTTCAACAGTTCCAAGAAGGCTCCACACCCATTTGCATTACTCAGGTGGCCCTGACAACACAGATAACTTCCAGGTGGCCTCAATAACTCGTTAAAAGAATACAAATGACTACCTGCCTGCAAAGAGTATAAATCCTTCAATTTTCCACCATCCAGTCAGAGCTGAAGAAGCTTCTTGGGTGAGAAATGAAACATCTTCAAAGAAAAACCAGTTGCCTCTTGAAAAAGCACCTTTGGGACAATCATGAGCTGGATGATTGAGAATCTCCATAGATATTCAACTTCTTGAAGTTTTAGAAAAGCATTTATGAACTTCTTATGGCAATGTTACAGAAAACCAGAAGTAGTCTTCCACTGCCTACTTTATATATACATGTGTGTTTGTGTATTTACATTTATATTTTTAACAGAAGGTGTCAAATGGAATGTCCTTTTATTTTAAATGAGAAGCATTTGTAACTTCTTCAAATATACCAATTTTTCATGACCTTAAACTCATCATATTTACATGTATTTGCACTTTATGAGAACTTTTAGTTGTTTTAATTTGCTTTGACAGTTTCACTTCATTTAATTTGCTCTGAGAACTTTGACTAAAATCAAAGCAGACACTCAGTTTCCACCAGTGTGGCACTTGATATGACACAGAGTTAATTCACCACAAGCTACGTAAACAAGTTTCAATTCATAACTTTGAATTGATGAAATAGCAAATTACACTTCATGAATATAAAGCAGTATATTATAAATTCATGAATGCAAAATAAGTGAGCTATGAATAATGAAATAAACATCTGTATGAATATGCTAATAGGAAGTTCATAGAAGGTGGTTCTTATCCACCAACAGGAAATCATACTTTTATGTGTGAACTGTAGATTATTTTTATATTACTGTAACTTGAAATCTGGTCATCAATTCATCACAAGTCTTGCAGGAAAAATATATCCAGTGTCCATGTAAGTATAGGAAATGTTTATCAGCCAAGTTAAATTACGTTTATTATCAAAGCCTAAAAATATTTTGCACTGTTCCTGAAACATCACAATTGATATCTGGTTGCAGTTCCCCAAAAGCACTTTCTTTTGACATATCCTATGTCAGAAGGTATCTTACTCACTTATTTCACTTAAGAAGAAATAAAGCATTTTACTTTTAATTAAAAGATAAATCATTTTTATAGCAGGGCAGAATTCATAGTGAACCTTCCCAGAGTCAGTTTAAGTTGTGTGGTTTTTAAATTGAATTGAATAAATGAATGACACACTTGTACAATTTTCTTGGCAAAGGTATAGAAGACTTTGCCATTGTTGTTTTTCTGTCTAGTTCACAGTCCTGGATTCCTTGATAACCTTTTGCCTAAATATTTAGAAGCATTTAGCTTCCTAGTCCCTGGAAAAGTGGGCTAGTAAGTTGTTTGAATGTTTTATATATATATAAATTGTGGATATGGTAAAGTTCTTGACAAATCCTTTGATTTCTTACAGTTCATTGTATCATCAAAGATGTTCCTCACAAGGGAAAGAAAAATCAACATAATTTTTATTTGTTATTATTATTGATCACCCAGCAGAACATCCTGGCCCCAGTTGTGTCTTGTGCTTCCTTCGTGATTATCTGTGCTGTAAATTGTTTTGAGTTTGTTGTACACTGAAGAGTAGTGAGCAATTTCTACAGGATCTTTGCTGAATCTGGGGCTCTAATTGAACACAGTAACACTTTCACACATATAATCCTTACTAAGAAAATACCAGCTTTTCACCTCCTGCTTCAGTTGATCTCCTGAAAAACAAAGGAGATAATGGGACATTCTTGGTCTGATGATGGAAGAGATAAGATTTTTTAAAAAATAGAGGGAAACATTCATTAGGAATCAAGACCATGGTTTTGGGACTAGTATGAAATTGCAGGAGCTCAGTCTATGTCTTTATATCAGTATTCATATGCATAAAAGTTACAAGGGACGAAAATCAGGAACTGTTTTTCACTGACACAGAAACTAGGACCACAAATCATGTATACAAGCTACAGCATCTTATATTTCATTGAAATACTAGTAAACACAGTCTACCTGGCTTCATCTAAGGACCCAGATCCAAAAAAAATTGAAAGAAAATTCCAGGATACTTAGATAAATCATTCATTAACATATACATTAAAATAAGTTCATCTCCAAACTATTCAAGGAAAAGAAAACACTGTTGATGGAAAGAGACAAATGGACCTAACCTTTCTCATCATATAAGCCAGCCATATAAACAGCCAGAAAATTCCATTACATCATGTAATAATAATGTTGCCTGGTCTGATAATAAAGCTGTAAGCTCAGTGAAATCCAAGAATCTGACAATTCCACCCTAAGCTACACAGAGTATATTCTCCATTATGTCATGCATGATACAATGCATCCATTTCTAGATCTATCTAATGTATGTTTTAATATAAAAATATATTTTTTCCTTTGTAGACTCTTAAAACATTGTCAATTCTCCTTCCTGTAATATTGTAAACGTGAAGTAATTTATTATCTTATATATGACCCATGGAGATATGGAGAAGGTATTTTATTTGCCTACACAATAGTTTTATTTCCTTGAATATTATGAAGGATCTGGATAAAACTCATGGTTACTTCCAGCTCTATAGTTCTATGATTTTGTCCCAGGTTTAGTATTGTGTTACTTCTATTTCTAACAGTTATAAAAAAAAGAAAATCATATGTTTATGGAGATTCTCAATCATCCAGGTCATGACTGTCTCAAAGGTGCTTTTCTGAAAGGCAACTGGATTTTCTTAGTTCCCCCCCACACCTTAAAAATATTTTACTTTCATCCAAGAAGCTTTATTCAAGGAAAAGAAGCCTAATAAATTTCAGTTGCCTTTTGGAAAAGCACCTTTGGGATAATAAGATAAAAGAAATGGGCCTTCACTCAAAATATTATTCCTTGCTCAAACTGCTGGCATAAAAAAAAATCAGTGAAAAATAAGGGAAGTACTTCAGAGATTAATAAATAGCAATAATTGTGTTACAGTCTGTAAAAAAATGACTTTTTAAAAATCTTTATCATCATTCTTAAGCGGAACAATAATTACAAAAAAACTACCAGTCAAAAATGTATTTTATTTGTTTTGTACTATGTTATTCCTTGACAATAAATTAGTTGCAATCCCAAAGAGAAATAAAAGAGGTTAAAAAAGAAAGAAACAATACTTCCTATTTTGCCAGGAACTTCAAAGCTAAATATTCATTGCCTTAAATGTTGTTTAGGAGGCAATTTTTATTTTCTTATATCCCATTGCTATTCCAGTCTGAAATGAGAAGCATGTCTCTTGTTTAAAGTCAATATGTATTGCATTGAGTGAACTGCAGTCATAAATCAAATATGTTATAAGAAAGGGGATTATGTACCCAATATTAATATTCTCTCCTCTACTTAATGGTTTATCTTTCCTGATTTCAAGAATTAGAACTGTTTTCTGTTGTTTTGGTTTGGATATAATATTAATAGTCTTCTGGAGCCCCTATTTTTCCTAGTCTATAAGACTGATATTCCCATGGGGAAACCAAATTTCCCAAAAGAAATAGGATGCACAAGGTAAGTGTTTCACTTCCTTCAGAATCAAGATGAAACAAAAATAGATTCCCAGGGCCATGCAATCAGGCCATTCCACCAAAAAAATACTATGTTAGCAAATCTCTGTATCCACATCATCCATAGTGTAATATGCTGAGGTATCATAGATTGTTCACTTGGGAAGGTTTCAGTTGGGAGAAGGAGAATTCCACTTCCAAATCAACCAAAAACAACACTAGGTTATTCAACAGCAGACTGGGAAGATATCACAAATACAAGGATTTTTCATGATGCATAATCAGAAATTCAGGACTCCTGTTTCCATATTCTTGTTTCCATATTCCTGTTTCCATATTCCTGTCTAAATCCACTAAATAACTAAAACCGCTAAATGGGGCATTATTAAAAAACCAAGGTTCTTTCTAATATGAGAAAAGCATTATTACAGTTCCAGAAATATAATTACTGATTAAATGAAAAGCCATAAAAATATGTAAGATGGGTTGCCTAGCACCTGTTTTCCATAAGAAGCTGGAAAGGAGAGAATAAAATGATTAGAAGATGAATTGTAAACCTGATGCTAAAATATCCCATTCCTAGAAATTGATTACAATAAAATATGAACTAAATAGGCACAATTCAAGCCAGACACATCTCTAAAGAATCTGCACAAAATTATCATTCTGGGAGTAAGGGAAAAGGCTAAGAAACTGTAATCATGATAAAACAAGGCAACTATAGAATTATCATCAAGGGAATCCCAGTTTCCCTGAAATCAGTAAAAAAAAATGTAAACTAGATCAATGGAATATTCAATATTTTTATTCTAAATCAAAGATGTGTGACAAGATTTCTTTTTGGATGATATCCAATCTCAAGACTGAATAAGCAGCATACATTTTTTGACTTGACTTCTTATAATTTCAAAGGATATTTTTTTAATAAATAAATAAATAAAACATTTCAGGTATGTTCTATAAAGTACTATTAAACATTTGGTACTTTACTAATTCTAACAATAAGTTGATTCATTTATAATTATCAGGGCTGAAGCAGCTCTTCCACAAGACAGGTACTGAAAACAGATAAAAATATTCCACAGGTAAATCAATTATCAATTTTATTAAGAAATATGTATAGAATTGACAACCAATATCTGTCAGTTTGAAAAGTTAGGCTGTGAAGATTAATCTACCCTCATGGTGGGTTTTCTTCCACTTAAATCAAAATAATCAGGCATGATCCATTGTTTTTTTTTATAAAGGGAATATTTATACTGAGTTCTGGAGAAAATGTCATGATATGCCAGTTAAAATATTCTATAAATCAAAGCATAGCTATTATTTAATGCTTTGTTGTCCCTTCCCTTTAAAATTTTAAGAGTCTAATCTATTGTCTCAGTGATAATCCCATAAGAAGAAATGTCTATGCATAAAATGCTGACATTTATTTTGAGGCGATATCCCTATATATTAGCACTTCCATTCAATTACTTCAGAATGTCCCATTAAATTCAATTACTTCAAGTAAATACACATAGTATTATGCTGTTATGTTCAATTTAAGTGCTCTAAGTGGGTTTAGATGTCTAAACAATATTAATGAATGCTAAGGTGGTTTGATTCTCATGGAAGATGCTCTTATGGGCCCAGAGATTTTTGTATTCTGCATGAGAATGCAGGTGAACTAGAGACACTATGATATACTTTTTTCATTAGCTTTTTAAATGGTGATTAATGGCCAACAGAATGCAATGTTTTGGAAAGACTGGCATCAGTGGAGATTCTATAAAACATACCAGTAGAACAAATTCTGAAAGTCCTCTAAAAATCAAATATTTCATTAGATAAATCATAGTTCTGTCCAGTTATTTTTCTCATCAAATTGGGATACTTACCTTTGACACAGGAAAAAATATTTAAATCCTATGGGCAGCTGTTGTGGAAAAATATTTTATTCTATATAATCCTCAACTGCCCTGCATATTCAGAGATCTTCAAAAGTCTGAGAAAATGAAAAAAGATTTAATACATAGGAAAGAATTATAAACCATATAAATTATGGCTAAATTATATGTTGCATATTCATTTTAACAGTTAAAAAATAATAACATATGAAAGTAACTGTCATTACAGGGGTGCAAGAGATCAGGCTTTTAAAATAAACTCTCAAATTTAGCCCAAAAATAAAACAAAAATGACCACAGAGTTCTTATAAAATACTAGGAATGTGCAAATATTCTATATGTGCTGTTTGCAATTAGTACTGTAATACATATGTTCCAATTAGAAGTATTTCTGTGCCTAAGCATATATCCTTGTCTCCTCTTCACAAAAAAACAAAAGAAAATAAACTGCCAGTATGACTCCATGTTTATTTGCCTGTTTATCACATTTACATAGCCACCCATCTCACAGAACAGTGACTCTAGACAGCTCAAAATAAGAGCAATAATGAAACCAGACTGTTAAAAGGACTACAATTAAAATGTTTTTGCGATTGCCTTAATGGTGATTATTACATTGCTAAAGCTGGCAATCTATTAATTCTGCATTTTAGTTCTTTGTTTCATTATGCCACCACATACTTATGATTAGATTTTGCAAGATGATAGATATAGAGGAAATGAAACATCCTTCCAAACACAAACTACCTTTTCAAGCACAAATGAAAATGAGTTTAAATGAAATGAGTGTATTAAGTTCATGGATGTGATTGGAAGGGAACCCTGGTTGCTAAATGTTTTTTTATAGCTGTCTGTATATCCCTGTATTTATTATTCTGCTGCATGTTGTGCTGCAATGCTTCCCAGATGACCACACTTGGACAATTTCCTATGTCTAGGAACAAGTGTGTGAAGTGTGTGGCTTCCCTAGGTAGATGTTTACACTTCCCCAGGCTTCTGCACAATAACAGCCTGACTCTTTGTAAATGGTCTCAACTATGAATTATGCATCAGTCAGTGAAAGCCAGGCAAAAAGCTTCCCTGCTATTTAAAGATCAAGAAGGTGGTTTTAAGGGGTCATTTAAAGTTCATATGCTAAAGCAATCAGTTATAAACCAGGAAATTGTGCTTTTCAGCCATGAAATTTTCCATGTTTCTCTGGAAGACATCCATCTCCAGACTCTGGATCTGTGGAGTTGAAGAAAAAAAAGAACTATCATTGGTAACCATTTCCCCCTCCGATGGTTTCTGGAATCCATAATGTGTAGCATAAAATTGATGTGGCTAAACGTATATTTTGATTACCTTTTTTATGGCTTTTGAGACAGTATTGTTGTATAAATTGATCATAATAAACAGTGCTGTCTTTGGCCTTGTCCCAGTCTTTTAGCAGAGAAACTTCATTAAAATCATTTCCTCTGAATGGAAAATAATATTTGCCGCTATGGGATATATGCCTAAAAAGAATATATGCCACTCAAGAACTCAACTCTAGAGTTCTTGCTGTTCTCTGAGCTTGGTTGTTGTGTTACAAGGGTTTCATTATCCAACTAGGCATGTTCATATTGTCTAGTTGGTCAATGAAAAGTTTGCAAGCAAACAACCAAATTCCGAAAGCATCAAGAACTTTGCACAATTCCCTGTGTCGTTCTTCCCCCTTTTTTTCTTATTTGCTCTTGAGAGATTTCCCCTCCTTGAAACACTCTAAGATAATTTTGTGTGATATTAAATAAAGAACTGTATAAAAGTAGTTAATCATTTAAAGAAGTAAAATAGTCAATGTGTATTAAAGGGCCTGTCACATAGGCCAACGGATGCAAAAAGTATGTAAAAAGGACACAGCGGACAAGAAAATTTTCCATCCATTTTTATCCACTCTCAAAAGTGCCCCAAATTTGCATAAACAGAGCGGAAAACAACGGAAAGGAACGGACGGGGAGAGGACATAGCGAGGATGTAAAGCGGATGCTCCACGGAGGCCTAGCGGATGGAAGCAGATGGAAGCGGATGGCACATCGGCAGGGCTTCCGGGGGAGCACAGCGAAGCGGACGCGCAGCGGAAGGAACAGATGCAGAGCGGATGCCTAGCGGATGACGCGGATGTATCACGGACTCCTAGCAGATGCCTAGCGGATGCCTAGCGGATGCAAAGCATTCACTGCGCATGCGGGGATGATGCATTGCATTAGCCCCACGGATATAAAAGAATGCAGCTCACAAGCAGGTCACCATTCAGAGGAAAGACCTGCTGCCAGACACATCTCCAGCCAACAACCATGGAGAAGAAGAGGAAGCCTGTGCCATCTTCTGCCAGCCCTGGCAAGAAGGACAGGGCCACCATCCCACCCCCTGGCCCTGACTCGGCTTCTGCTGGGGCTTCTGCTGCTCGGGCTGACTGTACTGGTGCTGGGGCTTCTGCTGGTGCTGCTCCTGGTGCTGGTGCTTCTGCTGGTGCTGCTCCTGGTGCTGGTGCTTCTGCTGGTGCTTACTCTGCTAGCGCTGTTCCTGGTGCTGGTGCTTCTGCTGGTGCTTACTCTGCTGGTACTGCTCCTGGTGCTGGTGCTTCTGCTGATGCTTACTCTGCTGGTGCTGATCCTGGTCCTGCTGGTGCTGCTGCTGCTGCTGGTGCTGCTTTTGCTGCTGCTGTTGTTGCTGCTGCTGCTGGTGGTGGTGTGATGGACCAGCCCCTAGAACCTCAAAGCCCTTCTGATGAGGGCCCGGAAGGCCCTGCCAGAGGGAGGAAGAGGCATACGCGAGATAGGGAGAGGAGGCAGTACTCTATCGAAGAGGAATATGAGGATGAGGTGCTTGAATGGCTGAGGGAGAATGAGTACTTATGGAAGAAGGGACACAGGCTCCATCGAGACACCAAAAGGAAGCAGGTTGCTTGGAGAGAGAAGGCGGAGAGGTGGCCTACACTTCGGAGGTCCTCCTCGGGTGGTGGAAACACGTGCACACCTGGTACGGGAAGCTGCACCTCAAGAAGTCTGGGCAGGCCGCGATCAAGCCCACCCACCGGGAGACCTACCAGATGGCCAAGTGCAGCTTCTTGGAGGGTGAGGTCTGCCACCTAGGAGCAGCCCCTCTGTTTCCCCTCTCTCTCAGGCAGCCCACAGAGAGCCAGTCCTCTTCTGGCCAAGAGTCAGCTCCTGTGTCCAGGCAGGTATCTGTGGAGCACCCAACGATGGAGACCCCCCCCCAACAGCTGCACTCCCTGTGGCAGAGCATGTGGAGGACCCCCTGATGCAGTGGGAGCAAGGAGAAGGCACTGACACCAGAGACCAACCTACACCCACCCCTAGCTCCACCTCCACAGAAAGCAGGCAGAAAGCCATACCAGAGGGGCACAGCCACACTGTCCTGCTGGAGATCAGGGACACCATCAAAAGCAGCGTAGATCTCCTCTCTCAGCTGGTACACACTGACATACCATCCTCAAATCGCAAGCCCATCCTCACCTACGTCAACCAGACCCTCATGGATATGTCCGAATCACAGTACCAGGTGATAAAGGAGAGGATCACAGGTCTTCTGCACAACCCTCCAGGCCCAGCTGAACCTGCTCCGACCCAGTCCAGGTCTGCTCCTCCACCCCAGGTGATGTCACAGCCTTTCCAAGGCTTTCCACAGGCCCTCACCTACCAAGGCTACAGCTACGAGGAGTTCCAGCAGCACAGGCAGCCCTTCCCAGTCCAGGCACAGGTACATCGAAAGCCACCGATGCCACCGATGCCACAGATGCCACCCAAACCACAGATGCCACCCACGCCTCACCTTGCTCAGCTGCAGACCAGACAGCCCCACTACACTCCTCCTTCCTGCACCCCACAACCAAGCCCGGCCTCAGAACATCTGTCATCGGTCTTGGGACTGATACCCAATGTCATGGAGGAAGTGGCTCTCAACATCACAGGACTGAGCCAGCTCTCTGAGAGCTTCCTCCACACACCATCCCCTGTTGTCCTCTCGGGGCCAGGCACCCCAATGGCACCTCAGAACAGCACTCCAGCAACAGCCACCTCCACAGCACCTGGACCCTTCACCCCTGAGACTATGGGCATGCCTCAGAGTGACAGAGAAGAGTGCCAGAGACTGGGTTGCTACCTGTTGACTTTATCTTTGCTTGGGACACTTTACTTGGGTCATTTTGTGTTAGGGATAACATTGTTCACCCTAACTGGTTTAGGTGAAATCATAACTATGAATCATAGTTTGTGTATGCAGCTTTAACTGTGAAAGAGCAACTGTGGGAGTGGTTATGTAAATACTATAAAAGTAGCAAGGCTATGGCTTGCTCTCTCTCTCTGGCTTTGATGATCACTGATTACTGCTTGGAATCAAGACTGCATTGCTCGAACGGGAGAGACAACAACGGACTGATTTATGAGAACTGACAATAGGATATTCTACATGGACTTTGCTAACTGAATATCCCTGAATGGACTGACTACATGGTAAATGAATATTGGACTGTTTTTGACAATGCTATAAACTTATACTGGAATAAAATATATTTTTGATAGCACAAGCGTATCTGTTATTTTTACTGTATGTTAATAAACATACAAGCTTAGCTCACTCATTTATCTGTGTGCCTATCTGACTAACGCTGCACATTCTGTTTAGCTTGTCTACCTAACCCTGGTTGGGGAACCCAGGCTTAACATTTTGCTTTTACAGTTTGTTATTAAGAAAGTTTATCTTTGCTTCACACACTTGGTTCAGTTCTTTTAGTCAATAAAGTCTTGGTGGAAACTTTTAGAAATGGTTTAAGCCTTTGCACGCTTGTGGGATGGGTAAGGATAGCAGTGGGATGGGCAGGGATACCTGTGGATGGGCAGGGATACCTGTGGGATGGGTAATAGCTGTGGGATGGGTAATAATAGCAGTGGGATGGGCAGGGATACCTTTGGGATGTAATAGCTGTGGGATGGGTTAGGATACTTGTGGGATGGGTAATAGCTGTGGGATAGATAAACCTCCAGTGCAAGCATAGTGGGACTGTATGGTCCACCCTCCCAGGTGTCACACCTATGACCCTTTATTATCAATAACAATGTAATCATTGATCCACATATTTCAATATAAACACAACTCTTTATTAAATGCCCTGTTCATTGTAGGGCCACTCAACATACATGGCACAATCTCATCAGTGTGATGAGACAGGCTGAAGGAAGCATCCATTAAGTATCTACCATCCTGTCTTGCCACTCCACTGCACCAGCTGAGGAGTTGCACCAGTGTTTCAGGAGGTTGCGCTGCTTCTTCCCTTCACGGGAAGCTCTGTTGGGGCCTTGCACATCCACAGTGTCTATCAGGTTTCGCCCTTGCCTCCATTCACCAGGCTCCATGTCCCCATTGCCTTGTTGGGAGTCCACGACCCTGTTCTGCAAGACTGGGTGGCGGGTGCGCATGAGATTGTGCAGGATGCAGCAAGCTTCCACAATGTTCCTCACGGTCTCTGGGCAATGCTGCATGGTGCTGAGAAGTACCTGGAACCTGTTGGCCAGGATGCCAAAGGCGTTCTCCACCACCCGCCTTGCCCTGGACTGCCTGTAGTTGAAGATCCTCTCTTCAGGGTTGAGGCATCTGGAGGTTTAGGGTTTCATGAGGTAGGTTCTGAGGGAGAAGGCGTCATCACCCACGATGAAGTAGGGCACATCTTGTGTGTTGTTGGGCAGGGGGTCTGGATCTGGGAAACCCATTATGAGGTTGCATTCCAGCTCCTCCTTGAGGTGACTGGCGTTGTATACCTGGGCATCTGAAGATGAGCCGTTGCCTGAAGCATCGATGTACATGAACTTGTAGTCAGCATCGACCATGGCGAAGAGGATGATGCTAAAAAAAGACCTTGTAGTTGTGATAAGTGGACCCTGAGTTGTGTGGAGATTTTCAGGCCACGTGCTTCCCATCTATGGCTCCAACGGTGTGGGGGAAGTTCCACTTCTGATACCACTGCTCTGCAACTTTCTTCCATTCTTCTTCAGTGGAGGGGCACTGGAGGAGCTCCTCCAGGTATTCTTTGATGATGGCCTATCACGCGTCTGCCTCTTCCTTCCTCTGGCAGGGCCATATGGGCCCTCATCAGAGGGGCTTCGAGGTTGTAGGGGCTCCTCCTCCACACCATCATCATCATCAGCAGCAGCAGCATCACCAGCAGGATCATAATCATAATCATCATCATCATCATCATCAGCAGCAGCAGCAGCACCAGCAGCACCAGCAGGATCATCATCATCAGCAGCAGCAGCAGCAGCAGGACCAGGAGCAGCAGCAGCAGAGTAAGCACCAGGAGCACGAGCAGGACCAGGAGCACGAGCAGGACGAGCAGGATGAGCAAGACCAGGAGCATGAACAGGACCAGGAGGACCAGCAGGATGAGGAGCAGCTTCAGCAGAGTAAGCACCAGCAGAAGCACCACCGCCAGAAGCAGCATCAGCAGAGTAAGCACGAGCAGAAGCACCACCGCCAGAAGCATCATCATCAGCTCCTCCAGAAGCAGAAGCAGCAGAAGCCCCAGCCACAGAAGAGCAAGCCCATGCTACAGAAGCCCCAGCAGAAGCAGAGTGAGGGCCAGGGGGCGGGAGGGTGGCCCTGTCCCTCTTGCCAAGGCTGGCAGCAGATGGCTGAGGCTTTCTCTTCTTCCCCATGGTTGTGGGGTTGCTGGCTGGCAGGGAGGCTGGCAGGCAGGCAGGCTGGCAGGAAGGCATGCACCAAGGCTGGCAGGTAGGCTGGCAGGAAGGCTGGCAGACAGCAAGGCTGGCAGGCAGGCAGACAGACAGCAAGGCAGGCAGGGAGGCTGGCAGGATGGCAGGTAGCAAGGCAGGCAGCAAGGCAGGCAGCAAGGCAGGCAGCAAGGCTGGCAGTAAGGCTGGCAGGCAGGCATGCAGGGCAGGCTGGCAAGGCACTCGATGTGTCTGGATGCAGGTCTTTCCTCTGAATGGTGACCTGCTTCCGAGCTGCTTCCCTTTATATCCGTGGAGCTATATCCCCCCCACATGCGCAGTGAACGCTGTGCATCCACTAGGCTTCTGCTCTGCATCCGCTTCATCCGCTGTGCATCCGCTGTGCATCCACTTCATCCGCTCAGTGTCTGCTCTGCATCCGCTGTATCCATTCCGTGTCCGCTTTGCTGAGATCCCCCGGAAGCCTAGCGGATGCCATCTGCTCTCATCCGCTCCCATCCGCTCCCATCCGCTAGGCTTCCATTCTGCATCCGTTTTCCATCCGCTCTGTATCCTCCCCCCATCCGTTCCTTTCCGTGTTATCCACTCTGGTTATGCAAATTTTTGCCCCTTTTGAGAGCGGATAACAACGGATGGAACATTTTTCTCATCTGCTGTGTCCTTTTTACAAACGTTTTGCATCCGTTGGGCAGTGTGACAGGGCCTTAAGTATCTGAAAGTCTATTATTTATTTTAAGACTGAAATGGAAACTTGATAACTAATGCTGTGAAACAGAAATATTTTGAAAAAATCCCAGAAGAAGGTCTGAGCTAGCCACCTCTGTACCACTGTTAAGAACAAGAATATGGTGTGATTCTATATATTTGCCGTCATCAATTGCTCAGCTTGTCTGGAATGTAGTTTTACTTTTCTCATGTCCTCAGAAAATATAATTTAACATTAATTTGCATGGGAAAAGTGTCAAGGGTTTCTATCAAGCATATTGATTAAACTCTCCTGGCAGGCAGACACCAGAAAGTCAAACAGATGTAAAGCTGAGGATCAGTAGTTCTACGAAAGGAATAAGTTTTCCATTTCACAGCACCCTAGAATTTTACCTTCTCTACATGTAAAATGTCAGGTTTAAATCCTAGGCTTCTTCCTCCACCTTTCAAGTCAGTGAGCATCTTAGGCTTGTTTCTTGATCTAGAAGGGGTTTGCCTTCTGTTTTTAATTCATAAAATAGCTTTCTCTGGCATGAGAATCAGATATTCTTAAATTGCAACCTTTCAGAGATGATGTTTCTTAGATGAAAGGAACATTTAATATTTTAGAATGTGGGATTCAGATTTTTTAACAACTGATTCTGTGGGTGTGGCTTAGTTGGTGGGCATGGCTTGGTGGTAATGTGACTGGGTGGATATGGCTTGGTGGTCATGTTATTGGCTGGGCATGGCCAACTCAGTATCACTCACATTGAGACACGCATCTTCTTGCCTGGCCTCTCATGACTGTGGGGATGCTGCAACAGTCATAAGTGTGAAAAATGGTCATAAGTCATCTTTTTCAGTGCTATTGTAACTGTGAATGGTCACTCCACACAAGCAGAGTACCAACAAAGGAGGGGAAAAATTCAAGAGAAGTTCCTGAGACAGGAAGTCTAGTCCTGCCAAGAATGTAATAAGGGTTAATGAAGAGGCCATTTCTGTAGGCAACACCAGAATGTTTTCTTCCTGCCTTCCTTAAGCCCATGTCACACAGCACCAATGGATGGAAAGAGGATGTAAAACGGAGAGAAACACTTCCCATCCATTGGTTAACGCGATGCATCCATTTGGTACTCACTGCGTCCGTTTTTCATACTCTCTACCCGTCCAGGCATCCGTCTACTGAGATTTCATCCATTCAAAAAGTTTTGAGCTGCACAAAACTTTTTGAGCGGATAAAGTATCCAATGCGTCCGTTATACATCCACAATGCATATGGGGAACATCCGTTATACCTCCGTCATCATCCATTACATATCCGCTATATCCGCTCGGCATCCACTGCACATCCACCCAACTCACATCCGCTCCAGCGGAAAATGGATTGGAGGCTTATCTATCCCACAGCTATTACCCATGCCACAGGTATCCTAACCCATCCCACAGCTATTACCCATCCCACAGCTATTACTCATCCCGAAGGTATCCCTGCCCATCCCACAGGTATCCCTGCCCATCCCACAGCTATTACCCATCCCACAGCTATTACCCATCTCAAAGGTATCCTTACCCATCCCACAGCTATTACCCATCCCACAGGTATCCCTGCCCATCCCACTGCTATCTTTACCCATCCCACAAGCATGCAAAGGCTTAAACCATTTCTAAAAGTTTCCACCAAAACTTTATTGACTAAAAGAACTGAACCAAGTGTGTGAAGCAAAGATAAACTTTATTAATAAAGTTTGCTTTTTATTTTAAAGGGAAAGCCTCAGAGTTCTTTCTTTTTTCTTCTCTTTCTTTTTTTTTCTTGCTTCTTCACTTCTTCCATTTATTTTAATTGGATTAGGGTCTAGAAGAACCTGAAGACCTTTCTTTTTCCTTTTTCCTTTTCTCTTTTTTGGTTTTGGGCTTTTTACTGTTGGATTTCTTTTTTTTTTTATTTTTTTGGACTATATTTGGCTACTATACCAGCTGGATTCAAAGCCAAAGAGAGCTTGAAGCCTTGGAAATATTAAAATGAGCAGGAAACCAAAATCATTCGGCGTTTTTGCTTCTACCTCTGCTTCCCCATCACCTGAAGGACAACTTTTAATTCAGACAATGTTGAAGCAAGATAAGGAACAAGAAAAAGCAAATTTACAGATGATTATGCAAGGAATTCAAGATATTAAGATAAAAATAGATACCATGGATAAAAAAACAGAGAAATCTGATGAAAATCTTAAACAAATGATGGGAAAGTATGAGGAGAGATT
>BLBF01000017.1:40554899-40583499 GCA_015471245.1 Laticauda colubrina
TGAGGTGGAAGCAGATAAAAAAACCACCCAAAAGATTCGTTGATCCAAGGAAAACAAGGTTTTATTCACGTATCTGCAGAGACGGGTCCCCTTAGGCATTGAAGGAACACAGAGCAAAATTCAGGCAGCATTTTTATTCCCTCTTACGAGGCCTTGGCTCACATTCTTTCTGTTTTCAAATTGATACATGTATCTCGAAGGTCCATACTAGCTCCTTATCTAGCAAAAGTAGTTATACGGTTTCTGACATCGCAGCACTTTATTACAGAAAATAATAATGCCATTGTACAAATTGTAAAAGGCAGAGCATACATATATATTATTGCTTATTCACATCACTTTGCCTAAAAAGACAAATAAATGGTATATTAATAGAAATAAATAGGGAGATAAATTGTGATTGATATCCTATAACAGGGGTGTCAAATTCAAGCCCGCAGGCCAGATGGGGTGCTTAAATCTGGCCCATGGGGCTGGCCTGTAAGTATCAGGGAACTGGCCTGTGGTGCCTCTGCTGGCTAAAACAGGCCATGGGTGGAGGGATGTGCTCATTTTCACCCTCCATGGCTGCCTGCAGCACTCTGCCAGCCAAAACAGGCCCAAAACTGGGCCCAAAACAAGCTGAAAATGGGACAAAAAATGGACTGAAATATTTTTGGCTAGCAGAGTGCTGCAAGAGGCATCAGTCCCACTGACCCCACTCCCCACATCCCCCACCACTGGCCTGCAGAGGAGAACTACAATGCTGATCCAGCCCTCAAAGAAATCCAGGTTGACAACCATGTCTTATAAGGAAGATAGTCTTGTGTTTCCAAGTCTGATTTAAAGATATGTATCATAAGAAAAAAAAAGTCAAATTATGTAGCTGCACATCAGCAATTAGCATAACTAGCCACCTGCTTGGGTTACTTGTTTGCAGACTTTCCCACTAAGATGAGATATCAGGATGGATTATCTTCCTATTTATGTTACTCTATGAATATACATCTGCACTTTTATGCAAAATTGTGTTGTGAAAATAGAGCAGAAATTGTATTACTAGCAAAACTTCTAAATTACTTTAACAAGAATTATGTTCCGAAATCTGTGCGTGCAATAACTTGTGATAATAAAATTTTATTTTTGTTCTTCATTTTTTACTATTAGGATTAAAATGAATATGCGCATTGACAGAATTATATTAAATGTATCAGCATCATAACTCTACTGAACAGTGCTGTAGAGGGAAAATCACGAAAAACTTCACAGAAATCTCATCCATGTTTGATTCAGTTCTAATTTTTTAAAAATCTCTTTTCTATTTATATACCTTTTCTAGAAATTATTAATATCTTTAGAAGAAGAAAGTACTTTTGGATTATTAGTTATGTAAAATATAAAAAAAGTAAATGTAATATATACTATGGAGATTTCAAAAATAGAACAGTGCATAGTAGGTTGAACTCAAATTCAGATTGGCATTTAAAAATGGCATATAAGTAGCTTTTTAAAGTCATCCTAGTGCATCAGTATACATATATAAATATTTATTTTAAAATTGATTTGATTAATTTACATTGAGGGAATATTTCATCTTTATTTTAAAACAAAGAGAAAGTAAACCTACTCTTAGACAGTAATTGATCATTCCAAGAGTAACTCATAAACAAATAAGAAAAAATATGGATTAGTAATTTTAATGTGTTTATGGCAATTAAGCAAATTAAAAGAACATACCAATAGCAATGCTGGTGAAATGTTACATGATAGATCGAAACCATCAAAGCTATGAAAACTAATTATCAAAGGAGATCTTCAATCTCTCATTTTGGAGGTCTCGTGGATTTTGGTTGGTCAATTAAGTAGACTACAAGAAAGAAAGTGCTTGCCTTGTTTCAGTAACAAAGCATTTTGTGCTCATTTAATTCCATTTTTAGTTTTCTACAAACATTCTTCTCAGATTTTGAGATCAAACTTTCAAAGAAATTATGGCTCTTCTAAATGCTCTCCTAACCCATGAGGTTACACAGCTGCACTAAGCACACATAAATTATCCTTCTTCTCAAAGTATAATTCCATTTCTCAATGCTGCATTTTTTTTTCACAAATTTTAATTCCAACTCATGAATTTGTATATTACCTATTCTTTTTTTCTATGTACTCCTGTGTACTCATGACTTTGGGGAAATTCCATTAGCTAGCCTGACTTGCTTTATGGTTGTAATACTCAATAAAAGATAGACATTTTCTCCTTGATTTGGAAAAGGCAAACTAATTTTTGCTCCTAATAACCATAATACATCCATTCATTACACATTTTGTATGAATAATCAAAGCTCCTTTTTTCATATCACAACCTAAGACTACGATACTGGTTTCTGAAGATTATCATAATTATTTTTATGTGGAAGCAAGCTTTCCATCATAACAATTGACCTATTCTTTCACCAGTAGATCTGAAATGCTTACACATTTATTTTTATTTATTTGTCAATTGCTTCCAAGATAATAAACATAAATATAAATACAGGAAATGGGTACGAATAATTGGGGACAATAGGACAGGGATGGTAGGCACCATTGTATGCTCATTATTAATTAATTATTAATTAACATTATTAATTTCAATTACAGTCATCACTGTTATTGGGTAGACAGAACACAGAGAAGAGTATATTTTCATTGCAGAGGTTTCCAGGAAAAACTGAACTATATCTGAGATCTTAGTGGTGGTGAGACAAAATAGAGAGTGTTAAATATGATAAAAATGTATCAAAATAAGAACATCAAAACTTAATGTGCCAATTTAAATAGAGTTTATCCAAGCTATTGTAAAAATGGTTCATGTAAATCAATTAAAATTATCCCTATATTTACCAGTGGAGTACTGGGTTTGATCAAGGGCATCTTGTGTTTATTCCTTTTAAAAATGGTCTGAAACTTTTAGCTGAATAGCATCCAAGTTTATTTATTAATCACAATATACTTTGCTTATCTTTATTTTTTCAGAATACACTCCATCCCCTAGATAGCTTCTTCTATTCTTTCTAGAATATTCTTTGCTATATAAGATATTGGTTTTGCTTCTTCAATTAACTGATCAGAATCATTTTATTTCAATCTCCTTACCAAAGCATGCTGCAAAGAATCCGTCCCACACATTATGATAACCTTTAAATATCAAATTATTTTGATATATCAGTCTCTCAATTTTTAGAAATAATGATTTCAGGGAATGAATTCATTTTCTTCCCCTGAAGGAGCTGAGACAGAAATAACAATATATTATATAGTTGTCATGTGCAAAGTGAAGTTCATGAAAAGATCTCATTATGTACTTTCGGTATAATGGAACAATATATCACCAATAGTAAATAAAATTTACCACTGCTAAGTGGTCATTATAGCTTGTAGTAACATTCTTCTATGAACTATATTTGTATATTTTGCTATATTAATACAAATACATGTTTATAACAAATAAGATGTTTTGAAGAAGCTATCGCTGCTTCATCTCCACTTATGAATCACTAATGAAACTTCAGATAAGTCAATAATGCAAATGAGATATAGATGTTGTTAGTGCAATTTATAATACATCTAGCTTCAGGCTCATACATCCAAATTTTTATGATTTCCTCCAGGTGCTACCATTGTTTTTATGCATTCACCTTTCATTGATTATTTGCAAGTTAGTAGATCATTAGAATACTATTTAAGCTTTACTCCAATTAGCTGTAGATGACCAGACTGAGCCTGAGGGAGGGAGTCAAATGTGGCATTAATCTTGAGTCCCTTCACATCCACAAGAGATCTAAGTGCAGACCACCTTGAATTCCATTGAATCTTATATACCACCAATTTGCTTTGACCATTAGTAGCTCAGATTCATGTTGAGAGCTTTAGAGTACAATAAATCTTTATATTCATTAGAACTGCCTGGACTCCTGAGTTCCTGCACTTGATAATAGATTACTTAAACAAGATAGAATTCAATATTAAATGGAGGGAAACTCCCAATGTCAGTTGTGGTTTCAGCATGATGTGGAACAATTCCACATCAGCAAAACTTATTTTAGAATTATTTAGATATGAATTTCAGACTGCAGGAAATGCCAGTTATATGAGTTGATATCCAATAAAACCCATATAAATACATAAAAATCCACATTAGTTCCTCTCTACATTTACCCAGTCCCTCATATAAAATAGACCAGACCAGGCCTTTTTTTTATCCAAAGGCTCTTGTGGGTCTTTCAATTGTCCTTTACTTTTTGTATGACAATAGGAAAAGTTCTTGATTTTGGTTAGGGTCAAAATGGGTACTTGGGTTGCAAGAATTTTTATTTTTCTCAGGATTCTAAGAACCATAAAATATTGGTGTTTAGGGTACTCTAAATGTTAGGGTGTTGTCCATGACATCTTGGTACACACAAAATAGTGGATTTGCTAGACAAGTCTTAAAGAAAAGAAAGCTGTGTTAATTAACAGCTGGCCCACATTTTATAAATATGTGAAATACTAGGAAATTACTATGGGAATTTTCATCAATATTTTCAATGTGAATATTACCTATTAACTATTCACTTTATAGTATAGCAAATAGTATTCATAAGGAAGACAAAGAGAAATAAAATTATCAACTAGATAATGAAGTGATACAACTTAACCCATAGAGAAAAATCCAAGCACATCAAAAGCACTACTAATCTAAAACTTAATCTAACATGAAGAAGGGAAGGGAAAAAGTGAGCAGAAAGTGGAGGGAGATGGAATAATAAAGGTAACTCTTTCTTCAGAATGTTCCTTAAACATTGTTATTTATTTTTTTCTTAGTTTTTTTCCCATTTGGAATCAACTGATTATATATAATTATTACTATTTCTATCATATGAGTTATTTGTACAGCTTACCTATTGTTCCTTAAGTTCTGCAAATGTTTTGCTCTACCGTTGTTATCACAGAGAGTGACCTGATTTAAATACCTTGTTTCTCCAAAAATGAGACCTAGTTTTATTTTCTTTGGAGCCTCAAACTAATGACTAGGGCTTATTTTGGGGGAAATGTGATTTCAGGGTGATCAGCCCAGATAGTTGCCCCCCCATGCACACACAAGAGCCCATAAGTGCTTGGGAACCAATGATATCTGGTAGCAGCTGCAGACACTTGATCATTGTATTCTGGGGCTGCACAGAGCAGAAGGCATGGAGCAAAAAGGCAGGCAGTCCTGATGCATGGAGTGGAAGGCATGCAATCTGATGCACTGCATGGGCTACAGACAAGCCAGGAGACAAGAAGATGAGCCTCCTGTGGCTGGCTGTCACCCTGCCCCCCCCCCCCAGTGCTCAGCTTTCCCCTGGCCCACATGGCATATCTATCTTCCCTCCCCATGTCTCTGCTTCTGTCTAGTACCAATGTCACGGTGTGACAATGAACCTCCAGTGGCTGCCCACCACTCTGACCTATCATCACTTAGCTTTCCTGTGGCCCGCACAATGTTCAGATCACCTGCCTCCCCTTTACCTTTGCTTCTGCCTGCTGCTTGCACAAGTACTCAACTCACCTGTGCTGCATAGGCTGCGGCTGCTGCCATGCAATATCCATGCACTTGCTGCCTCCTATGCTGGCTATATCCACCCCCTTCACTAGGGCTTATTTTGGGGTAGGGTTTATATTAGGCGCAGGTGTGTAAATTGGGGCTAGGGCTTATTTTGGGGGTAGATCATATTTTTCCAGGGACACAGTATATGACTTTAAATAACTGAAGAAGGATGTTTTTTGGTTGATTCTGATTGAGTCTTAATAACTTCTTTTTCCATCTTTTTAGTTACCTTCATTTTGTTTCAATAATGAATTAAATACATGTCCTCTTAGATTCTATGTTAATTTTGGAGTGAATTGGAATTTTATTATAATGTAATCTTACTTTCATTTAGGATAAAAACTCAAGTTTATTCTTAGAAGTTGAAAATGACAGCTTTGGTCTTAATTGTAACTACTCTTCTCTAAACAATACTATATTTTGCTGTCAGTCTGTTTTTGAACATAATCTCCTAATCAACAGTGGAATTCAGCACAGATATTCATTCAGTACTGTCAATTTAAACCATGCAGAATTCTGTTTTCTGAATTTCCTGTGACTTAGGATTCCCCTGGTGGGAAGCCAGTGGCTTAATGAATAGAAAATGTATTTTCAACAAGCAAAAATTGTATAAGAATTTTTACTTTATATTTTTGTACTGCTTTAGAGTATTTCAGAAATTTGTATTCTATTAGGTTTTAATAATATTCAGTGTAGGCCTATTCAAATAAAGTTTACTATATTTACAAATCTGTTCCACTCCTTATTTCATTGTTTGTTTGGATAAGTTTTTCTGGTTTGCAGAAAAATAAGTCATAAATTAGGTTTGGAGGAAGATTTTGCAGGGAGAGGATCAGGATTATAGGTTATTATTGTTGAAACAAGGACAAAATTAAATTGTAGTTAATATGGTTACTTCCCATTTATTTAATAAGCTTCACATTACTGACAATGTTTGAAATACTTCCTAGGTTTCTTATAGTTCCAGGGACAATGGTTCACCCTGAACAGAATAATAATCCAAGCTGTAATGGGTTGTTCATATATATTTTACTTAGCTATTACTATGTATAAACATAGTCTATGTATCATTCACTTATGTTAACCTTTTTTCTACCTTTCCTTTCAGGGAGGAAAACTAATACATTTGTTTATAATTAAAATGTTTATGTCTGATTTTTCATTTTACTTACAATATTTTTTAAAAGGATAATATTGCTAAAATGTCTCTTGATTTTAGTTATGAAATTTTACTTTATTTTTCATTTAATACATTTATATAGCTGCTCATCTTGATCCAATTTCTGGACAGCTGACACCCCAAAATAAAAACAATGCCTATCTACAATAAAATAAAATTATTAAAACAAAAAAACATGCCATGGCAGCTAAACTTTCCCCTGCAGGCCATGCTAAATTTACCTCCCCAATTTCACATTATCCCTGTCCCAGCACCATCAATCCCACCCTATCCCAGCCCTTTGGGGAAAATCAGATCTTAAGTACTTTCAGAATGTGAGCAGAACCGAAGTCATGTTGGATGGCCAATTGAATTAAATAAGGAAGTGTGTCTCAAACTCAGTAGCTCTGCTAAATAAGAAAGTGTTCCAGTTTGTGCACAAGAGAAAAAAAAAGAAGATGAGGCTAGAACAATGAGGAATTGTAATAAAGTGCTGAGGTGTCAGAAACCGTATAACTGCTTTTCCAAGATAGGGAGCCAACATAAACCTTCAAAATATATGTGTCAATTTGAAAACAGAAAGAATGTGAGCCAAACCCTCGTACGAGGGGGCAGACAGGTTATAAAAATGCTGCCTGAATTTTGCTCTGGGTTCCTTCAATGCCTGAGGGAACCCGTCTCTTCAGACACGTGAATAAAACTTTGTTTTCCTTGGATCAATGAATCTTTTGGTGGTTTTTTATCTGCTTCCACCTCACAATTTGACACTCAACGTGGGCCCCGATGAAATTTCGACTGGAGAAAAGGGACTGGGTAAGTGTGGCGCCACCGCCTCCCATTGTAGAGGGGCCCCTCCCTTGTCTCAGTTGGATACCGAGGGAACTGCACTCAGCAGATGATCCTTGGAAACAAGTGGGAGAGAAGCCGGCCTGATGATCTGGGAGTGTCGTTGATCACCTGAAGTGGGGACGCCCACACTCCTTTCATCTCCGGGAGACCAGGGGTGTATCAGGTGAGTTTATCGCCTTTCAGGATAGAAGAAGGGATATACTGTCCTTAAACTCTGGGAATCCAGCGACTGCTGGAGGACAGTGTAAATCCCTGAGTTGGGAATCTCTGGGAGATTGTTGGCGGGTAGCGTGGAGAATGGGAAAGGGACAAAGCAAGTGTGAGACTTCCAAGAGGGAACAGGTATTGAGATAGAAAAGATCCCGAGAAGGCTGATTCCGACTGACTCCCCATTGGGTCAACTACTACAACAATGGTCGTTGCCCCATCTGAGGACTTACACTTGGAGTCTAGAGAAAAAGAAAATGATCTACCTATGCCAATATAGGTAGCCGAAGTATCCCCTAGTAGACCCTGAGTTTCCTAACCACTGGGATTCCGAAGGGAATACCAGCACGTACTGGATAACTCAGTTGAAAGAGTATATAGTGAAAAACCGGATGAAGGAGCAAATACCCTATGTGGAGGTATGGTATCATGCTCACTTTGAAGATCCAGTTCCACCAGAAACAGAAGTAGGACAGTTTGTCAGCAAGGTGGAGGAAAGCAAAACTGAGGACTGGATAGGGAGTCCACTGGCATCAGCTCTGGCAGTCCTGGCACCACCACCCCTGCCGGCTCCAGTTGCCCAGGCTCCACCTCCACCTGCATATCCAGGACTCAGAAGGGAACTGGCTCAATTAAACAAGGACCTAGAGAATTTGCCTCTAGGAGGAAGGTTGGCCAATCCTGTGTCGGCTTTCCCAGTCAGAGAAGTCCCAAATGGCATGAATGCGCAGGGGAATCCAGTCACTGTTTTCATGGCTGTCCCCATAAAATCTGCCGAGTTACGGGATCTGAAAAAGACCCTTCCGAAACTCCATGAGAATGCTCATGAAGTGGCAGAACAGTTGGAATTGTTTATGGGGCCCAATGAATACACATACCAAGAACTGATGTATATTCTTGGACATCTTTTCACCCCCGAAGAGAGGAACCTCATTAGGAGAGCAGCAATGGCTGCCTGGAATAGGAGACATGCAGGGCACCAGGGAGCAGTGGCTGCAGACACAAAGTTCCCCATAGCCGATCCAAATTGGAACATCAACAATAACACTCATAGGGAGCACATGAGAGATATGAAACACATGATCATTGAAGGAATTAAATTGGCCATCCCTCAAGGGAAAAACTTGACCAAAGCATTTGAAATAACACAAGGAAAGGATGAGTCCCCGGGGGAGTTCTGTGCTCGGCTCCATGAAGGGTTAACCAAGTACTCCGGAGTGGAGCCAGAAACCCCTGCCTTCGAGACTCTCCTGAAGATGCAATTCGTCACCAAAGCATGGCCAGATATCCAGAAAAAGATCCAGAAGACAGAGGGATGGACTGATTTGGGCATGACAGATTTGATGAGAGCAGCCAACAAGTTTTTGTGAACCGAGACTCAGTTAAAACCAAACAGAAGTCTCAGATGATGGTAGCTGCTGTGCAAACGGCAGCCAAGAATGAAGTTAGGAAAAACAGGGAGACCCAGATGTCAGATCTGAGGCCAAGGTGGAGAGATGAAAGATCTCCCAGCAGGGAGTGGAGACACCCAGTTAGACAAGGAGGTCCAGGGGGCAATCGAGGCAGTCAATTCCAATAGCCATCCCAAAGTAGAACTTCCTTCAGATGCGGGAAAGAGGGACATTTTGCACACGAATGTCCCAAAACTCCAGAGGAATGAAGCTATGAGGGACCCGTGGGGAGCCATTGGTAAAAGTGTTAGTGGGTCCTGACCATCAGGAATGGTTGTTCCTGATCGACACCGGCACAAGTCGGACATCTGTATGCGATCCGGTAGAGGGAGCATGCAGGTCAAAGCAGACTTTGAAGGTGGTTGGGGTGAGAAGGAAATCCCAAGATGTCAAGATTTTGGAAGAGGTGAGATTGGAATTGAATGATGTAGTTACTGAAACCAAAATATTGTATATTCTGGATTCAGGGGAAGAGACTTGTTGGATGTTTTTGGAATAGAATTGTGGGATAGAAGGAAGGAAGTTCGCATGTGTATGGTAACAACGGAAGATGAGGAGAAGATATCATCAGATGTGTGGGTAGGAGGTGAAGGGGTTAGTAGGATGGCAATACAGCCCATTCAGATTAAGATACAACCAGGGATAACTAAACTGTGGACTCCACAATATTCTCTGAGTAAGAGAGGTAGGGAAGGGTTAAAACCAGTGATTGACAGAGAATTGAAACAGGGACTGTTGGAACCTACTATGTCACCATTCAATTCACCAGTTTTAGAAGTAATAAAAAATTGGTTAATGATTTGAGGAGGATCAATGAGATAGTGTTTCCCAGATTCCCAGTGGTTCCTGATCCCTATACCATCTTGGGGCGGATCCCTCCCAAAGACAAATGGTTTATTGTGATAGATCTGAATGATGCCTTTTGAGCGTGCCCCTTGGAGGAGGGGAGTAGAGACTTTTTTGCTTTTGAATGGAATGATCCTGAGAGTGGAAGGAAACAGCAGTTGAGGTGGACAATACTTCCTCAGGGATAAACTGAGAGCCCTTTGTTGTTTGGACAGGCATTGGAAGAAAAGTTGGTGTCGCTTGATAGAGAGAAAGGAATCACCCTAATTCAGTACGTGGATGACTTGTTGTTAACTGGGGAGAAAGAAGGAAGTGAGAGCGGCTTCTGTGAGTCTGTTGAATTGGCTGAAGGATCAGGGGCTGAAAGTCTCAAAAGAGAAGCTTCAGTTTGTTGAAAAAAAAGGTGAAATATTTGGGACATTACATTCAGCACAGGATGAGGTCCTTGGAGCCTGAAAGGGTGAAGAGGATCATGAGCTTGGCTCCTCCCAGGAACAAGACAGAGGTGCGGAAAGCATTGGGATTATTGGGGTATTGCAGAATCTGGGTAGACCAATTCACAGTGTTGGCACAGTTTTTGCATAGAAAGTTGCCTGGAAAGGGAGAGCACATAGAATGGGAGGAGGGAGATAGTGAAAGGTGGGAAGAGCTGAAGAAGGCTTTGTCAACCGCTCCAGTTTTAGCCTTGCCAAACCTGAAATTACCATTTCATTTGTATGTGGCGGTGGCTCAGGGAACAGCAGTTGGAGTCCTTGCCCAAAGAGGGAGGGGCATTACCAGTCAGGAGCTTTCCTAAGCAAGGGTTTGGAGCCAGTTGTGAAAGGATGGACAGTTTGTGTTCAGGCTGTGGCAGCAACAGTGATGTTGGTGGTGGAGAGCAAGAAGTTAACCTTTGGGGGAGCTTTGGTGGTGCATTCGCCTCATCAGGTCAACTCAGTGTTGAGCCAGCTGGCTACCACTTGGATGACCGAAGGGAGGATATTGAAGTATGAAACCATTTTGAGAACCAGTCCTGATGTGGTAATAGGAACAGACAAGAATCTAAATCCAGCAGAATTCTTGGAGGGGAGAAAGCAGGCGTGGGAACCGGAAGACCATGATTGTCTATTGCAAGTGGATCTCATGCCAAAGGTTAGAGAGGACATTGGAGAAGGAAGAGAGGTGGTTTATAGATGGATCTAGCAGGGTGGAAAATGGAAAGTGAAAATCTGGGTTTGCAATAGTAACCGGGGAAGGTGAGGTAATAGAGAAAGGGTCACTCCCAGCTGCTTGATCAGCCCAGAAATGTGAATTGCTTGCCCTGACCAGAGTCTTGGAATTGGCTGAGGGGATGGAAATAACGATTTGGACTGATTCCAAGTATGCATGGGGGGGTGCACACATTTGGGAAAATCTGGAAAGAAAGAGAGTATATCAAGGCGGATGGGAAGCAAATAGAGCAAGTGCAGTTAGTAGAACAAGCCTTAGAGGCATTGCAACTCCCCAACCGAGTATCAATTGTCCATGTGAACGCACATCAGAAGGGGAACACACCAGAGGTTGATGGAAACCGATGGGCGGACAAATGGGCGAAGGAAGCTGCAGGGGAGATAGAGTTGGTAATGGTATCTATACCAATACTGGAAAAGGAGGACGAGAGGGAGGAATGGGAGCCAGAGAAAAAGGAAAAGTTGAGTTGGAGAAAGAGGGATGTGTCAAAACCGCAGAGGGATGAAAGACATCGGAGGGAGTCAAGGTGGTGTCACCCATTGTCATGAGGGGAATATTGGAGAAAGTTCGTGAAGGAGGACATTGGGGAACGGAGGCCTTGGTCATGTCCGTTAAACCTCACTATTGGAGTCTGAGGATGTGGACGGTAGCTCAGAGCATCTGCTGGAAATGTTTGATTTGTTTGAAAGTAAAGCCCATGTCACACTGAACCAACGGATGCAAAGAGGATGTAAAACGGACAAAAAAGCTTGCCATCCATTGGAAAACGCAATGTACTCACTGCCTCCGTTTTGTTTCCTCCCTATCCATTCAGCATCCGTCTATTGACGTTTCATCCCCTCAGAAAGTTTTGGGCTGCCCAAAACTTTTGCGCAGAAAATGTATCCAAAGCGTCCTTTCTGCATCCGCTACGCATCTGCTATGTATCTGTTCTGCATCCGTTACGCATTCGCGATATCCTCTAGGCATCTGTTCCGCATCCGCACAACTTGCATCTGCTCGGACGCAGAACGGATGTAGAACGGATGCAGAATGGATGCAGCACGGAAACAAAGCGTTTAAAATGGAAAAAACATTCGCAGAGGGGACCTATCTCGGATATTAAGGATGCCTAGAGGATTCCTAGAGGATGCAAAGGGACACCTATACTTCCTATAAAAAGGGGGAGCAACTCATCTGCATCTCACTTTCAGAACAGCAGCCCAGCGGTGCAGACCTCTGCAGCCTTCATCTGACTCTTCCTCTTCCACAGCATCCAGTCATGTCCACTGTGGATTTCGGCAGCCACCATCGTTCTGCAACAGTGCATCTGCAGGCTCTGTGAACTCTACTGCGAGAAGAAAAAGAGGCAGCCAAAAAGAGTCTGGGTCTGAAGATGGTTCGCCAGAAGAGCAGAGGACGGACTGTACAGCAAGCTGATGGTGGAGCTCAGGAACAAAGAAACTCGGGCGTTCCAGAACTTCATGAGGATGCCTCCAGCCATGTTTGACGAAGTTGTGCAGCAGCTGACACCCAGGTTGACCAAGCAGAGCACCAGCTTCCGGCCCAGACTGGAACCTGGGCTCAAGGTGGCACTCACTCTGCCCCAACTGGCCTCTGGGACCACCTACAGGAGCATGCAGTACGGCTGGAGGGTGCCATCCAACACCATCAGCATTGTGGTCAGAGAAGTGGTGCAGGCCATTATCGAAGAATAAAGGAGGAGCTCCTCCAGTATCCCTCCACTGAAGAAGGATGGAAGAAAGTTGCAGAGCAGTGGTATCAGAAGTGGAACTTCCCCCACACCGTTGGAGCCATAGATGGCAAGCACGTGCCCTGCAAATCTCCACCCAACTCAGGGTCCACTTATCACAACTACAAGGGCTTCTTCAACATCATCCTCTTCGCCATGGTCGATGTTGACTACAAGTTCATGTACATCGATGCTTCAGGCAACGGCTCATCTTCAGATGCCCAGGTATACAATGCCAGTCACCTCAAGGAGGGGCTGGAACGCAACCTTATCGTGGGCTTCCCAGATCCAGACCCGTTGCCCAATGACAAGCAAGATGTGCCCTACTTCATCGTGGTGGATGACGCCTTCTCCCTCAGAACCTAACTCATGAAGCCCGATACCTCCAGAAGCCTCACCCGTAAAGAGAGGATCTTCAACTACAGGCTATCCAAGGCAAGGCGGGTGGTGGACAACGCCTTTGGCATCCTGGCCAACAGGTTCCAGGTACTTCTCACCACCATGCAGCATAGCCCAGAGACCGTGAGGAGGATCATGGAAGCTTGCTGCATCCTGCACAATCTCATGTACACCCGCTACCCAGTGTTACAGGACAGGCTTGTGGACCGTCAGCAAGGCAATGGGGACATGGAGCCTGGGGAATGGAGGCAAGGGCGAAACCTGATAGACACTGTGGATGTGCAAGGCACCAACAGAGCCTCATGTGAAGAGAAGAAGCAGCTCAACCTCCTGAGACGCTGGTGCAACTCCCCAGCTGGAGCAGTGGAGTGGCAAGACAGGATGGTAGATGCTTAATGGATGCTTCCTTCAGCCTGTCTCATCACACGGATTAGATTAGGCCATGTATGTTGGGTGGGCCTACAATGAACAGGGCGTTTAATAAAGAGTTGTGTTTATGTTGACATGTGTGGATGATTATTACATTATTATTGATAATAAAGGGCCATTGATGTTGCACCTGGGAGGGTGGACCATACAGTCCCACTATGCTTGCGCTGGAGGTTTATCTATCCCACAGCTATTACCCATCCCAAAGGTATCCCTGCTCATTCCTCAGTTATCCCTGCCCACCCCACTGCTATCTTAACCCATCCCACAAACATGCAAAGGCTTAAACCATTTCTAAAAATTTCCACCAAGACTTTATTAAAAAAAAGAAATGAAGCAAGTGTGTGAATCATAAATAGACTTTATTAACAACAAGCTATAAAACAAAAATGAGTCTCTGGCACTCCTCTTGGTTGCTCAGTCTCAGGGGTGAAGGGTCCAGGTGCTGTGGAGGTGGCCTGTGCTGGAGTGCTTGTCATCAGCTCCTCCAGAAGCAGAAGCAGCAGAAGCCCCAGCCCCAGAAGAGCGAGCCCATGCTGCAGAAGCCCCAGGAGAACCAGAGTGAGGGCCAGGGGGCGGGATGGTGGCCCTGTCCCTCTTGGCAGGGTTGGCAGCAAATGGCTGAGGCTTGCTGTGCTTCCGCATGGTTGTGGAGTTGCTGGCTGGCAGGGAGGCTGGCAGGAACCAAGGCTTGGAGGAAGGCTGGCGTGGAGGCAGGTACCAAGGCTGGCAGGAAGGCTGGCAGGCAGGCAGGCACCAAGGCTGGCAGGCAGACAGACAGCAAGGCTGGCAGGAAGGCTGGCAGGAAGGCTGGCAGGAAGGCTGGCAGGCAGGCAGGCAGGCACCAAGGCTGGCAGGAAGGTTGGCACCAAGGCTGGCAGACAGGCAGGCACCAAGGCTGGCAGGAAGGCTGGCAGACAGGCAGGCACCAAGGCTGGCAGGAAGGCAAGCAGCAAGGCTGGCAGGCAGACTGGTTGGCAGAAAGGCTTGCAGGCAGGCTGGCACCAAGGCTGTCAGGGAGGCTGGCAGCAAGGCTGGCAGCAAGGCTTGCAGGCAGACATGCAAGCAGGGCAGGCAAGGCAGCCAATCCGTCTGGCAGCAGGTCTTTCCTCTGAATGGGGACCTGCTTCCTAGCTAATTCCGTTATATCCGTGGGGCTGATGCAATGCATCCTCCCCGCATGTGCAGTTAATGCCAGGCATCCATTAGGCTTCCGCTGTGCATCCGCTGTGCATCCGCTTCATCCGCTAGGCTTCCACTCTGCATCCACTCTTTCCGTTTCACCTCCGCTTTGCTGCGGCCCCCGGAAGCCTAGCAGATGTGCCATCCACACCCATCTGCTTCCATCCGCTGGGCTTCCATTCCACATCCGCTTTGCATCCGCCCTGCATCCTCCACGCGTCCGTGTTATCCGCTCTGGTTATGCAAATTTTTGCCCCTTTTGGGAGCGGATAACAACGATTGGAACATTTTGCTCGTCTACTGTGTCCTTTTTGCATCTGTTGGGCAGTGTGACATGGGCTTTAATAAGAAAGCGGCACACAAGAAAGAGATGGGAGGGAGACCCCTAGTGGGTTGGCCTTTTCAGAGAGCACAAATTAATTTCACTGAGTTGCCAGAAAAGGGGGATTGGAAATACCTGCTTGTGATCAAAGATCAACTAACAGGGTGGGTAGAGGCTTATCCCACTAGTAGAGCCACAGCTCCCACAGTAACCAAGATCTTACGAGAACAGATTATCCCACGATATGGAATGATGGAAGCAATAGATTCAGACAGAGAAACTCATTTCACCCAAAAGGTTCTGCAAAGGGTAATGGAGGTGGTGGGGGTGAAATGGGAATTTCACACACCATGGCATCCTGAATCCAGTGGAAAAATTGTAAAAGTGAACAGGGAACTGAAGAAACACTTGACCAAACTACAACTTGAAAATGGCTTGCCATGGACAAAGAATCTTCCCTTAGCTCTGCTCAGGATCAGAACTTGTCCAAGGAAAGACACAGGGGTTTCTCCTTTTGAAATGCTGATGGGAAGACCCTATTTGGCCAAACTAGGCAATCCCATACCAGAGTTCAGGGACTTGTTCCTTCGGAAATATTTGCTGGCACTGTCTCTGTCTTTGCTTTCTCTTCACAAACAGGGACTGTTGGTGCAACGACCACCTTTGGCTGGTAGCCAACACCCACATGAGGCTGGAGACTGCGTCCTCATAAAGACTTGGAGAAGTGAAAAACTGCAACCTAGCTGGGAAGGTCCGTACCAGGTGCTACTGACGACTGAATCTGCAGTCCGTACTCAGGAAGGAGGCTGGATGCATTACAGCAGAGTCAAGAAAGCACCGGAACCTGAGAAACCTTGGAAGGCCATCCCAGTGGACGGTCAGTCGCTAAAGGTAACTTTGAAGAAATAGCCAGCAGAAACCACCATGGAGATGTCAGCTGAACTTTGGAGAGGACTATTTGTTGCAACTATATTTACATTAATACATCAAAGAAGTCCACAATATGTTAGACCTGCGGGTGACTTGGGAACAGACTTGTGGGATGACAATGTGTTCATAAAGGATCTCAAGAAAGTCTCACATTCCTTGAACATCACCAATTGCTGGTTATGCATGTACATGCCAGGAAGAACAGGTGAAGGATTAATCCTACACGCAATTCCACTTGATCAGAACAGACTAAGACCACAGGGGCACGGGACAGAAAAATATGGTGTAGAACGAAATATAACAGGAAGGATTTTTGTTCATTTAAGGGAAACGGCATATGTGTGTTTTAGGAGAAATGAAACTAGAGGACTCCATTTAGGAGATTGGGAAAAATGTAATAAGACTTTTGATATGCCATCATCCTGTAGTAACCATAGCTATCCCAAGAGTTATCATAAATTTGATTATTTTAATCAAGATCAGTATCAGATGTGTATGCATTTTGAGGAAATGATCAATTGGACCCGAACATCACAACAGACCTATGCTATGGAAAACTTTAGGTGGGTATTGTGTGGGAAATATGCATACAGGGAGATGCCACCTTACTGGAGTGGCACATGTACAATTGGATATGTGATACCGGTGATATATAAACTTGATGGCCTTCCCCAAGACTGGATACATAATAAAAGAGACTCAGAATCTGGCCTTACCCAGAGACTCTGGACCCAAATCTCCCGTGGTATAATAACACCATTGGGAGTAGCCATGAACTACCGAGATATACATATTCTAAATAACTTCACGGTAACAATGTTCAATGATACAATAAAGAATATTAAAATGATTAACACTGAGCTTTCTGAAGTAAGACAGGTTGCTCTACAAAATAGGTATGCTTTAGACATTGTATTAGCTACAAAAGGGTGTGTGTGTGCTCTGATTCATTCACATTGCTTTGTATACATCCATGATTTCCAACCCAATATTACAAAGACAGTAAAAGTAATGGAAGAACGTATTCGCTCTAATCCATTATCACAAAGAGGTGACTCCTCATTGCCAGACCTATGGGGAGCAATATGATATTGGCTTCCCAGTTCCACTTGGTTTAGATCTACCATAATGGAAATTATATTGATTATTATATGCTGTGTATTGTTGTGTTGTTGTCTTCAGTGTCTCCCTGGTGCAATAACAACGTGTGGGAAGATAGGGAAATCCTTGGGTTCAAGATTTGAGAAGAAGCAGGAAGCAGAACCTCTAATGATGTATCAGAGAGAAATCACTTTGAAAGAAGCAGAGGATCTGCTACTTGAGTTTGAGACAAGAGTGGAAAAAGAAAAAGGGGGGATTGTGAGCAGAACCGAAGTCATGTTGGATGGCCCATTGAATTAAATAAGGAAGTGTGTCTCAAAACTCAGTAGCTCTGCTAAATAAGAAAGTGTTCTAGTCTGTGCACAAGAGAAAAAAAAAACAAGATAAGGCTAGAACAATGAGGAATTGTAATAAAGTGCTGAGGTGTCAGAAACTGTGTAACTGCTTTTGCTAGATAGGGAGCGAGCATAAACTTTCGAAATATATGTGTTTGAAAACAGAAAGAATGAAAACAGAATTTGAAAACAGAAAGAATGTGAGCCAAGCCCTCGTACAAGGGGGCGGACAATTAGGGTATAAAAATGCTGCCTGAATTTTGCTCTGGGTTCCTTCAATGCCTGAGGGAACCCGTCTCTGCAGACACATGAATAAAACCTTGTTTTTCTTGGATCAATGAATCGTTTGGTGGTTTTTTATCTGCTTCCACCTCACAAGAAGATGAAAAGAGCGCAGGCCTGCCAGACCTCAAGAAAAAATACCAAGTGTATCAGCGCATTCAGAACCCTTGTAACTTCTTCAGCATGTAAAACATGTTGCAGTAATCCAAGCAGGAAATAACCAAGTTATAAGTTACTGCGAACAAGGCCAGTCAGTTCAGGAAAGTGTAATGAGTTCATAAGAAGAATCTGTGAAAAAGTCCTCCTAACCATGGCTGCCTTGAGCAGGAGTCATGAATCTAGGAGATGTCATAATTGTGCACCAGCTCAGTCTGGGGATTTGAAATTGCATCCAGAGTCAAGGATGACATGCCATCAAGACCTAGAGGGTCAAAACCCAAAATCATTCCATCTTGCCAGAGTTGAGTCAAAGCCAATCCCACTCCCAAGACCATTACAGCTTCCAGGTACTTTGCAATCACTTCAGCAGCAGCATCCTGCTGTATTTTAACTTACTGCACCTGAGTATGATTTGTCAATTGCACAGTGGCAGATAGAACAGTGCTCCAGAGGGTTGACATCATTGCCCAGAGGATCATTGGTTGTTCTCTCCCCTCTTTGAAGAGCTTTATAGCTCCTGCTGCCTTAAGAAAATTCAAAACATTCTTAAAGATCCATCTTGTCCTGCACAAACTTTTTCTGAACTATTACCATCTGGCAGATGGTACAGGATAATAAAGACAAAGACAAATAGACTGAAAAACAGCTAGTATCCCAGAGCAGTAACTATACTGAATTCTATTCTATAGTGCAATATTAAATGCAATATCAGGGGGTTTCAATTCAGTTGCATAGAATGTGAAGAATGTGTGTGTTTCTTTTATTTTTTATAGTTTTCTTAAGTATAATGTACACTGAAGATGGGCATTTAATTTCATTGTATGAGGTGCAATGACAATAAAGTACTACTACTATTACTACTACTACTACGACGCAGACGATGACGACGACGATGACTACTACCTGGCTTGGAGCAGAGATGTATTTTGTGTGCCTTTTTAACAATAGAGTTAGTTGGAAGGAGAAGGAGAAATATTTCTTTTGTTTCGCCACATTTCAAGAAAACCTTGACTCTTTCATTGTGTCCACTAGTGGATTCCAGTTAGCATTCGGTGGTATTTTTCTCCATATAATATTTTGTGTATATAAGTATATATTAATTCCTTTGGGTATTCCCAGAGAACATAAAATTTTCTCTTCCAACAAAGGAAAATAAAATTTAAATATATTAGCTTTTTGCACTATATGTTACTCAGTATGCCTTACCAAAGGAATGTTTATATCAAAAACAGCAATGCCTATGATTTTTATCTCACTAAATGGCCTGTCACATAGGCTGACAGATGCAAAACGCATGTAAAAAGGACAAAGCGGATGAGAAAATGTTCCATCCATTGTTATCCACTCTCAAAAGTGCCCCAAATTTGCATAAACAGAGTGGACAACAACAGAAAGGAACGGATGGGGGGAGGATGTAGCCAGGATGTAAAGAGGATGCTCCACAGAAGCCTAGCGGATCGAAGCGGATGACACTTCCGCAGGGCTTCTGGGGGAGCATAGCGAAGCAGACGCTCAGCGGAAGGAACGGATACAGAGCGGATACTGAGCAGATGAAGCGGATGCAGAGTGGAAGCCTAGCAGAAGCCTAGCGGATGCAAAGCGTTCACTGTGCATGCAGGAAGGATGCATTGCGTCAGCCCCGTGGATATAACGGGAAGCAGCTCGCAAGCAGGTCACCATTCAGAGGAAAGACCTGCTGCCAGACACAGCTCCAGCCAACAACAATGGGGAAGAAGAGAAAGCCTCTTCCATCTGCTGCCAGCCCTGGCAAGAAGGACAGGGCCACCATCCCACCTCCTGGCCCTGACTCTGCTTCTTCTGGGGCTTCTGCTGCTCGGGCTGACTCTTCTGGTGCTGGAGCTTCTGCTGGTGCTGACTCTGCTGGCACTGCTCCTGGTGCTGGTGCTTCTGCTGGTGCTTACTCTGTTGGCGCTGCTCCTGGTGCTGGTGCTTCTGCTGGTGCTTACTCTGCTGGTGCTGTTCCTGGTGCTGGGGCTTCTGCTGGTGCTTACTCTGCTGGCGCTGCTCCTGGTGCTGGTGCTTCTGCTGGTGCTTACTCTGCTGGTGCTGCTCCTGGTGCTGGGGCTTCTTCTGGTGCTTACTCTGCTGGTGCTGCTCCTGGTTCTGCTGGTCCTGCTGGTACTGCTGGTGCTCCTGGTCCTGCTGGTGCTCCTGGTCCTGCTGGTGCTGCTGGTGCTGCTGGTGCTGCTGGTGCTGCTGGTGCTGCTGGTGCTGCTGGTGCTGCTGGTGCTCCTGGTCCTGCTGGTCCTGATGGTGCTTACTCTGCTGCTGCTGATCCTGGTCCTGCTGGTGCTGCTGGTGCTGCTGGTGCTGCTGGTGCTGCTGGTGCTGCTGGTGCTGTTGGTGCTGCTGGTGCTGCTGATGTTGCTGGTCCTAATTTTGCTGCTACTGTTGTTGTTGCTGCTGCTGGTGGTGGTGGTGTGGTGAAGCAGCCCCTACAACCTCGAAGCCCCTCTGATGAGGGCCCAGATGGCCCTGCCAGAGGGAGGAAGAGGCATATGCGAGAATGAGAATGGAAGAGGAGGCAATACAGCAGAAGGGACACAGGCTTTATCGAGACACCAAAAGAAAGCAGGCTGCTTGGAGAGAGAAGACGGAGAGCCTGGGCTACACTTCAGAGGTGCTCCTCAGTTGGTGGAAGCACATG
Source organism: Laticauda colubrina (assembly GCA_015471245.1). Lineage (NCBI taxonomy): Eukaryota > Metazoa > Chordata > Lepidosauria > Squamata > Elapidae > Laticauda > Laticauda colubrina. Next base: position 40,575,741 of record BLBF01000017.1, read on the forward strand.
CACACCTGGTACGGGAAGCTGCAGCTCAAGAAATCTGGCCAGGCCACGATCAAGCTGACGGACTGAGAGACCTATGTGATGGCCAAGTGCAGCTTCTTGGAGGGTGAGGTCCACCACCGAGGAGCAGCCCCTCTGACAAACCTCTCTCTCAGGCAGCCCACAGAGAGCCAGTCCTCTTCTGGCCAAGAGTCAGCTCCTGTGTCCAGGCAGGTAACTGTGGAGCGTGCCACGATGGAGACCCCCACAACAGCTGCACTACCCGTGGCGGAGTGCGTGGAGGACCCCCTGACGCAGTGGGAGCAAGGAGAGGGTACTTCCACCAGAGACCAACCCACATCTACCCCCAGCTCCACCTCCACAGAAAGCAGGCAGAGAGGCAGACTGGAGGGGTAGACCCACACTGTCCTGCTGGAGATCAGGGACACCATCAGAAGCAGCGCAGATCTCCTCTCTCAGCTGGTACACACCGACATACCATCCTCCAACCGCAAGCCCTTCCTCACCTATGTCAACCAGACCCTCATGGACATGTCTGAATCACAGTACCAGGTGATCAAGGACAGGATCACCGGTCTTCTTCACAACCCTCCAGACCCAGCTGAACCTGCTCACACCCAATCCAGGTCTGCTCCTCCACCCCAGGTGATGTCACAGCCCTTCCAAGGCTTTCCACATGTCCTCACCTGCCAAGACTATGGCTACCAGGAGCTCAAGCAGCACAGGCATCCCTTCCCAGTCCAGGCACAGGTTCATCGTATGCCACCGGTGCCACCGATGCCACTGATGCCACCGATGCCAATGACACCACAGATGCCACCCACGCCACAGATGCCACCCACACCGCAGATGCCACCCACGCCTCACCTCGCTCACCTGTAGACCAGACAGCCCCACTACACTCCTCCTTCCTGCACCCCACAGCCAAGCCCGGTCTAAGAACATCTGTCATCAGTATTAGGGCTGACACCCCATGTCCTGGAGGAACGGGCTCTCAACATCACAGAACTGAGCCAGCTCTCTGAGAGCTTCCTCCACACACCATCCCCTGTTGTCTTCTAAGGGCCAGGCACCCCAATGGCACCTCAGACCAGCACTCCATCAGCAGCCACCTCCACAGCACCTGGACCCTTCACCCCTGAGATTATGAGCATGCCTCAGAGTGACTGAGAAGAGTGCCAGAGACTGGGTAGCTACCTGTTGACTTTATCTTTGCTTGGGACACTTTATTTGGGTCATTTGGCTTTTACAGCTTGTTATTAATAAAGATTATCTTTGCTTCACACACTTGATTCAGTTCTCTTAGTCAATAAAGTCTGGGTGGAAACTTTTAGAAATGGTTTAAGCCTTTGCATGCTTGTGGGATGGGGTAAGAATAGCTGTGGGATGGGCAGGGATACCTTTGGGATGGGTAATAGCTGTGGGATGGGCAGGGATACCTTTGGGATGGGTAATAGCTATGGGATGGGCAGTGATACCTTTGGAATGGGTAAAAGCTGTGGGCAGGGATACCTGTTGGATGGGTAATAGCTGTGGGATGGGTTAGGATACCTGTTGGATGGGTAATAGCTGTGGGATGGGTGAGGATACCTGTGGGATGGGTAATAGCTGTGGGATAGATAAACCTCCAGTGCAAGCATAGTGGGACTATATGTTCCACCCGCCCAGGTGCCACACCTTGGGCGCTTTATTATCAATAATAATGTAATCATTGATCCACACATTTCAACATAAAAACAACTCTTTATTAAATGCCCTGTTCATTGTAGGGCCACTCAACATATATGGCACAATCTCATCAGTGTGATGAGACAGGCTGAAGGAAGCATCCATTAAGCATCTATCATCCTGTCTTGCCACTCCACTGCTCCAGCTGGGGAGTTGCACCAGTGTTTCAGGAGGTTGCACTGCTTCTTCCCTTCACGTGAAGCTCTGTTGGGGCCTTGCACATCCACAGTATCTATCAGGTTTCACCCTTGCCTCCATTCACCAGGCTCCATGTCCCCATTGCCTTGTTGGAGGTCCATGAGCCTGTTCTGCAAGACTGGGTAGCAGGTGCGCATGAGATTGTGCAGGATGCAGCAAGTTTCCACAATGTTCCTCATGGTCTCTGGGCGATGCTGCATGGTGGTGAGAAGTACCTGGAACCTGTTGGCCAGGATGCCAAAGGCATTGTCCACCACCCGCCTTGCCCTGGACAGCCTGTAGTTGAAGATCCTCTCTTCACGGGTGAGGTGTCTGGAAGTGTAGGGCTTCATGAGTTAGGTTCTGAGGGAGAAGGCGTCATCCCCCACGATGAAGTAGGGCACATCTTGTGTCATTGGGCAGAGGGTTTGGATCTGGGAAGCCCATGATGAGGTTGCATTCCAGCTCTTCCTTGAGGTGACTAGCGTTGTATACCTGGGCATCTGAAGATGACCCATTGCCTGAAGCATCGATGTACATGAACTTGTAGTCAGCATCGACCATGGCAAAGAGGATGATGCTGAAGAAGCCCTTGTAGTTGTGATAAGTGGACCCTGACTTGGCTGGAGCTTTACAGGCCACGTGCTTGCCATCTATGGCTCCAACGGTGTGGGGGAAGTTCCACTTCTGATACCACTGCTCTGCAACTTTCTTCCATCCTTCTTCAGTGGAGGGGCACTGGAGGAGCTCCTCCAGGTCTTCTTCGATGATGGCCTGCACCACTTCTCTGACCACAATGCTGATGGTGTTGTGTGGCACCTTCCAGCCATACTGCATGCACCTGTACGTGGTCCCTGAGGCCAGGTGGCGCAGAATCAGTGCCACTTTGAGCCCAGGGTCCAGGCTGGGCTGGAAATTGGTGCTCTGCTTGGTCAACCTGGGTTTCAGCCGCTCCACAACTTCGTCAAACATGGCTGGCGGCATCCCCATGAAGTTCTGGAATGCACAAGGGTCTTCGTTCCTCAGCTCCACCGTCATCTTGTTATACAGTCTGTACTCTGCTCTTCTGGCGATCCATCTTCAGAACCAGACACTTCTTGGCCACCTCCTTTTCTTTGCGTAGAACAGGTGAAAGAGCCTGTAGAGGGCTTCGCACTTTTGTAGAACGATGGTGGCTACCAAAAGGAGTGTGTGACGATCCATGGTGGAGATGACTGGATGCTATGGAAGAGCAAGAGCAAGATTAAGGCTGCAGAGGTCTGCACAGCAGGGCTGCTGGACTGAAAGTGATATCCAGGTGAGTTCCTCCCCCTTTTTATTGGAAATATAGGTTTTCCACTCGGTGTCCTTTTGCATCCTCTAGGCATCCTGCAGACATCCTAAATATCCAAGATACGTCCCCTATGTGAACCTTTTTTCCATTTTAATGTTTTCTATGCGAGCTGCATCCGCTTTCATCCTTTCTCCGTCCATGCTACTAATGCTGTTTGTCTGTTCTGCATCCATTTCGCTTCCTCCCTGTGTCCGTTTTCCACTGGAGTGGATGCGAGTTGTGCGGATGTGCAGCGGATGCCTAGCGGATATAGCGGATGCGTCATGGATGACAACGGATGTCTAAGGGATGTTCCCCGTATGCGTAGCGGATGTAGAATGGACTCGTTGGATACATTTTCCGCTCAAAAGTTTTGTGCAGCTCAAAAATTTTTGAGTGGATGAAATGTCAGTAGACAGATGCTGGATGGATAGAGAGGATGAGAAACGGAAGCAGTGAGTACAGAATGGAAGCATCGCGTTAACCTACGGATGGCAAGTGTTTTTTTCCGTTTTACATCCTCTTTCCATCCGTTGGTGCTATGTGACAGGGGCTTAAAGTTCTATGCTCTTTCAACTATACTTAGTATGTACAGTAGTAAAGTATAATCCAAGCATCATATAATATTTATACAATATATTATAATCCAATAATTATTCATCACCCAATTTTCTCAAAAGAATGTGCATTGATTTCTTCAGACCACCTAAACATCAAACCTTCAGACCGTTATCAATAGTCTGCTATGCAAGAAATAGTAAAGCAAATCCTAAATAGGAATGCTAAAAGAAGTGATTGATTGATTAATTGCTATCCTCCCTTTATTATTATTACAAATAATTCAAGGCTGCAAACATATCCAACAAACCTTACTCCTCCTATTTCCCCCTTTGAGGTGGCTTGGACTGAGAGGTATAGGGTCTCCTGCTTCCAAGAAGGAGAGAATGAAAAAGAGTGAGAGAAAGGGAGGGAGGGAGGGGGAGAGAGAAAAAAGTGGGGAGGAGAAAGAAGGAGGGAGGGGGAGAAAAAAAAAGAGGGTGGGAGAGAGAGAGAAAAAAGAGAGAAGGAGAGAGGAGGGGAGGGGAGGGAGGGGCCTTAGATCACCCAGCTGTTCTTTGTGCTTAAGGCAGGACTAGAAATCACGGGTCTCAAGTCCTAACCACTGCCTTAACCACTAGATCAAAATATTCTTCCTTATTTCTGATTTCTCAATTAAAAAAAACCTAGCACTTTTACAGTGTTGTAGGGATTGCTGCTGATAGTACAGTTTTTGCTGATTTTAATTTCCCAGGCACTACTACTTTCCACTACCTTTCTCTAGCTACCAGGAGGAATCATAATCCCCAAATGCCTTCCTAGTAAAAGGATTTTTTTTAACATAGTAGTCAAAGCCAGGAAAAAGGCTTTGACTAAAATAAGATATTTGTTAAAATTCTCAGTTTGATGGATTATAAAAGAAAGCATATTCATGCTTCAAGGGTTATTAGAACATCTGAGAACTCAAGCTGGCATAACTTCTATAGCAGTATTAATCATCACATTTCGACAGAATAGACACAGAATAAGATTAAAAGGCTCAGTAGCAAAAGGGCTAGATCTTTCTCAATACCTACTTTAATTAAAGGTGAAGCTATTGCTGATTGAAATATACAAAAATGTTAACATGCTAGGTAGGAGCTGACAATATGTTAAAAATGATAATAACTGTAAGACATTGGTGGGGTTTCCCCTCCCCCTCTGTAATCAGAAACCCTTTTATTATAGTACTTGGAAAAGTAGAACAATCTGTTTATATTTTGAAAATTTGTGCCACTTTCTAAACATTTAAATTATTTTAAAGATGCATGTATGTACCCTTCTGAAGAGTACATATTTTTCATTATTCAGGAATTGAAGAGTCCACAGTGCAGTATATAATATATTTACATAATTCAGCAGGCATCAATTTCTGATTTACTCTAATGTAAATTACTGAGTAAAGGCCCTGTCACACTGCCCAACGGATGCAAAACATTTGTAAAAAGGATACAGCGGACGAGAAAAATGTTCCATCCGTTGTTATACGCTCTCAAAAGGGGCAAAAATTTGCATAAGCAGAGTGGATAACACGGAAAGGAATGGACGGGGGGAGGATACAGAGAGGATAGAAAGCGGATGTGGAACGGAAGCCTAGCGGATGGAAGCGGATGGAAGCAGATGCCACATCTGCAAGGCTTCCGGGGGACCTCAGCAAAGCGGACGCAGAACAGATACAGCGGATGCAGAATGGATGCTGAGCGGATGAAGCAGATGCACAGCGGATGAAGCGGATGCAGAGCGGAAGCCTAGCGGATGCACAGTGGAAGCCAAGCGGATGCCTGGCGTTAATTGCGCATGCGGGGGGATTTATTGCGTCAGCCTCGCAGATATAAAGGGAAACAGCTCGGAAGTAGGTCACCATTCTGAGGAAAGACCTGCTGCCAGACACATTGAGTGCCTTGCCTGCCTGACTTGCTGCCAGCCTTGGTGCCTGCCTCCCTGCCAGCCTTGCTGCCTGCCTTCGTGCCTGCCTCCCTGCCAGCCTTGCTGCCTACCTTGGTGCCTGCCTCCCTGCCAGCCTTGCTGCCTGCCTTGGTGTCTGCCTGCCTGCCAGCCTTGCTGCCTGACTTGGTGCCTACCTGCCTGCCAGCCTTGCTGCCTGCCAGCCTTGGTACCTGCCTTGGTGCCTGCCTGCCTGCCAGCCTTGCTGCCTGCCTGCCTGCCAGCCTACCTGCCTGCCTGCCAGCCTGCCTGCCTGCCTCCCTGCCAGCCAGAAACCCCACAAACATGGGGAAAAAGAGGAAGCCTCAGCCATCTGCTGCCAGCCCTGGCAAGAGGGATAGGGCCACCCTCCCGCCCCCTGGCCCTCACTCTGCTTCTGCTGGGGCTTCTGTAGCATGGGCTTTCTCTTCTGAGGCTGGGGCTTCTGCTGCTTCCGCTTCTGGAGGAGCTGATGATGATGCTTATGATGGTGGTGCTTCTGCTCGTGCTTACTCTGCTGAGGCTGCTTCTGGAAGTGGTGCTTCTGCTGGTGCTTACTCTGCTGAGGCTGCTCCTGGAGGTGGTGCTTCTGCTGGTGCTTACTTTGCTTAAGCTGCTCCTCGTCCTGCTGGTCCTGCTCATCCTGCTCGTGCTCCTGGACTTGCTGGTCCTGCTCGTACTGCTCGTGCTCCTGGTCTTGCTGGTCCTGCTGGTTCTGTTGGTCCTGCTCATGCTCCTGGTCCTGCTCGTGCTTCTGGTCCTGCTCGTGCTCCTGGTCCTACTTGTGCTGCTGCTGCTGCTGCTGATGATGATCCTGCTGGTGATGCTGCTGCTGCTGCTGATGATGATGATGATGATCCTGCTGCTGCTAATGCTGCTGGTGGTGGTGTGGAGGAGCAGCCCCTACTGCCTGGGAGCCCCTCTGATGAGCGCCCATCTGGTCCTGCCAAAGGGAGGAAGAGGCGTATGCGACAATGGGAGAGGAGGCAATACTCCATTGAGGAAGAACACAAGGATGAGGTGCTGGAGTGGCTGAGAGAGAATGACTATCTGTGGCGGAAGGGACACTGGCTGTACAGGGACACCAAGCAGAAGCATGCTGCTTGGAGAGAGAAGGCGGTGAGTATGGGCTACACTTTGGAGGTGCTCCTCAGCTGGTGGAAGCATATGCACACCTGGTACGGGAAGCTGCACCTGAAGAAATCTGGCCAGGCTACGGTTAAGTTGATGGACAGAGAGACCTACGTCATGGCCAGGTGCAGCTTCCTGGAGGATGAGATCCGCCACCGAGGAGCAGCCCCTCTGTCTACCCTCTCTCTCCGGCAGCCTGCTGAGAGCCAGTCCTCTTCCAGCCGAGAGTCAGTTCCTGTCTCCAGGCAGGTTTCTGTGGAGCGTGCAATGGCGGAGAACCCGCGGACAGGTGTTATAACCGTGGTGGAGCGCGTGGAGGACTCCCTGGTGCAGTGGGAGAAAGGAGACAGCGCGTCAACCACAGCCGTACCCGCATCCACCCCCAGCTCCACCTCCACAGAAAGGCAGAGAGCCAGACAGCAGGAGGGGCAGAGCCACACTGTCCTGCTGGAGATCAGGGACACCATCCGGACCAGCATAGATCTCCTCTCTCAGCTGGTCCACACCGACTCCTCATCCTCCAACCACAAGCCATTCCTCACCTATGTCAACCAGACCCTCAGGGACATGGCAGAACCACAGTACCAGGTGGTGAAGGACCAGATCACTGAGCTACTTCACAACCCTCCAGATCCAGAGGAACCTGCTCCCATCCAGTCCAGGTCTGCTTCTCCACCCCAGGTGATGTCCCTCCCATTCCAAGGCTTTCCACAGGGCCTCACCTACCAGGGCTACGGCTACCAGGAGGTCCACCAGCACAGGCAGCAGCCCTTCCCAGTCCAGGCACAGAGTCATCGGATGACACCGTTGCCACCAGTTCCACTAATGCCACCAATGCCACCCACGGACATTGATGCCACCGACGCCATCAACGCCAGTCCTCACCCAGCTGCAGACCAGATAGCCCCACTACAC
>BLBF01000017.1:40593498-40604375 GCA_015471245.1 Laticauda colubrina
TAGAATAGAATAGAATAGAATAGAATAGAATAGAATAGAATAGAATAGAATAGAATAGAATAGAATAGAATAGAATAGAATAGAATAACAGGGAAATAGGTAATAAGAAAGATGAGAAAGATAATAGTAATACAGTCTGACTAAGTGGTTTAACATCCTAGGGCATAAAACAGTGTTGTGGGAATAAGTTGTTTAACAAAGTGATGGACTGGGAGAAAAACTATCCTTGTGTCTAGTTGTTTTGGTGTGCAATGCCCTGGCAAAAAATATTGGTTAATGTGTAATAGTGAATTAATAATAGTTTAAAATTACCTATCCTGACAGTTTATTCTCTTGAGCTACATGAACACAAGTATATCCCAATCAACTTTTCAAATAATTCTGTCAATTTCCATACAATCCAGCATAGTTTATAGTAGAGTAATGGAATGTTATAGCCTTTGTGACACTTGGATGTAGCATATTTCAGTAACTCTGTTCATTTTTTCATTTGTTTGGATTTGATGATTTGAATCTTTAAATTTAGATGCTCACTTTTTTTTCTAAACTTATACTGTAAGTATAACATACTTACATGTTGTCAAATTGAGTATATTGTACAATAGTTTGTACCTTCTATTAAGTATTTTTGGTTTGTTTCATTTGTTTGATATTGGAATACAAATTGACCTTTCCCAGTCTGTTGCCCACTGCATTATATTACAGATTTTCCGGCATTTATTTGTTTAGAACTTTGACTGATTCTTCTTCTCTTACTTGCAAAATTTCTGCAACCTTCCAATTTGGAAATGACAGGAGTGCTGATTCAACTTTATCTTCTAATACTAAAGGGTCATGTAAATAGGGAATATATTCTAAGATATCTTGGATGCTGTATTGTGCAAAATTTCAATTTATGCCCTGATCTCCTTGGAATTGGGTACTGTTTGTCCACTGATCATTTCGTAATTCTACGAATTCAAGGTAGAACCTTACTTTAAATTGAAACTTGCACATGAGTAGTTTATTATATGCTCCAGACTGAGCCCCAATCACATCTTTGCTATTATTACTGAGCTTCTCCACTTCTTTCTATTAATAATTTTTAAGACCATGTGAAATCAATTATTTCCCCTTTCAACCTTCCCTCCCATCTTCTTCTGTTGATGGCAGGATGCTTGTGAGGGCCCAGTTGAGCCAGGCAGAGCTGATATTGTCCATCTTAATATGCTGATTCCTAAGATATCAATGTGTAGTTGGCTTCCTTTCATATTTTGCTGTGTTGAGCTTTTCTGTGTACATGCTTCTTACATTCTATATTGTCACTGTAATTCTGCCTTTGCAGCTTCATATTTTTTCCATTATGGCAAAATCAGCAACTAGATATCCTTTAAGCTTTAATGTAGTCATGTTCTAAATACCATTAGCTCTTTAAAGATCCCCAGCTCTTCAACAAGCTCTAAAGTAGCTTGTTGAGTGCCATTTGACTGGAGGGACCGATCATCTGGCATTGTGTTGCCAATCTTTTTATATTACATATCCATGTTGTTTTCTTGGTAAAGTACAGGGATAGTTTGTCATTGCCTTCTCCCATGCAGTATGAAATGATGCCCTAACATTTCACTAAAGTATCTACTCCGGTATCTTTCTATATCACTGCTACCTACAATATAGGTATCTGTCAGTCTGTCAGTGACATGGCAGAAATTATATAATCTTGGCATATAATCCTGCTATTCTTTGCCAATATATCTTATAAATATTTTTTCCCATGATTAGCAAAACAGAATTTTGAGAGGAGATATGTGTCATATAAGAATAATGCTTGCTTATTAATGGTTGGGATTCTTTGTAGTTTTAGAATGAGGCAGCCATAGTGATGCAAACTTCTAAATACTGAGGAATTCCCTTTGAATATGTTTATCAGAGAATAAAGACTGACTACTGAAAAAATAGAATACAAAAACTCAACTTTGCCCCAATAGAATTAGGCAAGGTGGGTAAGTAGAATACTGTGATGATAGAAAGATTGGATTCACATATTGATGGGGAATTAATCAAATGTTCACTTCAGGCCACTACTACATAAGAATAGATTTCTAGGATGTGATAGGACACTACTTAATGATAGTGTATACCTGGCAGACTTTTTTCATCATGGATTTCAACAGCAGCCTTTCAGATTCACACAATCATGAAAAATTCTTTTAAAAAATACCTTTGTTGTAGAAAGTACAAAGAGCTAGTTGAAAAGTGTAGAAATTGTTTCTACAATTGTACTTTTGTTCTGCTTTGTATCACTAAATTCAAAGACTTAGCAATATTGAGAGTGAGATGGGCAATACCTAAATTTGATTGATAGAAAATAAATTAAGATACAAGCAAGCAAACATTTTTGCTAATCTCCTTGCAAAGGATCATTCCATTTTTGGAAAATGTGGCTTTTTCACAAGGTGTAAGTAGGTGGGCTAAGGAGAGTTTTTCCAGAGGTCCTATGAACATACATGTAAGCTTCTGGATATATTATTTCATATCACATATTCTCTAAGCTCAATTTTCAGTCTTGTTCCACTTAAGAAAACTAATAGCCTAGTGTAGGTGTTGGCAACCCACAGCTCCAAAGCCACATGCAGCTCTTTGTACCCTCTGCTGTGGCTCTCTGTCCCATCACTGGCTGGCTCCACCCCTCACCCTTCATTCCACTGCTCGTCTGGCCTGAGAAGGTAAGGGCAATGGCAGTGAATGGAGACACTTTCCGTATACCAGAATGGGAGCAAAGTGACCATCTACTTGATTCTTCTTTCGTCCCTTGTTGGTGCTGCACGCACCTCGGCTTTTTGGGGAGATGCACAAATTGCTCTCTGCCCCAAGACACTGGCTGGCCCAGATGCAGCTGATGCCACTAGTCTCATCGTCTCCATGGTCTGCTTGCTGCTCTTGCAGCATCATGCACAGCTGAGTTAAAGTTAATGTGCTTCACAATGGGTGAGATGGCATCCCTCCTCCTCCTGGAACCCATTATGACATGGAGCACTGGCTGCAGCCATATCAGGCCAGTATCTTGGGGCAAAGAGCAATTTGCGTGTCTCCCTGAGTGACTGAGGTATGCACAAAACAAGAAGGGTCAGAAGAAGAGTCAAGTAGACAGGTGCTTCACTCCCGCTCCAGAATATGGGGTAAGTCTCCATTTGCCACTGTCACCCTTCTCTTCTTAGGGCAGGTGAGGAGTGAGTGAGAGGGCAGGGCAAAGAGGGGCCAGCCAGTGGTGGGATCATCCAACAGGAAGCTGCAGCAGGGGGATGAATGAGCTTCATTTATCTGGGAACCTGAAATGACTTTTCATTTAAACCATACAGTAAAAAGCACCCAAAGAAGAAGAAAGAACATCAGCGATAAATAAAATCCCAACCCTCACCTGTTTTTGGAAATGGTTCAAGAGGGAACACACACACAAGAGAGAGGGAGGAGGGACAGATGAGAAAGAGATGAGAGAGAAAGAGATGAGAGGGAGGGAGAGGGAGGGAGAGGGAAAAAAGACAGATATGAGAGAGGGAGAAGGAGAAAAAAGAGAAAACAAGAGAGAAAGAGATGAGAGACAGATGAGAGAGATGAGATAGAGATATGAGAGAGATGAAAGAGATGAAAGAGAGACAAGAGAAAAAGAGATGAATGAGAAAGAGAGATGAGAGAAAGATGAGAGAGAAAGAGACAGAGATGAGAGAGACAGAGATGAGAGAGAGGAAAAGAGAGAGAAAGAGAGATGAAAGAGAGATGACAGAGACAGAGGGAAAAAGAGAGATGAGAAAGAGAGAGATCAAGAGAGGAGACAGAGAGAGATGAGGGAGAGATGAGGGAGAGGGGGGAAAGAGATAGAGACACATACACACAGAGAGATACCTGTTTCCCAGAGAAAAGAAAATACCAAAAGCCACAAACCTGAGTAGGCATGCTTGGGGGTGGTCATGTGACTGCGTGGGAGTGAGTGACATCGAGTTGGCTCTCGGTGTTTTCTTTTCTGTGGGAAATGGGTCCAAATGGCCCTTTGAGGGTTTAAGTTTGCAGACCCCTGTCTGCAGGGGTACAATTAATTTGTATAATTATTAATTAATTACAATAATTACTACAATTAGCACAGGTCCCATGAGTGGTAATAGTAATCATAATAGCTCATTCATCCCCCTGCTGTAGCTTTCTGTTGGATGATCCCACCACTGGCTAGCCCTTCCCTTTATTTAAAGAAACAATATTGAAAGAAACTGAAGCAAATAAAATTATAGCTATTACAAAAGTAGATACATACAGGGTTGGGATTCTACCGATTCTGTCCGGTTCTATAGAATCCCTTGTTAACTTTCTAAAGCCCATGTCACACTGAACCAACGGATGGAAAGAGGATGGAAAACAGAGAGAAACACTTGCCATCTGTTGGTTAACGCGATTCATCCATTCTGGACTCACTGCATACGGTTTTCATCCTCTCTATCCGTCCAGCATCCATTGACTGAGGTTCCATCCACTCAAAAAGTTCTGAGCTGCTCAAAACATTTTGAGCGGAAAATGTATCCAACGTGTCCATTCTGCATCCGCAATGCATACGGGGAACATCCGTTCTACATCCGTTGTCATCTGTTACGCGTCCGCTATATCCGCCAGGCATCCGCTGTGCATCCGTGCAACTCAAATCTGCTCCAGCGGAAAACAGACACAGGGAGGAAGCGAAACGGACACAGAACAGACGTGCAGCATTAGTAGCATGGATGGAGAAAGGATGAAAGTGGATGCAGCTCGCATACAAAGCATTTAAAACAGAAAAAACGTTCGCGGAGGGGATCTATCTCGGATATTAAGGATGTCTAGAGGATGCCTAGAAGATGCAAAAGGACACCTAGTGGAAAACCTATATTGCCAATAAAAAGGGGGAGGAACTCGCCTGGATCTCACTTTCAGTCCAGCAGCCCTGCGGTGCAGACCTCTGCAGCCTTCATCTTGCTCTTGCTCTTCCACAGCATCCATTGATGTCCACCATGGATCGTAACACAGTCCTTTTGGTAGCCACCATCATTCTGCAACAGTGTGAAGCCATCTACAGGTTCTTTCACCTGTTCTACGTGAAGAAAAGAAGGCGGCCAAGAAGTGTCTGGGTCTGAAGATGGATCGGGAGAAGAGCAGAGTACAGACTGTACAACAAGCTGATGGTGGAGCTCAGGAACGAAGACCCTCGTGCATTCCAGAACTTCATGAGGATGCCTCCAGCCATGTTTGACGAAGTTGTGGAGTGGCTGAGACCCTGGTTGACCAAGCAGAGCACCAACTTCCGGCCCAGCCTGGACCCTGGGCTCAAGGTGGCACTCATTCTGCGCCACCTGGCCTCCAGGACCACGGACAGGAGCATGCAGTATGGCTGGAGGGTGCCACCCAACACCATCAGCATTGTGGTCAGAGAAGTGGTGCAGGCCATCATCGAAGAATACCTGGAGGACCTCCTCCAGTGCCCCTCCACTGAAGAAGGATGGAAGAAAGTTGCAGAGCAGTGCTATCAGAGGTGGAACTTTCCCCACACCGTTGGAGCCATAGATGGCAAGCACGTGGCCTGCAAAGCTCCAGCCAAGTCAGGGTCCACTTATTTCAACTACAAGGGCTTCTTCAACATCATCCTCTTTGCCATGGTCGATGCTGACTACAAGTTCATGTACATCGATGCTTCAGGCAACGGGTCAGCTTCAAATGCCCAGGTATACAACACCAGTGACCTCAAGGAGGGGCTGGAACGCAACCTCATCATGAGCTTCCCAGATCCAGACCCCCTGCCCAACGACACGCAAGATGTGCCGTACTTCATCATGGGGGATGATGCCTTCTCCCTCAGAACCTACCTCATGAAGCCCTACACTTCCAGACTCCTCACCCATGAAGATAGGATCTTCAACTACAGACTGTCCAGGGCAAGGCGGGTGGTGGAGAACGCCTTTGGCATCCTGGTCAATAGATTCCAGGAACTTCTCACCACCATGCAGCATTGCCCAGAGACCATGAGGAGGATCGTGGAAGCTTGCTGCATGCCTCCACAATCTCATGCACACCCGCTACCCAGTGTTGCAGAACAGGCTCGTGGACCTCCAACAAGGCAATGGGGACATGGAGCCTGATGAATAGAGGCAAGGGTGAAACCTGATAGACACTGAGGATGTGCAAGGCCCCAACAGAGCCTCATGTGAAGGGAAGAAGCAGCGCAACCTCCTGAGACACTGGTGCAACTCCCCAGCTGGAGCAGTGGAGTGGCCAGACAGGATGATAGATGATTAATGGATGCTTCCTTCAGCCTGTCTCATCACACTGATGAGATTGGGCCATGTATATTGGGTGGGCCTCCAATGAACAGGGCATTTAATAAAGAGTTGTGTTTATGTTGACATGTGTGGATGATTGATTACATTATTATTGATAATAAAGGGCCATAGGTGTGGCACCTGGGAGGGTGGACCATACAGTCCCACTATCTTGCACTGGAGGTTTATCTATCCCACAGCTATTACCCATCCCAAAGTTATCCCTGCCCATCCCACAGGTATCCCTGCCCATCCCACAGCTATTACCCATCTCACAGCTATTACCCATCCCACAGCTATTACCCATACCACTGGTATCCCTGCCCATCCCACTGCTATCCTTACCCATCCAACAAGCATGCAAAGCCTTAAACCATTTCTAAAAGTTTCCACCAAGACTTTATTTAAAAAAATAAATGAAGCAAGTGTGTGAAGCAAAGATAATCTTTATTAATAACAAGTTGTAAAAGAAAAATGATCTAAGTCAAGTGTCCAAAGCAAAAATAAAGTCAACAGGTAGCCACCCAGTCTCTGGCACTCTTCTTGGTCACTCGGAGGCATGCCCAGTCTCAGGGGTGAAGGGTCCAGGTGCTGTGGAGGTGGCTGCTGCTGGAGTGCTGGTCTGAGGCACCACTGGGGTGCCTGGCCCTGAGAGGACAACAGGGGACGGTGTGTTGAGGAAGCTCTCAGACAGCTGGCTCAGCCCCGTGATATTGAGAGCCCCTTCCTCCATGACATGGGGTGTCAGCCCCAATACCAATGACAGATGTACTGAGGCCGGGCTTGGCTGTGGGGTGGAGGAAGGAGCAGTGTAGTGGGGCTGTCTGGTCTGCAGCTGGGTGAGGACTGGTGTCAGTGGCATCTGTGGTGTGGGAGGCATCTGTGGCGTGGCTGGCATCTGTGGCATGGGTGGCATCCGATGTACCTGTGCCTGGACTGGGAAGAGCTGCCTGTGCTGCTGGACCTCCTGATAGCCGTAGCCTTGGTAGGGGAGGTCCTGCGGAAAGCCTTGGAAGGGCAATGTCATCACCTGGGGTGGAGGAGCAGGCCTGGACTGGGTGGGAGCAGGTTCATCTTGGTCTGGAGGATTGTGAAGAAGATCGGTGATCCTGTCCTTCACCACCTGATACTGTGTTTCCGACATGTCCATGACAATCTGGTTGACATAGGTGAGGAAGGGCTTGCGGTTGGAGGATGGGGTGTCAGTGTGTACCAGCTGAGAGAGGAGATCTACGCTGCTCCTGATGGTGTCCCTGATCTCCAGCAGGACAGTGTGGCTCTGCCCCTCCGGTCTGCCTCGCTGCCTTTCTGTGGAGGTGGAGGTGGAGCTGGGGGTGGATGCGGGTTGGGCTGTGGTGGAAGTGCCATCTCCTTTCTCCCACTGCATCAGGGGGTCCTCCACGTGCTCCGCCACGGGTAGTACAGCTGTCGGGGGGGTCTCCATCGTGGCACGCTCCACAGGAGCTGACTCTTTGCCAGAAGAGGACTGGCTCTCAGCAGGTTGCCTGAGAGAGAGGGTTGTGAGAGGGGCTGCTCCTCGGTAGCGTTTCTCACCCTCCAAGAAGCTGCACTTGGCCGTCACGTAGGTCTCTCTGTCCATCAGCTTGACTGCGGCCTGGCCAGATTTCTTGAGGTACAGCTTCCCGTACCAGGTGTGCATGTGCTTCCACCAGCCGAGGAGCACCTCCGAAGTGTAGCCCAGGCTCTCCGCCCTCTCTCTCCAAGCAGCCTGCTTCCTTTTGGTGTCTCGATAGAGCCTGTGTCCCTTCCGCCATAGATACTCGTTCTCCCTCAGCCACTCCAGCACCTCCTCCTCATGTTCCTCTTCTATGGTGTATTGCCTCCTCTCCCGTTCTTGCATATGCCTCTTCCTCCCTTTGGCAGGGCCATATGGGCCCTCATCAGAGGGGCTTCGAGGTTGTCGGGGCTGCTCCTCCACACCACCACCAGCAGCAGCAGCAGCAACAACAATAGCAGCAAAAACAGGACCAGCAGAACCAGCACCAGCACCAGCAGGACCAGGAGCACCAGCAGGACCAGGAGCACCAGCAGGACCAGCAGGACCAGCAGGACCAGGAGCAGTGCCAGCAGAGTAAGCACCAGCAGAAGCACCACCACCAGAAGCAGCATCAGCAGAAGCACCACCACCAGAAGCAGCATCAGCAGAGTAAGCACCAGCAGAAGCACCAACTCCAGAAGCAGCATCAGTAGAAGCACCACCTCCAGAAGCAGCATCAGCAGAAGCCCCAGCACCAGAAGATTGAGCCAGGGCAGCAGAAGCCCCAGCAGAAGCAGAGTCAGGGCCAGGGGGTGGGAGGGTGGCCCTGTCCTTCTTGCCAGGGCTGGCAGCAGATGGCAGAAGCTTCCGTTTCTTCCCCATGGTTGTTGGGTTGCTGGCTGGCTGGCTGGCTGGAGAGCTGTGTCTGGAAGCAGGTCTTTCCTCTGAATGGTGACCTGCTTGGGAGCTTGTTCCCTTTATATCCACGGGGCTGACGCAATGCATCCTCCCCGCATGCGCAGTGAACGCTAGGCATCCGCTAGGCATCTGTTAGGCTTCCGCTAGGCATTCTCTAGGCTTCCGCTCTGCATACGCTTCATCCGCTCTGCATCCGCTGTGCATCCGCTTCATCCGCTCGGCATCCACTCTGCATCCGCTCTTTCCTTTCTGCGTCCGCTTTGCTGTGCTCCCCCGGATGTCTTGCGGATGTGCCATCCACTCCCATCCGCTTCCATCTGCTAGGCTCCCATGGAGCATCCACTTTCCATCCGCCCTATATCCTCCCCCCATCCGTTCCTTTCCGTGTTGTCTGCTCTGGTTATGCAAATTCGGGGCATTTTTGAGAGCGGATAACAACGGATGGAACATATTTCTCGTCTGCTGTGTCCTTTTGACAAATGTTTTGCATCCGTCGGCCAGTGTGACAGGACCTTAAGCAGTTCAGAGAACCAGTAGTTAGAAGCAATCTCCTTTTGTTTTTTTCCACCCTTCTTACATTCTTGCCAGTACGCCAAGACTTCCTGTCTCTGGAGCTTCTGAGGCTTGACTTTCTTAAAGGGGAATGGTTGCTTTAAGATTTTTACACTGCTGTTGGGAGGAAATACTTCCCAGGACAATCAGCACTTTGAAGAAATAATTGAATAATGAAGCAAAGCTTTTAGTGACAGGGAACCAAGATGAGTGACATTCAGCAAGGCTTCTTGGCTAGCTAGAAAGATTGACATTCAAACAGGAGTTTACATACCCTTTCTGAGTTTTGGTCTAAAACTGGTTTTTGTTAAAGGTCAATTCTGTGCTTGGTGATATTTAATCCTGCATTTATTGATGGGATAATTTTCCCTATTCAGCTTCAACAAACAACAGCTATTGTTGTGATTTAATTATTTGTATTGTGTTTGAATTTTTTTCTGCCTCATGGTTTCTTTTTCTGTCTGGGGAGGGGGTCTTCCTCACTACTTTAGTACTGTGTGGAACTGTCCTTTTGGGGTATACTTCCAAAAGGCAGGATACAAGTTTGGCACTGTTTTTTTTTTTTTTTTTTTGCTGCCTTTCTGGGGACCATGTAAACTTTCCTTAAATCTGGTTGATTTGCTTAGGATATTTTGTGAGGTGAGTTCGCACCAATTCTAAGGAACCGGTTGTTAATATCACCGGTAATTGTAATAACCGGTAAAACCGACCCCTGCTTGGTCCCGCTCCTCTCTACCGGTCCTATGGGCCAAAAACGAGTTTTTATTACTGCGCATGCATGAAAATCCCTTCCTCATCCTCCCCCACCTGTCCCTCCCTTTGCTGCCCCAGCCCCCACCCTTCCCCGCTGCTCCAAAGTAAAAAAAAACCTGGGTTTTCTTAAAGTATTTTACTGCGCACATGCAAAAATCCCTTCCACATACTCCCCTGCCTGCCCCACCCCACACCTTCTTATAGCTCATGTGCACTAATTACATAAATCTACCCACTCAGTGCCATCGCTCACAACAGCAGCAGCAGCTGAGGCAGCCAGCTGGCTAGGCAGCCAGCTGTCTGTCCTTGCCTGCCTTCTGCTGCCCTGCTGAGTGAGGGCAAGCCGCAAGTCCAGTCACCATTACCACTAACCATCCTCGCCCAGCTAGCCTGCCTTGCTCTGCCTGACTCCCGCTGCCACTAGCCGTCCTTGCCAACCCAGACTACCTATCCCACCACTGGCCTCCGAAGACGTGGATTGGTAAGAACAATCTTTCAACCTGGTCGTCTACCTTTTAAAAGTCTGACTCACAGACGAAAACAATACAGAAGCCTGATGTGTCTGATCATCAGAAGCCTGATGATGGCAGATGAGATTCTGCTGAAATGTTGCAACAACTTTAAAAGACATGGAAAAATACCATTGTAGAAAAACAACTATAATGACGTGGAAAAATACCCGAACAAAGCTGAATACCATACATGTAAGTACCCACAAAAACTTAAGAATATATATGGTATTCAGCTTTGTTCGGGTATTTTGCCACATCAGTATAGTTGTGCTTTTAAAGTTGAAGCAAAATCTCCACACCAAAAGACAGGCAAACACCTGGGCACAAACAGATCCCCCC
>BLBF01000017.1:40609375-40626921 GCA_015471245.1 Laticauda colubrina
ATCATAGCTGTTTCAGTTTTAAATTTGAGGCTAGCCTACTGCTGAGCTAGAATGTTTTTTTCTTCATCCTGATGATCATCAGAAGCCTGATGATGGCAGATGAGATTCTGCTGAAACGTTGCTCCAACTTTAAGAGAACTACAATGACGTGGGATAATACCCGAAGGAAGCTGAACAGCACACATGTAAGTACCCGCGATAACTTAAAAAAACAAATATATATATATATGATGAAATAGTTCCTGATTCTCTAGAGATCATATCTTATCAGCTAAGCTTAAGCTATCTAAATCAAGAATTCATTATACTTCTCAGCATCTATTATTTCATGCTTATATTTAGGATTGGTTCAGTTGGTTACATTTTCTCAGTACGATGGAAATTTGGTTTGAACATCTTGTTTTGATTAATGCTGGATTTCCTATGAAAATTTAAATCATATTTTATTTTTATGATAAGTGCATTTTTCCCTATTTACCAAGTTTCAGAATTCAGCTTGTCTGTTATCTGCAGAAAACTCTGGATGCAAATGCGATTTAACCCATAAAATATGTTTAATTTAGAGACAATCCATATCATCTATATCACATGTTTCAATTCTGGAAGCATGGGTCAAAAGGCAAACATATTTGCAGGTGATCAAAAATCTTTTTTTCAAACTGCATTTCCCTTTAATGCAGAGGAAATACTATGCCATGTTGCATCAGATCAAATAAAGCAACAATCCACAGATAAGAATTGCTGCGTTCCTTGCTCTCAGCATGACATTGAGAACAAAGGCAGAGTAGCAGGCACAGGCATAAAGGGACAGCAGTTACTATTAGACATGAAGGATGAACATTCAAGACTCATCTCTTAGGCAAACCTGTTGATGTATCGAGTGCTTGTTTTCCATAGCACAGTATTTATATCTCTTTATTGGTTATCCATTTACAGTATTGGTTATTCGGATTTTTGCAGCCTAGCTCTGACTCCCAGAGCACTTGTCCATCATTGTCTCACTCTAGATTCAGATAGCGAGGAGAAGGAGGAGGAGGAGGAGCTCTGTATGTTCACTTATCTTAACATGTTGCATTATTATTGTTGGAATACATGTTAGAATGTATCTTATATTGCAAAAACTACAGAATACTGCCAGTAGATGGCAGTATTTAGTTTTCATCTATGGTTATAATATAAAGCATGGTTCCTTTTATTCTGAGAAGAATTTCCAGTGACAATTGAAACACTTAAGTAGCAACATTGAAGACTGCAGAAGACTGGTCCAATTGCTCTTTGACCCTTATTGATTCTTGTGGTAGGGAGCATGCTACAGTTTGTTCTGTATTTTTAGGTTGGTGGTGTCTCTGTAGTTTGAAGGGAAGAGGGGTGACTAGGTTGTCACTATTCCATCTCTGGATGTTATGTGTCATGGTCAAAATGGCTGCTTCTGTCTTCTCCAAAGGCTGATAGAAAATGGAGTCTGGCTTCAGATAACATAGTTAAGCTGATCTATCCCCAGCCACTAAGTGGGACTATAGCAACAGCAGCACAATATTTACATGTTGTGGCATTACAATGACCGTACGCTGTACATTTTATTTGATTTTATGGTTATGTAACCATCCTGTAGCCAAGTTGTGTGGCTATATAATAATTCTTCCACTTATATATAATAAAACAATTATTTTCTAACAATTATTGCTTGGTTTTTTTTGTAGCATCAAGATTGTTCTATTTTTTTGATGGAGAAATAGTACATACCGTTCTTTATTTTGATGAGAAATGTGAAATGGCAAGTTGGCAGAGAGAACAGAAAGGATGGAAAAGGTTCTGTCCATATTTCCTACAGTGAATATGGAGTTATTTCAAAAGAACAGTTTGTGCTGTCATCCAAGCCTTGCTTTTTAATATGTTGTATAAAACAAATTAAACCCATTAATGCTTCATTGCTGTTATTTCTAATTGCAATTCTTTTATAAATCTATGTTCCTTTAGGGTTTCTTGTGTGTGTGTGTGTGTGTGTGTGTGTGTGTGTGTGTGTGTGTGTGTGATGAATGTTGAGCTCCTTGCTGATATGTCTTTTTGTTGGTCTGTCTCTCATCCAACTATCTTCTATTTATCATCTATCTGTCTATCTGGCTGCCTGGCTGGCTGTCTACTTACCAACCTATCTATAGCTGTCTGTCTGTCAAATTTCTACATTGCCCTCTCACCTAAGTGACTCTGGGCAGTTTACAGTAAAAACAATTAGCCACTTGTCTGCTCCTCCTTCCCCATTGTTTCTAAATAGGGGTAAATATTTTTTTCCACAAAAGGTGGAACTCACTGGTGGTTTGCTTCCCACAGCCCAAGCACTATTTTACTTGCACAATCTATGAGTACAGTACAAGTCCCTGGACATTTACTCTCTGAATGAGTGAAAAAATGAAACTGAATGAATACCTGAATAATTGAGCTGTATGGACAGGAGGACTCCACTCTTGAAATTGAAGAGCATAATTAAATGCCAAGACATTTAAATCATGGCAAGAATGTGAGTAATTTCTAAAGATAAACCAGACTTTCTATATTTCTATAGAGAAATATAGAGAAAGAACAGGGAAATGTTGGACTGTATGTTGGACAAAATATATAAGAAATTGTCAGGACAATCAATATGTTTTATTTAAATGAGGCATTCTATTGAAACAATAGAATACCTACCTGAAAGACATCTCTTATTTCATGTGCAAAGTTTAGAAAATTTCACTTGTACTATAGTCCATACCACAACCAGATAAGGGCTTCTTTTTGTTTCCCTTTCTTTCTTAGCAAAGGTCATGGACTATGGGCTGTACAAACACAAATTATTGGAAACTAGCCTAACCTGAGGCAATTGTTTGGACTCAACTTCAAAGAGCAAAATGACATTTGCCTGCACTGAATTGTGTCCAAAATGCAAGCACAACTGAATACTGGTAGTCCTGAACTTATGACCATAATTGGGACCAGAACTTCCATCGCTAAGAGAGGTAGTCATTAAGTGAATCATGGCTTATTTTATGACATTTCTTCCACAGTCAAATGGATCATCATAGTTCTAAGCGTTCTTAAGTTAATGGTCATTTACTAAATTTAGCTTCCTCCATTGACTTTGCTTATTGCAAGTCCCTTAGGAAGGATGTAATTGGGAATCATGTGATCCTGGGATGCTGTACATACCAGTTGCGAAGAGCCTGAATTTTGATTATGTGATTGTGATGATACATATTTATGACATTGTGATGTCATGAATATGAAGAGAGGTCATAAGTTCATAACCACTATAACTTTGACAGGTTGTTAAACAACTATAAGTGGAAGATTATCAGTAGTCAGAGAAACATGAAAATATAGAAAACTGATGTCAGAAAAATACTTAGTGGTCCATCGAGTCTAGCCTTTGAGTTTTTTTGTTTTCATTTCAAATAATTAATGAATTGTTTTAATTAATATTCTATATTATTTTTATTTTATTATGTTTGTCAGATAATGGACATATGTTTATCCCAAGCATGTTCAGACTTAGTTACTGATGATTTACCTCCTACCTCGGCTGGAAGTTGGTACCAAGCTCCCACTACTCTTTTTGTGAAGTAATAGTTTGTAACATTACTTTTGGATTTCCCTTCTGTCAGTTTGAAGTTATGCTCCCATTGTTGCGTCGACGTGAAGTTTTCCCTCTGGTCCGCGTTCCTGGCGGGAGCGCAGACTACTCTGATAGGTTGATGCCGTTTGACAGCCGGCTATATAAAGCGCTGTCAAACGGCATCAGCTGTTGCCGCAAGCTGACTGCTTGTTAGCCCAGCAGTTGCGGCAACCCTTTATTCGTAGAAATAAAGATTCCTGTCAGTTGCTCCGTGTCCGCCTCAGTCATTTCCATCGCTCCACAACACTGGCGACAAAGGTGGGATACAAATAAGAGACAACCGGACAATACAGCAGAGCGCAGTCACTGTTAAAGAGCCGGAGTCACTAAAGAAAAGAGCCGAAGCCACTGTGAGCTGATTGTCACAAGCCGCTGATGCCATTTCGCAAGCGCGAAATTCAACTTCCTAGCCGAATAGACTGTCATCGCTGAGAAGAGATGTCTTCAACCCCTGTGTTCCCGCCATTTAGACCAGCGGCAGAGACTTGGTAATCCTATAGGAACCGCTTCGACTGCTTCCTGGATGCTATAGACTTCACTGAAGCTTCAGCCCATAGAAAAAAGTCCTATTTCTTAAGCTTTTGTGGGGCTGCAGTGTTTGACACTGCCACAGCATTGGTAGCCCCACGACCTGTCAGAGAAGTCCCTTGGGGGCAGCTACAAGAAATCCTCCCTAATCACTATTCACCCAAGCCCTCACAGATTGCAAGGAGACATGCCTTTAGGAGGTGAGTTCAGGGTGAGGGAGAGACTATCAGTGAATACATGGCTGCTCTAAGGTCTGCTGCCTTACATTGTGGATTCAGGGATTATCTAGAGGATATGCTCCTAGGCCAAATAGTGTGTGGAGTTAAAGACTTAAGGCTGCAAAGGCGGCTATTAGCCAAAAGGGACTTAACCCTAGCAATAGCCATTGAAGAGTCTCAGGCTGCTGAGCTTTCTGCTCAATCTGCAGCTGAAATCCAGGGAAACACAATCAAACAAAATAGCTTAACAGTCCATTTTGATGAGGTTTCTCCTGATGAGGACTCTAAGGATTCAGCTGTTGTAAATCGTCTTAGACAACAGAGACCCTTTCCAGAAGACTCAAAGTCAAAAGCTAGTTTTTCTCCCCGGCAGCAACCCATCTGTTTAAGCTATGGAGGAAATCACTTAAGAGCATCCTGTAGGTTCAGGAATGCCATCTGTTTTAAGTTGCCAGAGGAAGGGTCACTTAGCAAGGGTCTGCCAAGCTGGGAAAACCTTTGCTCAGAAACCTCAGCCAAACCCCATCTTTCAAAGGCAAGTGGAAGACTGCTATATCTGTTACCACTTCAATCAGTCCAACAACAGCTCTAACAAAATCAGTATTTTTGTCTCCTTAGAAGGTAAGCCTTGCAAGATGGAGGTGGATACAGGTTCTGCTCTATCCATTATTTCATGGAACACCCTTAAGAAACTGCTACCCAGATTTCCAAAGAAGAAGCTCCTTGACTGCCACCTGAGTCTGCGAGATTACCAAGGCAAGAATATTCCAGTCCTCGGGAAAGGCAAGTTCCTCATTCAATTCAAAACTTTTAAAGGCCACTTGCCTCTTGTTGTGGTGAATGGTGCTCTCCCCAGTTTACTGGGTTTAGATTGGTTCTCTGCCCTTGGCCTAAATAGAACAGGCATCCACTCTGTGTTAAATGCTGAAGTAGATTCCCTACTCAAAGACTATGCTGATGTATTCAGCGAGGGTTTGGGATGTTACTCAGGCACCCCCATATCATTTAGTGTAGACCCTCAAGCAACTCCTGTATGCCTGAAACCTCATAGGGTGCCTTTTGCAATTCGTCCTAAGTTAGATAAGGAACTTGACAAACTAATCAAACAAGGAGTATAAGAACCTGTAAATTTTGCTAAATGGGAGACCCCCATAGTGACCCCTCTTAAGAAAGATGGTAGCGTTAGGATATGTGCTGATAACAAAATTTCCCTGAATAGATACCTCCAAATCAGTGCTTACCCAGTTCCCATCATTCAGCACCTTTTACATTCTTTTGAACCTGGGTCTATTTTTGCAAAGCTGGATATATCCCAGGCATACCAGCAATTCCCTGTAGATGACCACACAGCAGAATTGCAGACAATAGTAACTCACAGGGGAGCTGTTAGGTGCAGATGCCTTCAGTTTGGCGTGAGTGTAGCCCCTGGGATATTTCAATCCCTGATGGAGAGGCTACTTCAAGATCTTCCAGGGGTAGTCCCCTATTTCGATGATATTTTAATTTCAGCCACAGACAAACCTCAGTTGTTACAAAGAGTAAGGTCAGTTATAGATCGATTCAGGCAAAATGGCCTCAAACTTAAAAAGGACAAGTGCACTATTGCGACTAAGCAAGTAGACTTTGTGGGCTATAGAATTGATGCCTCTGGCATACACCCTATAGAGTCTAAAGTCAGGGCCATCCATGAGGCACCCACTCCTAACAACAAAACTGAGCTCCAGGGCTTCTTAGGGCTTTTCAATTTCTATGCTGCATTCCTCCCTCACAAAGCTTCAATCGCAGAGCCTTTACGTAGACTTTTGGACAAAAAGTCCCCCTGGCGTTGGGGACCTAGGGAAGCCCATGCCTTCCACTCTGTCAAATCCTTGATCACCTCTAAAGCAGTTTTAATTCAGTTCAACCAGCATCTTCCATTAGTTCTTGCTGCAGACACTTCCCCTTTTGGCATAGGGGCTGTTCTTAGTCACAGACTACCAAATGGCTCTGTGAGGTGGAAAACAAGGTTCCAAAGAAAACAAGGTTTTATTCACGTGTCTGCAGAGACGGGTTCCCTCAGGCATTGAAGAAACACAGAGCAAAATTCAGGCAGCATTTTTATACCCTAACTGTCTGCCCCCTCGTACAAGGCCTTGGCTCACATTCTATGTGCTCTCCCTTTCCAGGCAACTTTCTATGCAAAAACTGTGCTAACACTGTGAATTGGTCTACCCAGATTCTGCAATTCCCCAATAATCCCAACGCTTTCCGCACCTCTGTCTTGTTCCTGGGAGGAGCCAAGCTCATGATCCCCTTCACCTTTCAGGCTCCAAGGACCTCACCCCTGCTGAATGTAATGTCCCAAATATTTCACCTTTTTTTTTTCCTACTAACTCCTTCACCTCCTGCCCACACATCTGATGATATCTTCTCCTCATCTTCCGTTGTTAACATATACATGCAGACTTCCTTCCTTCTATCCCACAATTCTATTCCAAAAACATCCAACAAGTCTCTTCCTAGCAAGTTCACCTCTGAATCCGGAATAAACAATATTTCGGTTTCAGTAACCACATCATTCAATTCCAATCTCACCTCTTCCAAAATCTTGACCTCTTGGGATTTCCCACTCACCCCAACCACCTTTAAAGTCTGCTTTGACCTGCATGCTCCCTCTACTGGATCACATACAGATGTCCGGCTTGCGCCAGTGTTGATCAGGAACAACCGTTCTTGATGGTCAGGACCCACTAACACATTTACCAATGGCTCCCTGAGGTCCCTCTTGGGGAGCCGGAATTTCCCTAATCGTATAGGGCATAGCTTCATTCCTCCGGGGTTTTGGGACATTCGCGCGCAAAATGTCCCTTTTTCCCACATCTGAAGCAAGTTCTACTCTGGGACGGCTGTTGGAATCGACCTCCTTGATTGCCCCCTGGACCTCCTCACCTAACCGGAGGTCTCCACTCCCTGCTGGGAGATCTTTCATCTCTCCACCTTGGCCTCGGATCTGACATCTGGGTCTCCCTGTTTTTCCTAACTTCATTCTTGGCTGCCGTTTGCACGGCAGCTACCATCATCTGAGACTTCTGTTTGGTTTTAACTGAGTCTCGGTTCACAAAAACTTGTTGGGCTTCTCTCATCAAATCTGTCATGCCCAAATCAGTCCATCCCTCTGTCTTCTGGATCTTTTTCTGGATATCTGGCCATGCTTTGGTGACGAATTGCATCTTCAGGAGAGTCTCGAAGGCAGGGGTTTCTGGCTCCACTCCGGAGTACTTGGTTAACCCTTCATGGAGCTGAGCACAGAAATCCCCCAGGGACTCATCCTTTTCTTGTGTTATTTCAAATGCTTTGGTCAAGTTTTTCCCTTGATGGATGGCCAATTTAATTCCTTCAATGATCATGCGTTTCATATCTCTCATACGCTCCCTATGAGCGTTATTATTGATGTTCCAATTTGGATTGGCTATGGGGAACTTTGTGTCTGCAGCCACTGCTCCCTGTTGCCCTGCATGTCTCCTATCACAGGCAGCCATTGCTGCCCTCCTAATGAGGTTCCTCTCTTTGGGGGTAAAAAGGTGTCCAAGAATACACATCAGTTCTTGGTATGTGTATTCATTGGGCCCCGGAAACAATTCCAACTGTTCCGCCACTTCATGAGCATTCTCATGGAGTTTCAGAAGGGTCTTTTTCAGATCCCATAACTTGGCAGATTTTATGGGGACAGCCACGAAAACAGTGACTGGATTCCCCTGCGCATTCATGCCATTTGGGACTTCTCTGACTGGGAAGGCCGACACGGGATTGGCCGATCTTCCTCCTATAGGCAAATTCTCTAGCTCCTTGTTTAATTGAGCCAGTTCCCTTCTGAGTCCTGGATATGCAGGTGGAGATGGAGCCTGGGCAACTGGAGCCGGCAGGGGCGGTGGTGCCAGGACTGCTGGAGCCAATGCCGGTGGACTCCCCATCCAGTCCTCAGTTTCACTTTCTTCCACCTTGCTGACAAACTGTCCTACTTCTGTTTCTGGTGGAACTGGACCTTCAAAGTGAGCATGATACCATATCTCCACATAGGGTATTTGCTCCTTCATCCGGTTTTTCACTATATACTCTTTCAACTGAGTTATCCAGTACATGCTGGTATTCCCTTCGGGATCCCAGTGGTAAGGAAACTCAGGGTCTACTAGGGGATACTTCGGCCACCTATATTGGCATAGGTAGATCATTTTCTTTTTCTCTAGACTCCGAGTGTAAGTCCTCAGATGGGGCAACGACCATTGTTGTAGTAGTTGACCCAATGGGGAATCAGCCTTCTCGGGGTCTTTTCTATCTCAATACCTGTTCCCTCTTGGAACGTCTCACACTTGCTTTGTCCCTTTCCCATTCTCCACGCTACCCGCCAACAATCTCCCAGAGATTCCCAACTCAGGGATTTACACTGTCCTCCAGCAGTCGCTGGATTCCCAGAGTTTAAGTACAGTATATCCTTTCTTCTATCCTGAAAGGCGATAAACTCACCTGGTACACCCCTGGTCTCCCGGAGATGAAAGGAGTGTGAGCGTCCACACTTCAGGTGATGAACGACACTCCCAGAGCGTCAGGCCGGCTTCTCTCTCACTTGTTTTGAAGGATCGTCTGCTGAGTGCAGTTACCCCAGGATCCAACTGAGACAAGGGAGGGGCCCCTCTACAATGGGAGGCGGTGGTGCCACACTTACCCAATCCCTTTTCTCCAGTCGAAATTCTGTCAAGGCCTATGTTGGGCACCAAATTGTGAGGTGGAAGCAGATAAAAAAACCACCAAAAGATTCGTTGATCCAAGGAAAACAAGGTTTTATTCATGTGTCTGCAGAGACGGGTTACCTCAGGCATTGAAGGAACACAGAGAAAAATTCAGACAGCATTTTTATACCCTAACTGTCCGCCCCCTCGTATGAGGGCTTGGCTCACATTCTTTTTGTTTTCAAATTGACACATATATTTTGAAGGTTCATACTAGCTCCCTATCTAGCAAAAGCAGTTACATGGTTTCTGACATCGCAGCACTTTATTACAATTCCCCATTGTTCTAGCCTTATCTTGTTTTTTTCTCTTGTGCACAAACTGGAACACTTTCTTATTTAGCAGAGCAACTGAGTTTGAGACACACTTCCTTATTTAATTCAATGGGCCATCCTACATGACCGTAATTACAGTCAGATAGACAAAGAGGCTTTGGCTGCAGTTGCCACTGTTAAGAAATTTCATGAATTCCTCTATGGCCACCATTTTGAACTAATCACAGATCACAAGCCTCTGCTAGGCCTTTTGTCTGCTGACAAACAAACACCTCAAATTCTATCCCCCGATAGATGGACTCTGTTTTTGGCTGCTTATTCATACAAACTGATCCATAGACCCGGAAAAAATCTCGCACACGCTGATGCTCTCAGCCACTTCCCATTGCTGGTTCCAGTTGAACACCCTGCACCAATCCATGCTGTGTTCGAATTCAATGAATTCAATCTGCCCATTATAGCTTCTGATATTGCTTACCATTCCTCAAGGGACAAGGTAATTGCCCAAGTCCTGGGACTGGGTGGGAAGGGGGTGGCCAGATGTCCCTTATTCTCCTGAGTTCCTGCCCTTCAAGGCATGCCAGCTGGAACTGTCATCCCTCCAGGGTTGTTTGTTGTGGGGAACAAGGGTGGTCATTCCTTCCTCATTGCAAGCTTCAGTTCTTAAGCTCCTGCATGAAGGCCACCCGGGCATCATTAGAATGAAAGCCCTGGCCCGTAGTTATGTCTGGTGGCCTGGCATGGATGCCTGGATCTCCAGCTGGGTAAGCACTTGTCAGCCTTGTCAGGCAACCAGACCTGCTCCACCAACTGCATCCCCTGGGAAGTGGGAGAACGCTGGAGCCCCTTGATCCAGGCTGCACATTGACTTGGCTGGCCCAATGCAGGGGCGTACATTTCTAGTAGTAGTAGACTCCTTCTCAAAATGGATTGATGTGGCCTTGCTGCCTGCAACAACCACCCTTGCAGTTACCAAGGCCCTAACCAGGCTATTTGTGACACATGGCATCCCTGACACAGTAGTGTCAGATAATGGGCCCCAATTTACCTCCTGCAAATTTGAACTATACTTAGCCAACCTGGGGGTCAGACATGCCCTCACAGCTCCCTTTCACCCTGCTAGCAATGGAATGGCTGAAAGGGCAGTTAGGTCAGTGAAAGAAGCCCTAGGGAGATTTGGCCAAAGTGACTGGCACTCTAAGTTGTCCAGATTTTTGCTATATCGGCATACAACCCCTTGTGCCACTACCAATAGATCCCCAGCTGAACTCCTTATGGGCAGATGCTTGAGGACTTCCCTGGACAGGCTGCACCCCCACTACGCCCCAGTGACTCCTCTAGGGTCTGACAGCCAGCCTAGGGAGTTTGCCTTAAATGACCTGGTTTATGCCCGCAATTATGCAGGCCACCCCTTATGGGTGCCAGGACAAGTCATAGCTGTGACAGGGCCTAAGTCATATAGGGTGCTGCTGGAGGATGGTCGTACCTGGTGCAGACATATCGACCAGCTGAGGAGGCGTTGGACAGTGGCCGCTGACGGGCCAGGTCTACCACCCACCGACCCGAGTCTACCACCAGCCAATGAGAACCTGTCGCAGCTGACGGATGACACCCTGGAGAACTGTGGACGGAGGGACCTACCTGTTCCAGCGCCTGGTGACCCATCTGCAGCTCCAGAGGACGAGGCTTCTACGGTAACCAGCTCCGAAGGGGTCCCTGAAGCAGAGGACTTCGACCGATGGACGGAGGCCCCTTTTCAACGGCGTTCCGACCGCCTGAGAAGATGACCGGGCTACTTACGGGACTACGCATGCTCCTTGCCAGGGGAAAGGAGTGTTGCGTCAATGTGAAGTTTTTCTTCTGGTCTGCGTTCCTGGAGGGACCACAGACTACTCTGATTGGTTGATGCTGTTTGACAGCTGGCTATATAAAGTGCTGTCAAACGGCATCAGCTGTTGCCGCAAGCTGACTGCTGGTTAGCCCAGCAGTCGCGGCAACCCTTTATTCGAAGAAATAAAGATTCCTGTCAGTTGCTCCGTGTCCGCCTCAGTCATTTCCATCGCTCCACAACACCCATGTTCTTGATTTTTGCTTAATATTAAAAATACCCCCTTCTAAAACCTTATTCGGTCATGTCCCCACCCCCTTTCCTCCAGGCTATATCAGTGATATATCCCTGATCTTAATGACACCATTAATAGAATTTCTTTTCCATGAGGGTCACCAGATATTTCTAAGAATTAGATTTCTAGCCATTCACATGATTTTTAGGATTCTATGTAGGAAACCATAATCTGTTTCATAGTTGCAACTTCCACCCCTACTCTACTTCTGTACCATGTTGGATAATTTTTATTTCATTGAAAACAGACTGACCTTACACCTGTGAAACTTCAGGAGCATTTATCCAGAGTAGAGTACAGAGGCAGCATTCACACATTTCTGCCTGATTACAAGCAATTCTCTCCAAAAGGTTTCTTTATTTCTATGGATTCTTCTTGTGTTCAGCTCCACAATACAATCAAAGTTGAATTTCAGCTCCTTGTCTGGAATGCAACATTCTTTTTTGCATTATTCAGGTGTAATATTTCATTTCTACAACTACCTTTGCTAAAACCTTTAGCCATATGCATTGTCTATTGGAACTTGTCATGTAATTACTCCCCAGAAAAGAATACTCTGATGCTGACAATCAAAGCAATCAAACGGTATTCCCCATGTCTTTCTTCCATGGGTGGAAATGAAGGAGGAAAGAAGAGATACATATTAAAGCAATTGTTTGATTATAAGGAGGAGTGAACCTCTCTGTGAAAAGGAAATCTGGTGGGGAAGAAGACTCATTTTGATAACAGCTTATACAAGCAATTGATTATAAAGCTGGGAGGAGACTATAGCAGTAATTCCATCATTTCTTTCCTATTGCAGCTACATATTTAGAATTTCTAAACTCAAAATAGGTAAAGCAAGTCTTCATTGCCCACTGCTGGAGATTTGTAGGCATGCCATCCAGCCAATATACATTTTGTATGCTGATCTGCTTTGAACAGCCTGAAAAGGGGGGAAGGGGGGAGAGAGAGAGACTATATATTACCCTAAAATTAGAATAAGCTTATTTTATGATCATGGTTGTAATAAGTCATCAGCTATCAAAGCAATTTTGAAAAGCCAAGTATTATATGCAAGCATCACAGTGTTTCACCTCAAATATTATTTCTGTAGTAAAAAGAAGGAAAAAATATAATATGATATAGAAAGTTTTGAAAGATGAATGATACAGATTTGAAACATCTGTGTTCCAGGAATTTGTTGCAAGTTTTTGTCCTCTTCCATTGTCCAAACTGGCTCTACACAGCTAATAATAAGACAGCCATGCTTGCATTAATGCAAATCAAGAAAAAGCCACAAAATTAATGACATGCCTTTTTGCATATTAGTAGTCATGTATAAGGTTTTGAAATATGAACATGTAACAGGAATCAATCTGTCCACAATTACATAAAAATTTGTTTAGAAAAATAAACTTAGTCTGTGCAAGACAGCATGAATTTGCATCCATGATGCTCTTAGTATTGCAAGTATAATGCTATTCTCATTAAGACATAGAGGTGGTTAACCTATAAAAGCACTTTCCAACATCTCATTGCTATAGCCAGTGATTTTACTCAACTGAAAGGCCATTTTAAACCACACATTATTGTTAATGGACACCCATGTTTTTTTCTAGCTCCTATGGCTCAATTGCTAACTATTCCTCTTCCATAAATTTTCCAGTGTATAAATACTCTTTTGAAAGTCTTCAGAAATTTTCATAATTTTTGCCATTTACTGAAGGAAAGATTTTTTCAAACCTGTCACACTCTGTTGACAACTGGAAGTCATCAACAATATTTTAGATAATGAAGCTTTGACTGTCCGATATTAGATTTGATGGCAAGACAAGATGATAAGAAGGGGAAAAAAACCTAGAGGAAATATGGTCCAATTGCTGAAAGAAGAAATGATTTAGAAGTTACCCTTCACTTTTATCCGTCTGAAAATATGCTGATCAAAACACAATCCCAATAATATAATATTATAGAACATAGCCTGAATTATAGACTCGCATTTCATGGTTAAAGCTACAGGTGTTCTGTTGCAACAGGTAGAAAGTACTTAATGATACTTAATGATCATATCAGTGTTACATAGAAATGAAAAACATACTTATTTGGATCCCAGGCTATTTTGTATAAAGATAAGAAAGATTTCATAAAATTTTCCTTGTTGATTTATTCAATTACGCTTCAAGTCAGAAATTTACTTAAAAGGTAAGTATTAAAATTAAACATTTATTTGAGGAAAAAAATCTAATTAAGCTATACAGTATGCACACACACACACACACACACACACACACCCATTGGGCATTATTTGCCAACAACATTAATTACAGAGTACATTAAGGCCAGTTCCAAAGTGTCTACATAGCAACCTAACAAACACAAATACAATTTTAGAAATAGTGATTCAAAAACTTTTGAGGGAACACTTCAGCCTCCCTGGATACTAGGCGCTGATCTTAAGAAATGAACAAAGAGATGAATGTCAGATTTCATCACAACAGAGATGAGTCATAGAGCCCGTTAAACATTCTGTAGAAGATGGAAGAGAGCAGTTTCGACTTATCCTCTTTCTCCAGCTTCCACCTTTGAGGCATCTGTAAAAAAGCTATAGAAACCCACTCAAAGCTTTCAAGACCAGCTATTTACAATTCTGGACATGTCTATTTAATCAGAACCCATGATGTCTGCTTTTTAAAGTCCTTCAGGAGATGAGGTTGTAAGTCTGTAAGAGCATTTTTCTCCATCACATCAAGTTTCTCTAAATCAATTCCCTCTAGTGCTTCTATAGACATTGTGGGATATGTAGATAGATATGTATTTGTGTGTGTGTGTGTGTGTGTGTGTGTGTGTGTGCATTATTTTATTTTTTAAAAAATACTGTCTCCTATGTATTGTTTTAAATATCTTGAAATAGTAACATTTCTTGTAGTTTTCTTTTTAAATGTTATTAGCTATATTAAAAATGATTGATGAAATAAATCTATAAGAATCATTAAAATGTCTCAGCTCTGCTTCTTAAGTATAAATTGTTTTCAACACATAAAACACCATTTCATATTCTAAAACAAGAGTCCACAGTAAGCTGATTAGAAGTAAATTAAAACAGATCAATTGGAAGGCTTTTATTTTCAAATATCATATTTATTTATTTATTAAATTGACATAGCTGCCTTTTTCATCAAAAGCAAGTCTGAGCAACTCAGAATAATCAGATAAAAGCAACAAATGTAAAAACAACATATACAAAATATAAAAATACATATCAATACATATATTGTACGTGCATGCATGCATATGTTGAGTGGAAAGAGGGATTATAGTTATGTAACAGAATCCTTTTAGGTTTTAATAAGTATATCCATCTATATAAAAATGAACATATATGAAGATGTGAAGAAATTAAATAATTATGATTCAAAATCAAAGATGTACTTTCTTTTTTTTAAAAAAACTAATATTGGATACAATCTTCTGTGCTTCTTTTACTGCTCAAGGAAGTTGGTTTATCAGCTATAATAGCTTCTAATATTTTGATGATTGGTTTAATCAGTGCCGTGGATGATAGCTTATCTAGTATTAATACAATTTGGGAGATTAGCCAAGATATTATTCAATATATTAGGGAATAATATAGTAACTATAATTAATGTAAATTAAATGTCTATCCATTCTAGTCACTTCTTTGTTATAAGTCTAGTTATAACAGTTTTGAATGTTTGGCTCCTGGCATAGCATTCAAAAGCTAAGTAAGATTCTCAGCTTAGGAAAAAAAAACTTGTGCTAAGCTGTAAACAATCACTATTTCCTTGGGGATCATTATATCATTTTGTAATTCATTTTTAAATCTTCACACACAAAGAGATTCTGTATATACTTTAATAATAAAAGTTGAGGTGATGATAGGAAAATATTATTTAATAATAACTTTGCTATATTAACCTTTGATGATAGACAGACAGACAGAAGACAGACAGACAGGCAGACAATTTTTCTAATGCTCCATGAGAGTTGATGACCAACCTCTGGCAGCATGGGATTTGTATAATGATCTCTTCTGCTGAAATAAGCATCTGCCTTCACACTTTGAATCCTATCCAAACCAGAGTTGGTCTCGGTCCTAAAATCAAGATTTCTCATTATCAACAGCATATCTGTCCTGTCCGCATTATAATATCATTATGTATTCTCATTTGATTCATTATTATCAACTTTAAATAAAGTGCAAGGGATATGATTGCTCTCTTGGGATTTGATAGCAAGGGGCACCATCAGAATATAGATAGAACCCCATTCTATACAGATAGAACCCCATTCAAAGTTATCCTATTAATTTCATATAGAAGTTGAATAGAACTTTCTGTAACATGGGTCAACAACCTAGATATTAAACACAATAATATAAATCAATCTGGATAATCAGTTTTATTCAGATATCTCTGAAGCAATAAACCCATCACTTTCTTAATCAATTTATCCAAGAAGGGAAGATGGAAAAAAGTGGTCTACAGTTACAAAGACCTTTTGTATCCAAGATGAATTGTGAAATTTTAAAATGTTGAAATATTGGTAGAAAAGTAGTTGATATGAAAAATAAATTGTGAAGAATAAATTTATGTCAAAAGAAATAAAAACAGTTATGTGTAAGAATGTGTTTCTGTCCTCTTTGTTATATGAAAGTGAGAACTGGGTATGTCAGAAGCAACATAAAATAAGTTAAATGGAATGGAGACTATATGTCTTAAAATGTATCTTTGGGCTTTGGGTCAAAATTGACTGAATGAAGAGCTTTGAGTCAAGACTGTCTGGATGAAAAATAGGTGTGAAATGAATAAAAAGTGAATGATTAATATAAAAGAAGTACCTTGAGATGGTTTGATCATATAAAAAGAATGAATGAAGACCAAATCTCAAACAAATAAAAGAAAGAAGAGTAAATCAGTTGAAACAAAGCAAAAGACTGGGAAGTCAAAGACTTTTTTTTTTTTTGGAAAATTTTTTTATTAATTTTTTAACAAACAAACATATACTAACAAAACACAAAACATAGAAAACATAAAATATCTTTTTGGACAGCAGTTTGATCCCGAGTTACATCTTTTTGTACAGACATAAATTCAAGTTCATGCTTACTTTTATATAGCAATTCCATTTCTTATTTACTATTTTACATTTTCTATATAGCTTCTCCCCTCTTTTCACTCTCTTAATTCTATTATATTTATTTCATCTCAATTTAAATCATTATACTTACATCTTTTGTCTGTCCTGTTTCAGCTGTCTATTATTTTTTCTCATTAACACAAAATTTCTTCTGTAATGACTGATTGGAGTATAATGCCTTGTCATACTTATCCTTCCCCTAATTTTAAAGCTTAACATAACACATAATTTTCATTCGGATTCTGCGTAATACATTCTAAAAATAAACTCAATATTTTAAAACAGAAAGAAAAAAGTTTTTTTTTTATATATAATATAATTAAAACAACAATCCATAGCAATTGAAATTATATCATTAAAATTAATATTCATTTAAGTCTTAAACATTTTACACAATCCTTTCTAAATAAATATCATACTTCTATGGGAACACTTATAGATTTTGCTTAGTTACTTTCTTTAATTCAATTCTCTCATATTTAATTTCATTTATTTTATTTAAAAAAAAAATTTCGCTAAGTTACATTAAATATTTTGTCCCATTTTATAATCATATATTCTTCCAATTTTCTAACATTATTTCAAATACAGATACAACAACACAATCTTATGTACCTTTGCAGAATCTCTTTTTCAGTTATATGTTTACCCATTATCTCTAAATAAATTCTGTTTCTTTACATCTTGTTTCAAACCTTTGTAGCTTCTCTTCCCTTCTTTCCTCCCTTGTTTCTCCCCTTTTTACCCCCTTGTCTCTTAATCTCCACCCTCTTGTGTATTCCTCTTTTCTGTTGCTTTCTGATATTGTGTCCACTTTTCACCTTGTTTTTCCCTTTTTTGGTTGTTTTTTT
>BLBF01000017.1:40627321-40662821 GCA_015471245.1 Laticauda colubrina
AAAATCAAAAGAAGCATAAAAATATATATAAGAAAAAATTCAATCTGGTTACCTACAAAGTCACATTAAAGTCCTCAGAAAAGAGAAAAAAAATAGTAAGGAAAGAATCCAAGCCTCAATTTGACATCACTTAAAAAATGCCGCTCAACCAGATTCTAGTCAGACAAAAATAAAGCCACAGGTTTCTTCTTTGTTCAGGATATCCTTTCAGGTCTCAGCCAATTTGCAATACAAAAGAAGTTTCTCACCCAGCCGACACACCCTCTCTCCAGCCACTTTCTTTTCGGAGCTGTCCCGACTTCAGCAGCTTTGGAGGCTGCCTTTCCACCGCCAGCAAAAGGGCTTCTCCCGGATCAAACCAGAGATTTGCGATATCTCTGGGATCCTGGGACTGTGCCCTTCACAATCCCCGTCTCTATGGGACGGTTTAGGTCCGTTAGGACCGACCAGGGGTGAAAATATCAGCTGAGATCTCAGAGCCCCGAGATCTCAGCTGTAGCACCGAGACGAAGCTCCGCCTTCTCCAAGTCAAAGACTTTTGAGTCCATCAAAAGAAATGAGACATTTAAAAAATAAAAAATCAATATTTGAAATGATGCATGAAAAGTTTGGATGATTTTCAGGGATAGAAAGATAAGGAGGATATATTAAACAGTGTCAGTATTTATTAGACTTAGGTATAGTTCCTTTAGATTTGTCATTTCATGACTTTTTTTCTTTGGATTCCTACTTCTTACTCATTGTCTACATTTTGTATGAGATTGCATTAACTTTAACAGATGATAACAATTAATAAATAGATAAGTTTTTATGCATGCATGTTCTAAATCCAAAGATATTCCTTTAAGCAGTAGAAACCCATTCTTCACTCAGAATATCTTAATCACTTTTATAAACATACCTGATTGATTTATTTAAGCCAGAAGACATTATCCACAGCTTGTTATGTGCAGACACAGCAGAGACAGAGAAGTAAACTCTGTTACATCCAGTGTCATACAGTAGGTCTCTAAATTGGCCTTAAAAAGGACTGAACTCTGCATTACAATAAATTCATTCAAATTCATTTTTCTCCACTTGTGCCACAGATTTCTAACCAGTCTGTTTCATTGTTCTTTTGTGATTTCAATCTACCTCATATTAACTGGACCCTAAACGAATGTACAACTGAACCCATACATACAAACTTTTACAATGCTGTAACAAATCTGGGACTGGAACAACTAGTAACTAACAATACTAGACTTAACAACTGCCTCGATCTCATCCTCTGCAATAGTTGGAATTCAATTTATGGAATACAAATTAAAGAACCCTTTTCCAACAGTGACCACAACATGATTGACTTTTGTCTCAACATACGTCCATACATAAATCATCACAATGACGGAATCCCCAATTATAACTTCAAAAAAGGCAACTATGATCTTATAAACAACGATCTCTCATCCCTTGATTGGCAATTTCTATTCACTGGATGCAGTACTGTAGAAGACCATAACAACATATTTTTACTAGAAGTCAAAAGAGTCATCAAACTATATGTACCAATAACAACTCCCCAAACCAGGAAAAACAGATTACCCATAACAATAAGGAAGCTTCAATCGAAAAAGAGATCACATTGGCGAAAAAACAAATATAGTCACATTGCCAACTTCAAAAGCCGATATAAAAATTTATGCCATCAAAAACTGAATGCACTAATTATCACATTAAACAAGAGGAAAACCTTCCACACACAAATTCCACCTGTGCTTTCTACAATTTTGTAAACAACAAACTAAAAGCCTCAAAGTCCACCCTACCCCTGAAAGGACCTAATGGTAAAGACTGCAACAACGACACCATTAAAGCCAACCTCTTCAACACATTATTTGGCTCAGTATTTGTAAACAGCAATGGATCAAGCCCAGTACTTCCTAGTCGAACCACAGACAACTACAATGACCTAATACATATAGATTTTACAGAAGACAATGTTGAAAAGGCACTATGCAATCTAAAACCATTTCTATTGATTGGACCGGACAGAATATGTGCCCACTTCTTAAAAAAGCTATCCACTGCTATAGCCGAACCTCTAAGCATAATCTATGAAAAATCTTTCAGGACCAGCTCCTTGCACAAACCAAGATCACAAGCTACAGTCTTCCTCATCTTCAAAAAGGGAGACCCCAGCCTAGTTGAAAATTAGAAACCAATCTCTTTATGCTGCATCACCTGTAAAGTCATGGATTCAACTATTAACCAATCCATTATCTTCCACTTAGAGACAACATACTCCCTAATAAACAATTTGGTTTCAGAAAAAAACTATCCTGTAATTTGCAACTCTTACACTGCAAAAACATATGGACTACACAACTAGATCAGGGCAAAGTAATATATGCAATCTGCACAGACTTCTGTAAAGCCTTTGATTCAATGGTACATGACAAACTACTCCTAAAATTGAAATCTTATGGTATCTCTGGACACCTACATAACTGGATAGAAGCATTCCTGTCAAACAGACAACAAATTGTCAAAATTGGGAGCATCCTATCAAATTCTGTACCTGTCAACAGTGGTGTCCCTCAAGGCAGTGTTCTAGGACCAACTATCTTCATACTCTACATAAATGACTTCTATGACCATATTAAGAGCAACTGCGTTCTCTTTGCTGATGATATAAAGCTATTCAACACCACAGAAAATACCACTACCCTCCAAAAAGACCTCAACTATGTATCAGAATGGTCAAACAAATGGCAACTTCAAATCTCAACAAATAAATACTCTGTCTTACATGTTGGCAAAAAAAAAAAATCAGAAAATAAAATACAGGCTGAATAGTCAAGACCTTGTTGATGATCCAAACTCTGTCAAGGACCTTGGAGTACTCATCTCTAATGATCTAAGTGCTAAAGCCCACTGTAACTATATTGCCAAAAAGGCATTAAGAGTTGTTAACCTAATCCTACATAGCTTTTTCTCTGGTAATATCACACTACTAACTAAAGCATACAAAACATTTGCTCGACCAATACTTGAATACAGCTCATCAGTCTGGAACCCACATCATGTATCTGATATTAACACAATTGAGAAAGTCCAGAAATATTTCACAAGAAGAGTTCTCCACTCCTCTACTCATTGCAGAATACCTTATGCCACCAGACTTGAAACTCTAGACCTAGAAAACTTAGAACTACACTGCCTTCAGTCTGATCTAAATACAGTATATAAAATCATACATTGCAATGTTCTACCTGTAAATGAATACTTCAGTTTCAACCATAACAATACAAGAGCACACAATAGATACAAACTCAAGGTTAACAGCACCAAACTTGATTGCAGGAAATACGACTTCAGCAAGAGTGGTTAATGTTTGGAATACTCTATCTGACTCTGTGGTTTCTTCCCCAAACCCCAAAAACTTTAACCTTAGACTGTCGACTATTGACCTCACCCCTTTTCTAAGAGGCTTGTAGTGGGTGTGCATAAGTTCACCAATCGAGCCTACCGTCCCTGTCCCATTGTTTCTTTTTATTTTTCTTATACGTATCCATCTCATGTATTCATAACTATGTTTATACTTATACCTGTTATCTTGTAAGCGGATTTGACTTGTAAACAAATCAAATAAATAATTTATTAGCAATTTATTAGCTCTGCCATAGAGAAGAAAGCAGTTAGGTATGATAAGCATCAATTGCCCAGGCTATTTGTGTTCCATTAATCAGCCAGATTTCCACCAGTCAACTAAATATGAAATTGTTCCAGCACTTTCAGAAACTATTGACCCATCAGACACATGGAATTAAATAATTTTAGCCAGTTGTCCACTGATCCTGAGGCTCACAGCAAGTACTACTCAAAAACTGGACAGAAAATGGTCTATGTTAAAACCTCTTTATCTTCTATTTTCATTTTACATCCAGATTTGGAAACTTCACTGGACAATCTGATTGCAACTAATGAAGTCTTTGAATATAAAAGTTTCATAGGTAGTTCAGGAAGAAAACTTTGTACAATGGAGTAAATAGTCTGTACAGTATCTTGTATAATAGCAAATAGTCACATTACTCTCCACCCTGTTGCACACACAGTGGATAATTATTCAATGGATAGAAGGGGGTGGGAACATTCCATCTTTATTTCTCTACGATAGTCTCTATGTTGTCTGTGAATTCAACATCCAAGATTAAAACACGACATTATTATTCATGCTGAAGTTCTTACTTTCACCCATAGTTTGATTACTTTAGTCAAACTTCAGCCTTTGGTCAAACTATGAAGAGGAAACCAAGCTTTGCTCAACAATTGCTAGAGTAACCATGTTGATATATTATGCCTAACAGTGCCATCCTAAATATCTTGCCACATTTATCAGAAGAATGAAAGCATCATTGCAATATTTCACCATAGAGTTTCCTTTTTTGGATATGGATGCAAAGTCATAATGCACAGAAAAAGTTGGACAGGACTTAAATCATGTAACCACAACTCTGTGTATGACAAGCCTGATCTATCCACAGATCCCTTTGCAGTTGCTGATAAGTAATATGACGTGTGTGTGAATGTATGTGTGCGTTTGTGAGCATGTGTGTGCATGCCTCTTCAAACCAACATGGCAACTGCTGAAAAAGACATGAAGTGTTCTTAGTACCCAGTAGATATTCAGAAATGGTTTGCCATTATTGAATTCCTAGGTGTTCTTACCCGGCTCCCAAACATGACAAGCACCTCTGTTTTTAACTAAATATTCCCTTTATTAGGAGCATCAGCAACCCTGGCAAAGTCCCTCTCTCTCTCTCTCTCTCTCTCTCTCTCTCTCTCTCTCTCTCTCTCTCTCTCTCTCTCTCTCTCTCTCTCTCTCTCTCCCTCCCTCCCTCCCTCCCTCCCTCCCTCTCTCTCTGCAGACTAATGAAGTCTCTAATGCCTATGGAAAGTGAAGCTCACTCCCCTTTTCCCTGAAATGGTTCCAACACACCAAGAGTCTCTCTGACTCACCACACTCATTACAAGTCCTAGAAGATGCTCCCATTCTTTTTCCAGAAAAGAAGACACACACAAACACACACTCCAAAGGTGCACCCAACTCACAGCATCTCAGATTCCAAGGAAGAATTCCAATAGAGTTCCAGGTAGGATTTAGAATTTCAGACTATCAGTGGCTGACTGACAGGGAGACAAATAGTTGTCTGCCACACCTATTCCTCTCTGTCCCCTGTCTTTTATCACAAGAGATAGCGTGGGGCTTATTTAGCAGC
The DNA here is from genome assembly GCA_015471245.1 of Laticauda colubrina. NCBI lineage: Eukaryota > Metazoa > Chordata > Lepidosauria > Squamata > Elapidae > Laticauda > Laticauda colubrina. The sequence goes on from BLBF01000017.1 coordinate 40,632,583, forward strand.
GGTGGCTGTTCCATCCCGAGGACTGACCCATAGAGTCCCACTGCTCTCCTCTCCTCTGCCTTCTGTGCATCCATGTGTTGGGCACAGGATCCAGCTGTTCCTCCTCTTTCTTAGCAGTCATCTCCAGACCTGGGGCTGTTGACTCTCCATCTGGGGGCTAATGGACAGCCCAAACTCTACCTCTGACTCTATCTCTGCCAGCTCCATTCCCTTTTCTCCTTGAAACTCTCAGATTGCCTTGATGCTGGCTCTGATTTCCACTCTGCCTGCTCCTCTGATTTGGCTGACAGAGGAGCAAGAACCCGACAGGCCACAACACAACAACTAAAGCCCATGTCACACTGCCCAACGGATGCAAAAAGGACACAGCGGACGAGCAAAATGTTCCATCCGTTGTTATCCGCTCTCAAAAGGGGCAAAAACTTGCATAACCAGAGTGGATAACACAGACGCGGGGAGGACGCAGAGCGGATGCAAAGCGAATGCGGAACGGAAGCCCAGCAGATGGAAGCAGATGGGAGCGGATGGCGCAACTGCTGGGCTTCCAGGGGGCCTCAGAGAAGCGGACGTGGAACGGATACAGCGGATGCAGAACGGACGCCGAACGGATGAAGCGGATGCACAGCGGATGCAGAGCGGAAGCCTAATGGATGCCTGGCATTAATTGCGCATGCGGGGAGGAAGCATTGCGTCAGCCCCGCGGATATAATGGAAGCAACTCAGAAGCAGGTTGCCATTCAGAGGAAAGACCTGCTGCCAGACACATCGACTGCCTTGCCTGCCCTGCCTGCATGTCTGCCTGCCAGCCTTGCTGCCAGCCTCCCTGCCAGCCTTGCTGCCAGCCTCCCTGCCAGCCTTGCTGCCAGCCCGCCTGCAAGCCTTGCTGCCAGCCTGCCTGCCTGCCAGCCTTGCTGCCAGCCTTCCTGCCAGCCTTGGTTCATGTCTGCCTGCCAGCCTTGGTGCCTGCCTGCCTGCAAGCCTTCCTGCCAGCCTTGGTGCCTGCCTCCCTGCCAACCTTGGTGCCTGCCTTGGTGCCAGCCTTGGTGCCTGCCTGCCTGCCTGCCTGCCTTGGTGCCTGCCTTCCTGCCAGCCTTGGTGCCTGCCTTGGTTCCTGCCAGCTTCCCTGCCAGCCAGCAACCCCACAACCATGCGGAAGCACAGCAAGCCTCAGCCATCTGCTGCCAGCCCTGGCAAGAGGGACAGGGCTACCATCCCGCCCCCTAGCCCTCACTCTGGTTCTGCTGGGGCTTCTGCAGCACGGGCTCGCTCTTCTGGGGCTGGGGCTTCTGCTGCTTCTGCTTCGGGAGGAGCTGATGACAAGCACTCCAGCACCAGCCACCTCCACAGCACCTGCACCCTTCACCCCTGAGACTGAGCGACCAAGAGCAGTGCCAGAGACTCATTTTTGTCTTATAGCTTGTTGTTAATAAAGTCTAGTTTTGATTCACACACTTGCTTCATTTATTTTATTAAATAAAGTCTTGCTGGAAACTTTTAGAAATGGTTTAAGCCATTTCTTTTAGAAATGGTTTAAGCTTGTGGGATGGGTTAAGATAGCTGTGGGATGGGTTGAGATAGCTGTGGAATGAGTAGGGATACCTGTGGGATGGGTAATAGCTGTGGGATAGATAAACCTCCAGTGCAAGTGGGACTGTATGGTCCACCCTCCCAGGTGCCACACCTACGGCCCTTTATTATCAATAATAATGTAATAATTATCCACACGTCAACATAAACACAACTCTTTATTAAACCCCCTGTTCATTATAGGCCCACCCAACATACATGGCCCAATCTCATCCGTGTGATGAGACAGGCTGAAGGAAGCATCCATTAAGCATCTACCATCCTGTCTTGATACTCCACTGCTCCAGCTGGGGAGTTGCACCATTGTCTCAGGAGGTTGCGCTGCTTCTTCGCTTCACGTGAGGCTCTGTTGGGGCCTTGCACATCCTCAGTGTCCATCAGGTTTCGCCCTTGCCTCCATTCCCCAGGCTCCATGTCCCCATTGCCTTGCTGGAGGTCCATGAGCCTGTTCGGCAACACTGGGTAGCGGGTGCGCATGAGATTGTGCAGAATGCAGGAAGCTTCCACGATCCTCCTCATGGTCTCTGGGCAATGCTGCATGGTGGTGAGAAGTACCTGGAACCTGTTGGTCAGGATGCCAAAGGCGTTCTCCACCACCCGCCTTGCCCTGGAAAGCCTGTAGTTGAAGATCCTCTCTTCACGCGTGAGGTATTTGGAGGTGTAGGGCTTCATGAGATAGGTTGTGAGGGAGAAGGTGTCATCCCCCACGATGAAGTAGGGCACATCTTGCGTTTCGTTGGGCAGGGGTTCTGGATCTGGGAAGCCCACGATGAGGTTGCGTTCCAGCCCCTCCTTGAGGTGACTGTCGTTGTATACCTGGGCATCTGAAGATGAGCCGTTGCCTGAAGCATCGATGTACATGAACTTGTAGTCAGCATCGACCATGGCGAAGAGGTTGATGCTGAAGAAGCCCTTGTAGTTGTGATAAGAGGACCCTGAGTTGGCTGGCGCTTTGCAGGCCACGTGCTTGCCACCGATGGCTCCAACGGTGTGGGGGAAGTTCCACCTCTGATACCACTGCTCTGCAACTTTCTTCCATCCTTCTTCAGTGGAAGGGTACTGGAGGAGCTCCTCCTTGTATTCTTCGATGATGGCCTGCACCACTTCTCTGACCACAATGCTGATGGTGTTGTGTGGCACCCTCCAGCCGGACTGCATGCTCCTGTAGGAGGTCCCTGAGGCCAGGTGGTGCAGAGTGAGTGCCACCTTGAGCCCAGGTTCCAGGTTGGGACGGAAGCTGGTGTTTGCCTTGGTCAACCTGGGTGTCAGGCGCTGCACAACTTCGTCAAACATGGCTGGAGGGATCCTCATGAAGTTCTGGAACGCCCGATTGTCTTCGTTCCTTAGCTCCAGCATCAACTTGTTGTACAGTCCTTCCTCTGCTCTTCTGGCGAACCATCTTCGGATCCAGACTCTTTTTGGGTGGCTCCTTTTCTTCTCGCAGTAGAGTTCACAGAGCCTGTAGATGGCTTCGCACTGTTGCAGAACAATGGTGGCTGCCGAAAGGACTTTGTTACAATCCACGGTGGACATGACTGAATGCTGTGGAAGAGGAAGAGCCAGATGAAGGCTGCAGAGGTCTGCACCGCTGGGCTGCTGTTCTGAAACTGAGATGCAGGCGAGTTGCTCCCCCTGTTTATTGGCAGTATAGGTTTTCCACTAGGCATCCTCTAGGCATCCTCTAAGCATCCTCTAAGCATCCTCTGGACATCCTTAATATCTGAGATAGGTCCCCCCTGCGAACGTTTTTTCCATTTTAAACGCTTTTTTTTCCGTTCTGCATCCGCTAGGCATCCGTTCTGCATCCGTTCTGCATCCGTTCCACTTCCTCCCTGCGTCCGGGCGGATGGAGTTGCGCGGATGCGTAGCAGATGCCTAGCGGATATAGCGGATGCATAATGGATGCAGAACGGGTGCGTAGCGGATGCAGAACGGACGAACTGGATACATTTTCCACGCAAAAGTTTTAGGCAGCCCAAAACTTTTGGAGCGGATGAAATGTCAATAAACGGATGCTGGGTGGATAGAGAGGAAGCAAAACGGAGGCAGTGAGTACATCTCGTTTTCGAACGGATGGCAAGGGTTTTTGTCCGTTTTACATCCTCTTTGCATCCGTTGGTTCAGTGTGACATGGGCTTAAGAAAGAATGATCAGCCAAAAGTCATCCAGATGGTTTTGTATTTAGGGCAGTGTCCATATTTCTAGCCTGGTATATTTATCTACTTCATCAAACTGGCTTTCAATATAGCACATATCTCCTGTTATTTAAAAAGGCAGCATATTAAACTTTATGAGTTGAAGTACTGAAAGATTCATAAGTGCTGTGGTATATTGATACATAACCTTTGTTAAGGTTATAAAATCCTTTAACTACAGTTGTAGTTGACATTGTTATGATATTTCTATGACAGTGTTATTGGTACATTTTCCAGATATTTAACAACATTAATTCCCATTTAAGAACCCAGTGCAGGTTTTCTATCTGTGAAAGTGCCAAAACAATTTAACACTGCACCATGCTGCAGAGGCAATGTCAATACTAACATTAACTTTCTGACCCATATGCTTACAGATGAGTGATGAGTAAACTAATTCCCTTTTCCCAATACTTTACCTTTCTCAGAACTTTAAAGCTACATTGTACCTATTTAAAGTTCTTCAAAACTTTAAAATTAGATTTATATACATTTTTTAAAAAGAAAGAGAAAGAGAGGAGAGATATGTTAATATGTTATCTGCCAAAATTAAGGTTCACAAATGACCTGGATAATGCAGGTGTAATATTTATTCCAATGACTTGCAATGCTACTTTGTTTGCCTTTATTTTCAGACAATTTAGAGCACTGATATTGATGAAAACCCTCAATTCCACATTATCATTTGGAATGGGATGATTCAATGCCACTAGCTAGCTTGATGTAGCCAGTAGGGGATAGGCTTCTCAACACTTCCAACTCCTTGCTACCAACTCACTGCTGCCATCTCTTTGTAGGACATCTCAATATGCTGTGGAAACAACTTGCTCTGGGTACTGGATGGAGAGTTAGGCAGGCAGGCAAATGGCCTGTCAGAGAATGGCAGCCATGAGTGGGGCTGCACCAGATGAGAAGTAAATGGGATGGGTGGCCAAAATGGGAAGCTTCTGGCAGCAGCGAGTTGGCATCAAGAAATTGGTACGAGGTGGTGAGAAGGACACTGCCTGCTGGCCACATCACGCTAGCAGCACCAAATCATCATAGACCCCACTGAGTGTTTCAAGACATCATTTTTATCAATTAAATCTGGTGAATGCAATTTAGAAATGACAGAGTTTAGAAATGGAAATTCTCTGAACTCCAGGATGGTCCTTATTCCCATTCTTTCATCTGCCTTTAAATCTGCCTGTGGCAACAAACTTGCTTTGTGGTCAGCCATGACTGGTACACAAATTAATAAATGGTGGCTAAATTGAAGAGATGCCTGAGTGACAGCGTTATAGTGGTTTGGAAGATAATGGAATATTCCCATCATGACTACTAAGAAACTTTGAGGGTATTTAAGATATGTGATTTTTTAAAAAAAAATATTTAACTTCTGCTGTTATTAACCTCAAATTAATTCTAGGTTACTGTTCAAAAAAGAACCAGATAAAAAATATAAAGCAGAAAAGCAACTTCTTTCTTTTATGGAAAGAAAGAAGGAAAGGAATACTGTTTTTGCTTTTGTCCTTTTAGATATACACTGAATGAGGCACTTCATTAAAAAAAGAAAGAAACAAATGACTACTGCTCAGCTGATCACATTTTGTAAACATCAGGGTTTCAATCTTATAAACAAAACACTAATCCTAGACTCCTGCTGTTCAAATAATCAAACTGCTGAGATCAATTTTCTTGTCAAGCCTCACACAACTGGGCATGACCAAGGAAACAAGAACAACACAGATTTCAGAAATGTATATTTAATGTTAATCTCTGGGTTATTTTTTCTAATTGTAACATTCAAAATTCTATATTTTGGACATTACAATTAAAAAGAGATAAAGGGTAATGCAAATTAAGAGAATAAAAAGAAAAAATGGAAAATGTAGAAAATAAAAAAGAATATAAAGAACAATAGAAAAAAAAGAATATAGTGAAGAAAAAAAGTAAGTAACTTCCTCCAAAACAAGTTAAAACCATTTCAGTATCTTATCACTTCTTATAAAGTACTGTTGTACTTCTGTAAAGTACAACAAATGATCTCTTTTCCCCATATTTCATGTTTTATCAGTTAAAAAAAAACTGTGAAACCTAATCATTTAGATTTAATAAGCAAAAGCCTATTAAGCATTACCAGAGATAGAAACATATCTATTTTAACCTTGATCAAATAAACCAACATTGTTCCTTTCTTTTTCATTTAACAATCTTGGTCTTTAATCTCTTCAAATAATGTCATAGAACTTGATTTTTATTTCTATAATTTTCTAAAAATAACATTCTAATCATTCTTTTGCCATTTATTTCTCTGTCCCAAAATACTTTTAGTGCTTAAACTTGTAATTAAAATTTATTTTACAAACTTTAAAGGATAGGCTGCATTACAATTGTAAGCTTAGTTGGAATCCCTCAACTCTCAACCTCTCAATTCAGTTCCTGCAATGGTACTCACAAAGCGTGGTTGACCAGAGTACATTAAATATTTGAAATGGTTCTTCCCAGGTTTCCTGTCACTTGGGCTGAATTGTGGATTATGAGATAAATTGAGAATAATGAGATAATTTGCTTATTTCCCCTTTCTTTTTTCAGCTTTACCACACTGTGTCATACTTGGGTAGATTTAAACTGAATGAGAGTTGGAAACATTGCTTTAATGAGTTATTTACAAACCTTTAAAAATTATTACAGCTTTTATTTTAGGCAGATACAAAGGGATGTTGGACTTGCACAAGTTCTGAAGAACTTCTGAATCGTTTTCCTAAACTGCACTGCCTTTCTCTGTGACTATTTGGCTTGGAGATCACCAGACAACAGATGATCTCCAAGAAGATGAATATAATTATGTTGTTGTTTATTGCTCACATTGTTTAATAAACAAAAATCCATAAAGTACTAAGTGTACTTATGAATACTCATAAACAATCCTTTTTAAGACTTACATGAAATTGATTGATCTTTAAAAAAAAAATAGTATGTGGCCTATCAACAGAGTAAAATAAAGTCTACAATTATTATAATCCAGTAAAATAAAAAAGAATGTATATACCACATTTCCCCCAAAATAAGACCTGGTCCTTCCTTTTGGGCTCCAAAATAAGCACCAGGTCTTATGTTCTGGGATGTCTTGCCTGCTTACCTTAGGACCACTGCAGCCAGGTCTCCCATGCTCCAACATATGTTGTGCCACTGCCTGACAGCACCGGCCCAATACACCAAGTGGCATCCAACTGCAAACGGCAGCACCAGTATGATGCACCACATGCCTTGTGGCTATGAAAGGCGGCATCAGCACAATGCACCATGTGATGTCCTGCAGCACCTAAAAACAGGCTGGGGCTTATTTTCTGAGTAAGGAAATTTGGGGAAACAGGGTAATACTAAAAAGTATGTGTAGTTTATTTTTATTACACTGTTTTATTTTCAATACATTGTTGTTGGATATTTTTAAACAAACTATTTTAGAAAATAAATTCTGTTGATAAGCCATAGAACGCCTGAGGAGGGCAGGACAAATCTGCTTTGAAAGTATAAGAAAAGTCACACATCATGACAAAAGGGAACAAGCAGGCTTGGAGGCTCAGGTGAACCAGCCAGAGACCTGGTGCTCCCTCATCTGCTACCTGAGCCATCTGCTCCTCTTTGTCTAATTGCAAAAATGAATGGATTTATACAAATAAAAGATGACAAAGCAGATGAAAAGGCAAGGTCTTAAAATCATTTGGGAATGCCTCTGGAGGCATAACTGTATAAATACATTGCTATGGTAACCTATACATGCCCAGATGGTTTAGAGTGCAAATGTAGAACTTTTATGTTCCTGAATGTTTCAGCAACCTGTTCTTATGTTGAACTGCATCATTCTTTGTTCAATGTGCAAGCAGAGCAGTCAACAGTATTCAACCATTACTATTCATTTATGTGAAAAGATGATAATTTGCAGTCAGTCCTTTATTGTTCCTTCACTCTGAATTCAGATTATGACACTGATAGATATGACAGCATGATGGCAATACAAAATATGTAAATGATCTGAATCTAATGCAAGTTTTTTTTTGTTTCTGCTTTTTTTTTGTTTCTATTTTAAAAAATACCCTTTTTTAAAACAGCTGTCTGTTTATTGCTTGCATTTTGTGAGATTCAGTTTTCCTCCTTCAGTTCAAATCATTTCTATATTATAGGTTTCAAGCAGGAATCCGGTTTCATATTATACAATACTGTAAAAAATCATATAAAGTAGAAAATAAATGTTTAATAATAGTACTATGGAGAATGTCTCAGTTCTTCATGTATAATTTTTTCAACCTAACCTATGTACTTTATTATTAAGGAAATGTTACTGAAGTTAACCCAAAATTATTTATGACTACAATCATAATCATAATTATTCTATGTATGATAACATTGATTTGTTTCTTTCTTTCACTTTCCTATTACTAAAATGGAAATGTATTGATCAATTTTGATGTGATTCTACACATAAATTCATCATTTTTTTAGCAATCTATTGAGGCAGCAAAGGATAGTGATGTAATTAAGAAAATGTCAACATACATTTTCTAGTATGCTGCCAGATTTCTTCATTTTAAAAGTAGTGGAATACTGGGAAAAACAGGGACCAGAAAATTTCCCCCCAAAATTATATTTAAATTGTTCTAACCTATTTTTCAAGTTTGTCCTGAATTAATTGGGTTTATTTTACCAATCTATATGCAGATGTGCATTAATCTGTTTGAAGATATAAAAAGTGATGTCAATTATTTGTAATATGTATGCATATTTGCACACACAAGATTATTTTGTACATTTCAGCTACTATCAGTAAATATACTATTGCTAATCAGAAACAGGTGGTTTTACCACTGAATTTATTGATACAGATTCTTAGAACAACCAGTTAAAGAAAACAATCTAAATTGACTATGGGCACTGAATTGGAAAATGGAAAAGAAAACAAGTTGAATGGTAGACAGCTGTATATAGTTCAAAATCATCTATCAGTCAACAAAGAGCCCTTGTCTTCCAGAAATTTTCTTCTGTATAAATTTTCTTTTGTTTAAATAAAGATTTATTTAAATCACCCATCAACATTCTGAATAAAAACTGCTTTTTAAAAAAATAGTTATTTTTTATGAAATAGTAATTCATGTAACTGGCAATAGCAAAGATTCAATCATTTATGTCAAAAAGTTTTGCTTTCACCTGGACTTTTGGTAGAGGTGAAAACAGCAAAAATTAGAGTCTTTATTGGAAAATAGAAGTCTTACCAAATTAAGAAAAGAAACAGACAATTGCAACATATAATAATAAAATGCAAAGAAGCAAAAATACTTCACTATAAATTACAATTAATATGATTGCCTCAAGACTTATGAAAATATCCTTTCCATATGAGAAGAACCAATAGATGTACAAAATAAAGATCCATATAATTGTTGCTATCAGATTTGCTCCTAACTTTACAACTCATATTAAGAGGGACTTATCTATATGTGTAGATTTTGTGGCTCACTGAATTTAACCACAATTCTTACTGTTGTATATTACCCAGAGTCACTTTGGTGAGATGGGCAATGTAGAAATTTAATAATTTAAATGTAATAAATTCAATAAATAAGCAAAAGAAGACTTCTACTTTATCTTTGTAAGAAAATAATTTAATGATCACAAAAAAGTTTATGTCTCTGAATATTTTGGAAAATCCTTGCGGTTGCCTAATTTTGCTAGCAACATTTTTTTTTCCAAAAGGAAGATAGAAAGAAAATGAATCAATATAGGTATTGATTGTTTGCCATCTGCAAAAGTTCACACCTACATAGAATTTGCACAGAAATCTATAATTGGAATGATATACACCAATGGTCACAGACACACAAAGTTATTGAGAAGACATAATTCAGAGCAAAATACACTTTATTGTGAGGTTCAGTCTACTCAAAAGTTCACTGAGTTCAATTGTCTTATAAGGGCTACAATCAAATAGGTTTGTTTTTATTCTACTAACCCTGCCATTCTATAAATGACTTTCCAGAAATAAGCCCCACTGACTTTAACAGAAATTGGGGGGTGATGTGTCAAAGCATCTAATAAACAGTACTTGATAGAATAGAGATTATTTATAACTTAGCTTAAAATTGTAGCTAAATCTTTAGGAAATTAGGTTTTGCTTCTAAATTTGATGTACGTTCTTTCTTCATGATCTTCATCTTCTTCTCCTCTTCCTCCTCTTCCTCCATAACATATTTACAACAAAGTATATTGATAAATTTGTAGAATGTCATATAAATGGTAGGCTCATATTTATTATTTGGGATAGACTACTTTTACTGCCAATTTGTTTTTTTCTTGCACCCTGTAATGGTAATAATGTTTGACAAGAATATAAGAAACAACCAGATTTTCTTAAGAATTTGTGTAAAAACAAAAAGATGTTTAATTCACATTTAGAATATTAATAGAATTGTTCATGATAAAAGCAAAGAGTATATATAGCTTTTTTGTTATGCGTGGACTTTTTTACCTATCTTTTTTTCTTGTTTATACTTACTCATTAGTGTTGAGTCACAGTGGGAAAAAATAGTTTCATTTATACATGATTATTTCTACACATGATGATGACTTGTATGTGAGAAAATTAGGACTGATCACCTTAGCTGAAATTGGTATTAATCAACAGAGACCAAATGCATTTTACACATACCTAATGAAATTGGGTAATTGTAATAAAATGCATTTTTCAAAGATTATTTTTTGTCATCCTGGATTTGAAAGACAGCTATGAAATACAAAAAGTGGTGAGCCAGTTTCTAAGGAGCTCATAGAATTGTTCCACAATGAAATCAGAGAATCATAGTAAGATTCAATGAAAGACAGCCTACTACTTTTTAAATAATTGGTCCTACAATTGAACTGCTCTTATTGTTAGAAGTGTTTCCACACACTTTTCTGGCAACTCAATCAGAAACTACCTTTTGTAACTTAAATAACTCTTCTCCCCTTTTTAACATGAAATATGCTCACATATTTCCCAGTAGAATATAACAATTCCCAAAAAATAAAATAAAAGGGTTGTAGTGACAAATGGGTTAAGACCAATCTTCACAGTGGTGATCATTAAGGTTTGGTGATATATTCTTACAATATTTTGGTAAAATTCTATCATATTTGCTTCCAATCTACACCAGCAGGAAGAACAAATATTTGCAAACTCTTGGGCTGGCCAATTTGCATAGTTCAATCAACAGCAAGAAGGCTGAAATCACCATGTTCAGAAGAATTAAATTTTATGTGTTGCCCTTTTGGCATAATTTTAACCTATCACTTTTCATTCTGTCCCCCTTCCCTATTACAGTTGTTCAGTAGCTACCATTAAAAATAACATTCATGATGTATTTAATCTATAAGCCTATTTTACCTTCTTGTCCTGGGAGCTCTATTTCCCAATGATAAATAGAGCCAAGTGAGCAGAATAATTAGTGTATCATAATGTGACAGAAAGATTACTGCCATATCCCGAAGGTACCAGGAGATTCACTGAAACATGTAGGATCATTTTAATTCCTTTTCACAAGAAGAACTGGAACTGCTCTGCAAATGCTATTTATATGCCTGAAAAACCTCAATCTAAATCTAACTACAAGAAACATAACCAGATAGAAATATAGATAGTCCCTACCTGCTGAAATTAGCACAATTGCCCTGTGTGTGAGTAACATGCATGTTTATACAAGTGCCTTATTTGTTCTGCTTCTTTGCTAATTAAAATACAATCCTGACTTGCTACTGTGTCTAGGGAAACAATAATTCTGAAAATTTTAGCAGATGTCATTGTGTCCTTTAGTTAATTCTTTCCAGATGTAAACTGTAGCACTGCATTCATATAGGCACATCTGTTACATGATTTACAATGGGTGTGTGTAAAACATTCCAGGATTAAAATAGCCATTTGGAGTGTGCCAAGTGTTGTGAAGTTTTGTCACAAGCTCAGAAAAAATACACTGCATTTATCCTAAATTCAGGACAAGTCATTCCTGAACACTTATTTTGTGTTCAGATGGTTATAAACAGCTTCTTTTCTTTGAAATCTCTCCAGGCCATGGAGATCTGGGGACACATTAGTCAATTTAAAAAGAAAACATGAGAAAAAGCATGATAAGCCTGCAGACCAGATGTGTCAAACACATGGCCTATGGGCCGGATCCAGCCCATGATAGGCCATGGAGTTGGCCCGAGGGGCTGTCCTGGAGACAGTGAGGGGCTGGCCCCTGCTGCCCCAGCCCTGGCCATGCCCACCCAGTCGGCCACGACAATTAGGCCTTGCCCACTCCAGCTCCCCAAGGGAAAACAAACTCCTGATAGGATCAAGTTTGACACTTCTGCTGTGGACACTTTCTAACTGCTTTATCAGTTGTGGCCATAGGAGTCATCAGTACTTTTTTCTCTGTAGCAAAATAAGTGTTGTAACTCTGTGTGCATGTGTATCTGCTTTCACTCCATATAGCATCTGTAGGTTTATGTGTGAATGTGTGTGAACATGTGCATGGTATATAATATATGGGCAAACTCCATATGTCCCACTCTAAGTAACCTCATGGGGATCAGAATGAGGGAGGCTTAGAATGGAAAAAAACCACAGCATTCTAAGCTGGTACTTGCTTGCCTTTTCCGTAGAGATGATGACAGTCACTGTAACACAACCAAATTTCTCCCCATTCATTCATGCACAAAACATCAACACACATGCAAAAAATACAGGGCTTTAATTCCATTGATCGATCTTTGACCTGCCATGCAGAATCTGCTAGTTGGTATATTCCTGATCTATGAAAATCTTACTATATTTAAGAATTGATATTTCAAAACAAACCAAATAAGAGAAGACACAGTTCCTAATTAAATACCAGTGTATCTATGTGTTCTGTATGGAACTTGGTAGATTCCAAGTCCCTCGTTCTGATTGGCCGAAAAGGCCACTTACGGATTGGTTGATTAAGAATCAATCTGGGAAGCTGCCAAACGGCGGGAACAGTTAAATGAGTGTCATTGGCCACAAGCCGCTATATAAAGGGCTGCCATGGCTTGGGCTATGTTCCGTATCTTTTGCCTTGCGAGTTTAAATAAAATAGTTGTTGTTTGGAACCCGGTCTCACGTGCTTCTTTCCGGACGGAACACTGGCAATGAAGGTGGGATTGTCATAGAAAGTGAGACCAAAGCACGCGGCGATCTGAACCGAATGAGAGAGATGGCCGGTAACAACGCGCTGCCCGCACCCTTCAATCCTGATGAGGAGGATTGGGAATCGTATATTGATCGCTTTCTTATGTTCTTAGAAAGCAACAAAATGGAAGAAATCTCAGACCAAAGGAAGAGGGCTGTCTTCTTTACACACTGCGGACCAGCCGTCTTTAAAATGGCGAAGGCGCTGGCGAAACCCAGAGATGTCAAACAGATGACTTAATCCGACCTGAACCGAATGCTCCAAGCACACTACGCACCGGTGGTCTCAAATTTAATAAAAAGGCACAAATTCTATAAGAGGAACCGGAAGGAGGATGAAACTATAGGAGATTTTGTAGCAGCCTTGAGACACATTGGAGGAGCCTGTGAGTTCCAGAACATGGACGAGGCAATGAGGGACCGCGTGGTCCTTGGCCTGAAGGACACTATCCTTCAGAGCAAACTCCTGAGTAGACCAAACATAACCGTGGCTGAGGCCATTGCAGAGGCAACCACCGCTGAAGCAGCAAAGAAGTCAGCAGCCACCATGTGGCAAATGAACGCAATTCCAGACCTGCCAACCCAACCCAGGGAGAAGAAGACAGAGGGAGGAAAGAAACAGCCCACAGTGACAGCCCACTACAAAGACATCGAATCCCAGAGTGATACCGAGAATGACGCCGAAGACATCCATAGACTCCATTCAGATAAAAAATGGCGTGAAAAGAGGAGAAATCAGCAGGAGTTTCAATGTGCGGCCTGCAGAGGAAATCACCCATGAGTTGAATGCAGGTTCCTTGACACAATATGCCGGGCTTGTAAAAAGAGGGGGCACATCGAAAGGGTCTGCCTCAACAAAAAGAGCTATAGTCCAAAAAGACATGGCAGCAACAACCCCCCCCCCCCCAGACATGAAGAAAGACAAGCCGGAAGTAGATGGAACCGTAACAAGAGAACCGGTGACAGGGAAGAAACGCATCAGACAGTCACCATAGGCAATGCCAGGGCGGAGAGTGGAAAGAAGGTTCAGATAGAGGTGAACCTTGAGGGGAGACCCTGCGAGATGGAAGTCGACTCAGGGTCGTTCCTATCTATGATATCCTGGAATACCATCCGGCGCCTAATACCGAACATTAAACAGAGAGAACTACAGAAACAAAGACTAGTGCTAAAAGACTATCAGGGAAATAGAATACCAGTAGTAGGCCTTGGACATTTTCTAGTCAAATTTAAAAACCACGCCGAAATCTTGCCTCTGACCATCATCGACCATGACCGCCCTAGCCTGTTAGGGATCGAATGGTTCACGCCCCTGGGAATCGGGATGACCGGGATCAACCACATCGCTACAACCAACTGGGAGGAGAGCCTGCTCCAAGAATTCCAAGATTTCGACGGGACTCTAGGCAAGTACAAGTGGACCCCAATTTCATTTAGCCTAGACCCAAAAATAGCCCCCATCCGTTTAAAGGCCAGACGCGTCCCATTCGCGTTAAAACCAAAAATTGATGAGCAACTGAATAAATTAATAGCTTAAGGGGTTTTAGAGCCAATCAACCATGCCAGGTGTGAAACCCCTATCGTCACACCAGTGAAGCCGGATGAGTCAGTACGCATCTGCAGAGACTATAAGGCAACCCTGAACCATGTGCTTCAACAAAGCACATACCCAGTGCCGGTAGTGCAACATTTACTGCACTCGCTAGGGGGAGGAAAATTTTTTGCGAAACTCGACCTCGCACAGGCCTATCAACAACTACCCATTGATCCCATTACGGCAGAGGCACAGACTATTGTAACACATAGAGGGGCATTCAAGTGTAACTGCCTCCAATTTGGTGTTCGCGTTGCCCCAGGCGTGTTCCAAAGCCTCATGGAACGCCTTCTAAACGGAATCAAAGGTGGCTACTTCGGCAATGTACTGGTTTCAGCAAAAAATGCCAACCAGCTAGAGACCAGATTAAGAGAAGTCTTAACAAGATTTAGGAAATCAGGCTTCAAAGTAAAAAGGGAAAAGTGTGAATTAGCCACTAACTGGGTCAAGTTTTTGGGCTATTTAATCGATGAACAGGGCATTCACCCCACCCCCAAAAAAGTGAAGGCTATCAAAGATGCTCCCAGGCCCAGGAACAAAACCGACCTTCAAGCATTCCTAGGCCTCATTTTTACAACGTGTTCCTGCTCCATAAGGCAACAATAGCAGAACCCCTACATTAACTGCTAGATAAAAAAACCACTTGGACATGGGGCCACTGGGAACAGAAAGCCTTCCAAGGTATCAAGGACCTATTAATGTCAGACACCGTTCTCATCCAGTTTAGCCATACCCTGCCTTTAATGGTCACCTGTGATGTCTCGCCTTTTGGTGTCAGCGCCATCCTGAGCCATCAGCTACCAGACGGCAGAGAGGCACCGGTTGCCTTTTACTCCAAGACGCTATCCAAGTCAGAACGCAATTACAGTCAACTCAATAGAGAAGCCCTTGCAATCATCGCCGGAGTCAAAAGATTCCATGAGTACCTTTATGGTAGAACTTTTTCTATAATAACCGATCACAAGCCTCTTGGAATCCTAGCAGGCAACAAGCCAACCCCGAACATTCTGTCACCTAGAATGACGAGGTGGTCTGAATTTATCGCTGCCTATTCCTACATGCTGTTGCATTGACCCGGCAAAGCCATCACACACACCGACGCCCTGAGCCGTTCCCCGCTGCCTGTCACAGAAGATGACCCTGCTCCAACCACCTCCACATTTCAGCTTGTGACCTGCCCGGAGCTACCACTGACTGCAGCCAACGTCGCGAGAGCCACAGCCAAAGACCCTTTGACAGCGCACATATTGAACTGGGTAGGTAAAGGCTGGCTGGAGGAGAACAAAACTGAGACTTTTAAACCTTTCCGTACCAAACAGACCAAACTGTCTATAGAAAAGGGGTGCATTTATGGGGTGACAGGGTGGTGATTCCAAGCAGTCTCCAGAAAGACGTTCTGGGCATGTTGCATGAGGAACACCCGGGCATAGTCAAAATGAAAGCCCTGGCCAGGAGTTACGTCTGGTGGCCAGGGCTGGACAAAGACAACGCTGGGTTGCAACATGCCATGACTGTCAAAAATCAAGGCCTATTCCCCCACAGGCACCAGGGACTGGGAAGCTCCCCGGGGTCCATGGTCTAGAGTACATATTGACTTCGCTGGACCAATGAAGAGAAACACTTTTTTGATAGTGGTTGATGCATACTCGAACTGGTTGGAAGTCATCCTCATGGCTTCCACAACCACCGAAGCTGTAATGAAACAGCTAGACAAATTATTTGCAACACATGGGCTACCTGATGTACTGGTTTCAGATAATGGGCCCCAATTTACAGCCTTGCAATTCGAACAATATCTGGCTGCCCAAGGTATCCGACATGACTTAACTGCGCCAGCCCATCCAGCTGCGAATGGCAGTGTTGAATGCATGGTTCGGTACACTAAAGAAGGCCTAGACAGAATGAACAAGGGGGATGTGCAGCACAAACTAAACTGACTAGTAACCTTGCAGCAGATTACCCCTAGCAGGACAACCAATAAAAGCCCAGCAGAACTTCTAATGGGTAGGAAACTATGCTCCTACCGGGACAGATTGCACCCCACTTACACCTGGAACAAACCACCCAATTCCTCCAGCAAATACTGTACGTTTGAAATCGGTGACCTGGTCTATGCCAAAAACCTCACCAGGGACCCATTGTGGCTTCCAGCCACCATCACCTAAATCACAGGCCCCCGGTCCTACCGACTAATCACAGGCCCCCGGTCCTACCAACTAATTTTATACGATGGTAGGGAATGGAAGCGGCACATAGACCAGCTTCGTTCCCGCAACCTTGAATGAAAAAACACCACAGAATCAAAAATAAATACCGACTACAAAACAACCAAGGATGGGGGGGAAGTACAAATAAATAAACAAGGGAGAGACGAACCTCCCATAACAGGACAATAAACTATGCAAAAAGACAATCTAACCAAACAAAAAGAGCACTCGCAGTTAGATGAACCCCAAGAAAGAAGTCCGGGAGCAGGAGAGCGAAGCAAGGCCTTCCTGGAAGAAGGCAGCCAGGCCAGCTCAACCAACCCGGTCAAACCAGGAGGGAGCGGCGGAGCCATCTCAACCAGCCCAAGAAACTCAGGCGGGAGTGGCAAGGCTGACTCACCCTTCCAGGAAGTTCCATGGAGAAGGACGGGAGGAGCAGCGATCCCGTCCGAACCGCTAGAAGACCACGCTGAGACTGAGCTGCACAGGTCAACCAGGACTAGAAAAAGCCCCACCTACCTGCGTGACTACGTCACCTACATTGGACTAAACTAAAGGGGGAGGGGTGTTCTGTATGGAACTTGGTAGGTTCCAAGTCTCTCGTTCTGTTTGGCCAAAAAAGCTACTTATGTATTGGTTGATTAAGAACCAATTCAGGAAGCTGCCAAACGGCAGGAAAAGTTAAATGAGTATCATTGGCCACAAACCGCAGGCAAGCCTCTATATAAAGAGCTGCCGCGGCTTGGGCTGTGTTCCGTATCTTTTGCCTTGCGAGTTTAGATAAAATAGTTGTTGTTTGGAACCCGGTCTCACGCGCTTCTTTCTGGACGGAACACTATATATTTGAAAACACAGATAACCATAGTAATTTACAATGCATTTTTGTTGTACAATACTTCAGTTTCCTGTGCTGTACTTTAAAAAAAAAGAGCTATAGTCTACATTTTACACTTGCTTTTAAAATTAGTAATCTCTGCAATCTTTTGCAAGCTAAAATATGTACATATATTTGATTCCTTTCCTGAATCAAACATGTTTTATTTTATCTTTTATTTCATGAATAAAACCTTCATATACCAAAGAAATTGAAGAATAATCTCTGTTCTTAAACTGTAATGGAGAAGAAGAAGAAAAGATTTACAATTGAAAGCTGCAAGAATATGTTTGGATGTATTTTCTAACTTTTCCAAGTTTTCATCCCAAAATGGGTCCAACAAATTGTGGTGCCCTATTTTAAATAATAAATTTCTCCAGCTATACGATTAAAATCATGGAATTGAAATTTATATATTACAAAAAAGTTATTATTGATATTGACAAACATAAAACAAAAACATTTAAAGTATAGAGTTTGTTACCATATTTTCAGAGCACTGGCCCCCCAACTCTGTTCTTTGGAGAAAGATTTTTCTGTGGACCAGAGGGGGCATGGTTTTGTGTACTGCCTGCATCCCGTGGTTGGGGCTTTGCTTGTTTGCATGGCCCAGTTGTTGGCATGCCATGGATCTGTGCCGAGCCACAGACCAGAAGTCGGGAACCTCTGCTCTAGAGTCAGTTTTTCCCTTGTAAAAAGAATGAGTACAAATTTGGAAGCAGTGACACAAAAATGTAAAATTGCTACAATTCTAACATCTATATTAAAAATGCCTATGTAGTATAATAATTATACAATTAGTGAATAATATTCTATCGTATATAAAAAACACTTGAAAACAAAAACAGTAAAAAAATTGTAGTAAAAAAATAACTTAATAGCTAAGGACAACAATACAAGGTACAAAGCTATAGGATATCGGTTGAGCTCTGATGCCCAATCAGTTATTGAGAATGTTATTTATTGTTGCACATAATTTAACACTATTATATACTAAAAAAGAAGTATGATCAGAGAATAAACACTAAAACATACAGTTGCAAATGCATCACATAGCAACATAATAGAAAGCTTGCTTTTCATTACAAAAATCTATTGTTAAATTTATAAAAGAAAGATAATTTTTCTTCTTTCATCATATAATTTAAAATCTCACCTGTCCTAGCTTATTCCAGCAAGAGTGTCTTTTGCTCAAACACCCTTATAATATCAAGTCTAGTGAAACTTAGTTGTTATTTTTGCATCTCTCTCATATACACGCTTTCTCCTTCCTCACAAGAAATGTAAAGAAATTCTAATAAGTAAACCACCTTCTCTTAAAAATCAACACATCATCTCTTTTCCCATATCCCATCTGGTATCTATAAGCAAATCATTAAAACTTTTTCATTTCAGTCATGTCAGCAAAAGTCCGTTAAGGATTATCAGAGAAAGCAATATATCTACAGTGCATTCAGAAAGTATTCAGATCTCCTTTACTTTGGTCAATTTTGTTATGTTGCAGCCTGATTCTACAATTGTTAAAAATCTTTTTTTTTCTCATTAATCTACTGTACCCCTAATGTATCCCATAATGACAAAGTGAAAACAGAATTTTAGAAATGTCTGTAAATTTATTGAAAAGAAAGAACTGAAATATCACATTGGCATAAATATTCAGACACTTTGCAATACTTAAAATTTAGCTCAGGTGCCTGCCATTTCTCTTGATTGTTGCTGACATGTTCTACATCAAGATTGGAGTTAACTTGTGATAAATTAAATTCATTGGACATGATTTGGAAAGATATACAGCTCTGTATAGAAGGCCTCACAGTTGACAGTGCATACTGTAGCAGAGCAAAATTCTGCCTTCAAAGCTCATAGACAGATTTATTGCAAGGCACAGATCTGGGAAAGGCTACAATTAAATAGATTTCTTTTGCATGATCTCTGCAGCAATATCATTTTTCCATATCATTCTTGAGGCTTGTCATTTTTAAATTCACTTTCAGATCAGTCTCAGTGTTGTCAGGTAAAATTTGCCCTCTTCCATAATATCTTTTAAAAACAGTGTACCTGTAGAGACAAAGAGACGATAAACAAAATTAACTTCTGTGTCCATTGTTCAAATATATATATATAAAACATCTTCCATATGCAAGAAAACTCCAAATGCAACCAACTTTATTGAAGTAGCCATAAGAATAGACTGACTTTTTCAGTTTAACTTACCAAGAATATGAAAATCTGAGATATATTGAATAATTTCAAACCAAATACTCAAAAACCTGATTATTTGCCTCTGTCATAAAAAAAAATTCATTAAAACATTGGAAGGTGGAATCCACATATCAATAGTCCACTACTAGATATCCTAGAAATTTCTTCTCCCAGCAATGTACAATTGTTTTAATAATCACAACATTTGACATAATCACACACTCAGAAAAACATGCAGTTAGATAATTCTTGATGTTTTCATAGATTCAAAACTGACAGATATACTGTAAGTATAATAAAAAATGTATTGTAGTTTCCAATGTAGAAGTAGCATTTTTATAAAAATAGCCCAATTTAAGAACATAAAAAACTGATTTATTTATGCAATAAGTAAATATAAATAAATAAATCAAAATAAAAGCAGCCTTCCAACAGCGAAATATGCAATGGGCAAAGAGCTGAACTTAGAAAAAGATGAAGACTTTCTTACATATTCTGAATGTTTCAGAAGGGAAAAGATATTTAAATCCTTTTCTGCTTTTGTTTCATGCAGTCAAAAATGTTTAATGGTCTTTTTGCAAAAGGGAAAATAGGAATTTTAATTGGGACAAAATTTGCATAAAGAAAAAGGTATACTTGCTTTCTCATGCATCTCTGATGTATGTCTCATAGTACTGTATATGTACAAGTGATGCAGAAAGAAACTGTTTTTCAAAGAGAAAACATGAAATTCAATTAACATCCTCTCTATACCAGTATTGTTTTTATTTCTCTACCACCCATCTCCCTTAAAGAGGGAGAGTTAGCTTTTCCCTAATGTGCAATAATCAAGGACACCCAATATAATATTCTTGCTTATGTTAAGAGCAATTTAAATATTGATTAATCATAAACAGAGAAAATATTCTTGCTCCATGCTTTAATAAGATCATCTAGAATTAACTACTCAATGTCCTAATTCAAATAAAATTACAGAACTTTTAAAATATTGATATGGTGCTACTGTTTCTGCAGTCTATTATAAAAAGAAAACATTTGTATTAAAACTATTGTACAACATTTTCCCTACTTCATAGATTTGCATTTCACTTTTTAGAAGGTAATAATATAATTACTTGCTCTTTATATGTTTGCTCTTTATATGCTTTATGTTTCACTGAACAAAAACTAGCTTATGATGGGAAATGTTCATGACTTTGAATAAGATTGTGGCTATGAATCTCATAAGTTTGTCACCATGACAACAGATTACAATGGAAGCAAAGTTCATGGAAAGCATCTCTGAAAAAGATCAAATATTCATCTCTTTTCAACTAAGAAAAAACAAACTTGTTACATACATTCTATGTACACAGATATTCTTGGATTGTAATATAATTGACTTCTTATTCTATATTAATTCATTTTTTGTTCTGGTAGCTTTCTGTAGTTTCACTGATAGCTTTAAGACAATTACTTTCATATTTAGTTAGGAAAGCTTAAAATTGCCTCAAATTTTGCTTACGTTTTTTCCCTTTCTTATTAAATTAGAATCCAAATCATAGACACACAAAGATGATTCAAAACCTCTTCAATCATAACACATAACATGTTGCAACACAAAGACAAAAATAATCTGTCCTTTTATATTTTTTGCATTACTACCCTTATAGCACTGTCCTTGTATTAAATTGGTGACATTTTGGTGTGCAAAACAGATGATTTTGGTTAAACAATATTCTGATGCTCAGGGGAAAAGGGATATTATTAGACTACTGATGGAAATGGAGATGGGATTGCATAAAAGACCAAGCTCATGGCCATTGTGAGAAATGGGAGTGTCAATATAACAATTTGTTAAGAAACATTTTGGTAGTGAAGTATTATTTCAATGGTGAAGATATCAAATATGTTCAAGAATTCACTTTCCTAGGATCACAGATTGATCAAAGTAGTGAATGCAGTGCAATGTTGAATCATACAAGAATTGCACAGCAATGAACATGAATCAAATATGGAAAAGCAAGGACATCAGCCTTGAAACTAAATGCAGAATCATCTGTGCTACCACATTTTCCCACAGCTACCTACTGTTGTGAAAGTTAGATCATGAAAAAACTTGAAAGGAGGAAAATCAACTTGTTTGAGTTGTATTGTTAAATAAGCTTCTGGTGCATTCCTTGCACAGCAAAGGTGACAAACAAACAAATTGGAGTATATAAAAATAGACATACTGCTGCAAAATTTCTTCTTACTTATTTTGGCCCTGTCATGTAATCATGAGAAAAGTCAGTAATGCTCAGAATAGTCAGTGGTGAAAGGAAACAAAGCTGCCAAAAAAAACATGGTGGCTGGACACCATCAAAACCGACACCAGTCAGAGCTTATGACAACTGAAAGAAGTGGGGGGCAGCTGGTCAGTAGAATACTAAGAATAAGACACAGCTGAACCAGAAGCAATATCATTAACTGCTATACACCTAAAGAGAAGGGTTATTGATACTGCAGCTGAAAATGGAAAGTTCAACCCAATGTGTTGATATAATATAATAATGATTTAAGAATAGTTGAGGATACAAATAAAACTTTTATGAGAAATTATTTTATACAACGTAACTGTGATGACCCAGGGCATGGCACAGAGGTAACACAGATAGCTGACAGTTCAAAACACCCCTTTATTGTTCCAAATGTTCCCCAAACAGTCCCACATTTCTGGCAAGTTCCAGAGCAAAGTGATGACACACACAAACACACACAAAGACACAAACATGCCTCCAGCAACCTCTGTCTGCAAGTAGTCCAGCAAAAAACTGTGAGCACAACGGCTGCAAAACAAGAAATCCAGCAGGGTAAGGGAGTAAATCAATTAGTCCAGGAAGCAAAGGAACAAGGCAATTAATTCAGGAAGCAAGAAATAAAACAAGAAGTCCAGGAAACGTCCAGTGTCGGCAACAGCACACAACCCTACATTAATTCAGTGTTTGTTCCTGATGAATGCCCCTCCCCACAGCATATCCTTAGTTTCAGTTTCCTGTGGTCAGGGGTGGGGTGCTCTTTCCTGAGTAGTTGGGTCAGCCTGCACTGTTCTTATCTTCTGCCCACTCTCCATTCTCAAGGATCAGGAGGTGGTGGTCCTTACTCATCACCTGAGCTCTGTCTCTCCTGTTCACTGTTTAGCCTCTCTTGGTCATCCTGCCCCCATTCCTCCCTGCCTACAAGCAGTCGTAATCCTGAAAGGCCCTTGCCTGATTCAGCCTGTTCCTTCCTATATTCCTCTAAAGCCAAAGTAGCTGCCACCTCGATCTCCATTGGCTCCAGTTCCAGCTCATCTTCCACTGCAGATTCAGGCTCTGATGTGGCATGACAGTAACAGTGAACCTAAACAGCAATTTTTTAAAAAGCTACTTTGGATTAAATAAAGAGGAAAGAAAAATTATGCAAATTTCTGGAGAAGATAAGCATTTTTCAACAAATTAAGCTTTAACATTAATTAATTAATTAATCAATGTTAAAGGTAAGAGAAATTGAATAATTTCTCTTGAAATTAGGAATTAAAAATGAATTCAATAAATCAGACAAATAGCTAGCATATAAATTATTAAAAGACTAGAAGTTGTTCACAACAATTATACGTACTACCCCAAAAATAATTTTGTAATAGTTTATTCATAAGGATCAATGTGATTTTTGTGTTATACATATTAGCCCAGAAAAATTGTAACCATAAATATAAATATAACCAAAACCAGGATCCTTAGCACATTAGCTCCAGGCATCGAATCACTGTTTCAAGGGCTTCAGAAAGGCCAATTTCAGAAAGCCTTACAAAAGGTCAATATTAGAAATTAGTTGGACATTTTGAAATATTTAGAGCAACACAATGAAAAACAAACCACATTGATTTTCTTAGATGCAGAGAAGGCCCTTGACAATTGGAACTGAGCTTTTTTTGTTCAAGCTTTTGGAAGATATAATTTTTGGGGATAATTTTATAAAATAGGTAAGCTCAATTTACACTTCACAGAAAGCACAAATAATTTTTCATGGAGATCTAACAAAATGCTGTGAAATACCAAAAAGGAACAGGATTTTGCCTCCTCTATTTGTTCTGGCTCTTGAAATATTGAAAATAAACATATAAAAAGATGAGAGGATTGTGGTAAGTGAGGGAGAGGGAACTCTGACTGGAGGGGACTAGAAATCTTTCCTCTATGACAGCAAGGATGAAGGTAAAGGTGACCCAATGGTAAGTAAAGCCATCTTCCCCTTTACCATTCCAGTAAAAATTGTGGTTGGGATCCCAGGGAAAGGTGGATGCCCTAATAGACTCAGGCTGCACTTATGCCTAATTAGCCAATCAACAGGACTAAGACTAGATATCTGAATGAAGAAACTGCCCCAAGACATGAGGTTCAAGTAGGTCAACAGATCAATAATAGGAGGGCCCCCCAGAAATTATCTAATTAAGCCAGTGCAGTTAGAGATGGTCAACATTGGAGACTATCCACTTCATGATAGTCCCTAAAATGTCTAAGGTTGTAATTCTGAGGTTGTTCTGGCTAGACAAGTGGGACCCAATAATATGGCAGGAAGGAGGAGAGAGGAATATGAGACTAGGAAAAGACTCTCTCCTGCCTCAAAATGCCTCTGAGAGAGGAGCTGCCCTGAAGAGAGCAGAACTTAAGGTGAACAAGTGCTAGAAAATTGTGTCAGAGTGGCCACCAGGGAGCCATCCATCCCAAAAGAGTACCAGGACCTTACAGAAGTGTTCAGTTAGAAGGAATGTGACATGCTGCCTCCCCACTGCCACACCAACTGTGCAATTGAGATCCTGTTGGGGCAAAACTTTCTAAGACAAAGATGTATTCCATGGCCCCAAGAAAGATGAAGAAGCTAAGTCAGTACATTGACAAAAGAATTAAAGAGAAGGAATTAAAGAGAGATTATGGAATGCCAAGACTGCATTTAATTGCCTGCTGGAGACCTTCCAGTTCAAGATGGTGCCATTTGAGCTTCAAAGGCCCCTGCCATATTCATGTAGCTGATTAATGAGGTGCTGCATGATCACTTGTGTAAGGGGGTGCTAATTTATTTAGATGACAACCTCATCATCACCAAAACAATGGCAGAGCATATCAAGCTGTTCAAGAGGTGCTCAAAAATCTCCTGATTGTAAACCTGTACACCAAGATGTCTAAATTGTGAGTTCCACAAAACTTGCCCTGACTACCTAGGGTACCGAGCATCAAGTGAAGGGGTGGAGAATGGACCCAGGAAAAATAAAAGCCACGCTGGATTGGCAACTCTCTTGAACATGCAAGCAACTGCCAAGCTTTCTGGCATTCTCAAACTTCTACCAGCAGTTCGTCCCCTCTTTTGCCAAGACAGCCTTGCTAATCACCAAACTACTAAAGCCAGAAAAGGGGGGGCAAGCCTTGGCCCAGCCAACCACTAGAATGGGTTATGGAATGCCAAGAGGCATTCAAGAAGCTCAAACAACTGTTTGCAGAAGAACCAATCCTAAAGCAGCCTGACCTTAAGGAGATTTTCCTTATCCAGGCTGATGCCAGCAATGTAGCCATGGGCGCATATACCTCCAAAAAATGCACTGAGCCTAAAATGCATTGGGATGTGTGGCAGAAGGAGGATTTTGCCATCCTTTGGGCATTATTAGCCTGGCACCACTTTCTAAGGGGGAGCAAAGTGCTGTTTGAAGTATGGACTGATCACAAAACTTTGGAGACACTTAGAACCCCTTGGAAGGTTTCGCCCAAAAAGTTTGGTGGGCGCAGTACTATAACTGGTTTGATATTACTCTAAAGTACATCTCTGGAGGAAATAACTTCCTGGCTGATGCCCTATTCCAGATGCCACAGTACAAAAGCAGTCACAAAGAAATAGTCAATGGCATCATTCCTCTCCCTCAAAAGGCAGTATTGAAATTTCAAGCTGCTTCTGAGGCAAACCCCAAGGATAGCAAAATGAAGTCCCACAAAACCATAAGACTTTGGGTTGATGACTTCTAGCTGGCTTAGGTGGTAGGCGTGGCTTGGTGGTCATGTGACTGGGTGGACATGGCTTGGTGGTCATGTGACTGGCTGGATGTGTCTACTGTTGATACTGTGTTGTCAAATATTCTAAGAGGTGGTTGAAAGGAGGGCTTCTCTTGAAACCTACTTTAATTTCTATAATCCTGAGTGAGTTCAGTTCAAGATTGTTCCAGCTGCATCACAAAGCTAGTTGTTCAACTTCCCATCTGTATGCAGATTCATCATTGTCTTGAATCAGACCATCACAGTTGTATCATCTGCAAACTTCAATACTTTAACAGATCTCTTTAAAGGGGATCTTTTGAGATCCAAGAGAAATGGAGAGAGCACACAGCCCTGTGGGCCCCTGTGCTAATTGTACAGGTGTTTGATGTGATTTTACCTAGCTTTACCTGCTGATTCATATCTGTTAGAAAACTTACATCTGATTTAACTTAGACACTGCCCAACTTCAGTTTACTCTGGACAGCTCAGACCATAAAACAAGGATGTCAAACTCAATGTCATTGAGGGCTGCATCGTGTTTGACCTGGGGGGGGCATGGCCACGGTGGGCGTCACCAGCTCAACGTCACTCATGTTAGGGTGCCTGTGGTGGCCCAAGTGCTCTGCCAGAGAAAACAGGCTCCCGAGCTCCATTTTCAGCTGTGATGGCCTCCTGCAACACTCTGGAGCAGAGGAGGGTCACAGATGGCCCTCCCAAACTCTGTTTTCACTGGCAGAGGCATCATGGGCCAGTTCTTTGCTGTTTTCAGGGCAGCTCTCTGGGCCAGATCTAAATATCCGATGGGCCAGATCCAGCTTCCAGAACTTGAGTTTGACACCTCTGGCATAAAGCAGCATAAAAAATATATACACTTGTAATTCGGGGGGGGGATGGAAAACAAAGTGATGCAGCTGATCAAAACATATTTTATATTCAGCAAGGGGCTCTGACCATCTGAATCCAAAGCCTGTGAAACACCAACATTTGGGAGCCATTCTATCTCAGGGGTAATCTTATTTCAAAAAACAGATACCATGAAAAAAGGCACATTTCCGAGTTTCAATAGATAGTATACTTGTTCAAAAGAACCCTATATACACCAACTCTGCAGGGTAAAACCAGTCTGTCCAGTTCCGTGGAAGATAGGTTCTCCCTCAAGTTACCAGGCCTTCTAGGTCTTGCTTTATTCCACAATCAATTCATGTTACCCATCAGAATAGCTTTTCCTCTGAAACACATTAATTCAGAATGTTGTGAGGTTTTTAATCAGAACTCATTTCTATTCTTTTGACATCATTCAAAAATTTGTCATATATTTTAATTTTAAAGAAGCTTCCACTTCCACTTATCTTCATTCATCCTGTTTCAAAACAGATTTCACTTAAATCTATTTAATGTTCCCAATTATTAATTTCACAAACACACAACATACAAATTGCAATCACTTAAGGCTAGGTCACACTGGCCGACGGATGCAAAACGTATGCAAAAAGGACACAGCGGACGAGCAAAATTTCGGGGGTGGCTCCATCCATTGTTATCTGCTCTCAAAAGTGCCCCAAATTTGCATAAACAGAACGGAAAACAACAGAAAGGAATGGACGTGGGGCGGATGTAGTGGGAATGTAAAGTGGATGTTTGTAGGAAGCCTAGCGGATGAAAGCGGATGGAAGCAGATGAAACATCCGCATGGGTTCTGGGGGAGAATAGCGAAGCGGATGCGCAGTGGAAGGAGCGGATGCGTAGCGGATGACGCGGATGCATCACGGACGCCTATAGGATGCATAGCGGATGCATAGCAGATGCAAAGCGTTCACTGCGCATGCGGGGAGGATGAATTGCATCAGCTCCGTGGATATAAAAGGATGCAGCTCGCAAGCAGTCAGCATTCAGAGGAAAGACCTGCTGCCAGAGACATCTTGAGAGAACACCATGGGGAAGAAGAGGAAGCCTGTGCCTACTCCTGCCAGCCCTGGCAAGAAGGACAGAACCACCATCCCACCCCCTGGCGCTGACTCTGAAGCTGCTGGTGCTTCTGCTGCTGCTGCTCCTGGTGTTGCTGCTGGTGGTGCTTCTCCTTCTCCTGCTTCTGCTGGTGTTGCTGGTGCTGCTGGTGCTTCTCCTGCTGCTGCTGCTGGTGGTGCTTCTCCTGCTGGCGCTACTGCTGCTGCTGCTGCTGCTGGTGCTGGTGCTGCTGGTGCTGCTGGTGCTGCTGGTTCTTCTCCTGCTGCTGCTGGTTCTTCTCCTACTGCTGCTGCTGTGGTGGACCAGCCCCAAGGCCCTCAAAGCCCTGCTGCTGAAGGCCCTGAAGCCCCTTCCAGAGGGAGGAAGAAGCAAGGCAAGGAAAAGGAGGAGAGGAAACAGTACTCCATTTCTGAGGACCATGAGGAGGAGGTGCTGGAATGGCTGAGGGAGAACGAGTACCTGTGGAGGAAGGGCCACAGGCTCTATCACGACACCAAGAGGAAGCAGGCAGCTTGGAGAGAGAAGGCGGAGAGCCTGGGCTACACTTCAGATGTCCTCCTGGGGTGGTGGAAGCACATGCACACCTGGTATGGCAAGCTGCACCTCAAGAAATCCGGGCAGGCTGCTGTCAAGCTCACTGACCGGGAGACCAATGTCATGGCCAAGTGAAGCTTCCTGGAGGGTGAGGTGCGCCACGAGGAGCAGCCCCTTTGTCAACCCTCTCTCTTAGACAGCCCACAGAGAGCCACTCCTCTTCCAACCAGGAGACAGCTACCATGTCCAGGCAGGTGTCTTTGGAGGGCCCCACGACAGAGACCCCCCTGACAGTTTCACTCCCCATGCCGGAGGACGTGGAGGATCCCCTGGCTCAGATGGAGCAAGAAGAAGCAGCCACCAGAGACCAACCCACACCCACCCCCAGCTCCACCTCCACCTCCACAGAAAGCAGGCAGAGAGGCAGACCGGAGGGACAGAGCCAAATTGTCCTCTTGGAGATCAGGGACACAATCAAAGCCAGCACAGATCTTCTCTCCCAGCTGGTCCACTTCGACATACCATCCTCGAACCACAAGCCCTTCATCATCTACGTGAGCCAGACCCTCATGGACATGCCCGAGGCCCAGTACCAGGTGATGAAGGAGAGGATCACAGCTCTTCTGCACCACCCTCCAGGCCCAGCTGAACCTGCTCCTACCATTCCAGGTTTGCTCCTCCACCCCAGGCGATGTCACAGCCCTTCCACAGATTTCAACAGCCCCTCACTTACCAAGGCTACCACTACCAGGACTTCCCACAGCAGAGGCAGCCCTTCCCAGTCTACACCCAGGTTCCTCGGATGTCACAGATGCCACAGATGCCTCACCTGACCCAGCTGCAGACCAGACAGCCCCACTACACTCCTCCTTCCTCCGCCCCACAGCCAAGCCCTTCCTCAGAACATCTGTCATCAGTCTTGGGCCTCACATCCCAGGTACTTGATGAATGGCCTCTCAACCTCACGGGACTGAGTCAGCTCTCTGAGAGCTTCCTGCACACACCATCTCCTGTTGTACTCTCGGGGCCAGGCACCCCAATGGCACCACAGACCAGCACTCCAGGCACAGCCACCTCCACAATCCCTGGCCCCTTTACATCTGAGACCATGGGCATGCCTCAGAGTGACTAAGAAGAGTGCCAGAGACTGAGTTGTTACCTGTTCACTTTATCTTTGCTTAAGACACTTTACTTGGGTCATTTTGCTTTTTAATAAAGTCATACAGTTTGTTATTAATAAAGGTTATCTTTGCTTCACACACTTGGTTCATTTTTTTTACTAAAAAAAGTGTTGGTGAAAACTTTGAAAAAATGGTTAAGCCTTTGCATGCTTGTGGGATGGGTAAGGATAGCTGTGGGATGGATAAGGATAGCTGTGGGGTGGGTAAGGATAGTTGTGGGATGGGTAAGAATAGCTGTGGGATGGGTAAGGATAGTTGTGTGATGGGTAAGGATAGTTGTGAGATGGGTAAGGATAGTTGTGGGATAGATAAACCTCCAGTGCAAGCATAGTGGGACTGTATGGTCCACCCTCCCAGCTGCCACACATATGGCCCTTTATTATCAATAACAATTTATTCATTGATCAACACATTTCAATATAAAGACAACTCTTTATTAATGCCCTATTCATTGTAGGGCCACTCAACATACATGGCACAATCTCATCAGTGTGATGAGACAGGCTCAAGGAAGCATCCATTAACCATCTACCATCCTGTCTTACCACTCCACTGCTCCAGCTGGGGAGTTGCACCAGTATTTCAGGAGGTTGCGCTGCTTCTTCCCTTCACGTGAAGCTCTGTTGGGGCTGTTAACCCTGGGTTCCCCAACCAGGGTTAGGTAGACAAGCTAAACAGAATGTG
>BLBF01000017.1:40662831-40692681 GCA_015471245.1 Laticauda colubrina
TTTAAATGGTTTTCATAACCACTCCCACAATTGCTATTTCACAGTTATAGCTGCATGCACTAACTATGATTCATAGTTATTATTTCACCTAAACCAGTTAGGGTAAACTATGTTATCCCTAACAGGGGCCTTGCACATCCACAGTGTGCATCAGGTTTTGTCCTTGCCTCCATTCACCAGGCTCCATGTCCCCATTCCCTTGTTGACGGTCCACAAGCCTGTTCTTCAACACTGGGTAGCAGGTGCACATGAGATTGTGCAGGATGCAACAAGCTTCCACAATGCTCCTCATAGTCCGTGGGCGATGCTGCATGGTGGTGAGAAGTACCTGGAACCTGTTGGCCAGGATGCTAAAGGCGTTCTCCACCACCCATCTTGACCTGGACAGCCTGTAGTTGAAGATCCTCTCTTCACGGGTGAGGTATCTGGAAGTATAGGGCTTCATGAGGTAGGTTCTGAGGGAGAAGGCATCATCCCCCACGATGAAGTAGGGCACATCTTGTGTGTCGTTGGGTACGGGGTCTGGATCTGGGAAACTCATGATGATGTTGCGTTCCAGCCCACCCTTGAGGTCACTGGCGTTGTATATCTGGGCATCTGAAGCTGATCCGTTGCCTGAAGCATCAATGTACATGAACTTGTAGTCAGCATCAACCATGGCAAAGAGGATGATGCTGAAGAAGCCCTTGCAGTTGTCATAATTGGACCCTGAGTTGGCTGGAGCTTTGCAGGCCATGTGCTTCCCATCTATGGCTCCAACGGTGTGGGGAAAGTTCCACCTCTGATACCACTCCTCTGCAACTTTCCTCCAGCCTTCTTCAGTGGTGGGGCACTGGAGGAGCTCCTCCACATATTCTTCGTTGATGGCCTGCAGCACTTCTCTGACCACAATGCTGATGGTGTTGTGTGGCACTCTCCAGGCATACTGCATGTTTCTGTATGTGGTTCCAGAGGCCAGGTGGTGCAGAGTCAGTGTCACCTTCAGTCCAGGGTCCAGGCTGGACCGGAAGTTGGTGTTTGCCTTGGTCAACCTGGGTCTCAGACTCTCTACAACTTTGTCAAACATGGCTGGTGGCATCCTCATGAAGTGCTGGAATGCACGAGGGTCTTCATTCCTCAGCTCCACCATCAGCTTGTCATAGAGTCCAAACTCCATTCTTCTCCCGATCCATCTTCGGACCCAGACAGCTCTTGGACGTCTCCTTCTTCTCCTTGCGTAGAAAAGGTGAAACAGTCTGAAGAGGGCTTGGTTCTAGTGTTGAATGATCGCGGCTACCAAAAGGAGTGTGCTATGATCCATGGTGGAGATTAATGGATGATGTAGAAGAGCAAGACCAAGGCTGAAGAGGTGTGCACACCATGGCTGCTGGACTGATAGTGAGATCAGGTGATTTCCTCCCCTGTTTTATAGGAAATGTCGGTTTTCCACTAGGTGTCCCTCCACATACTCTAGACATCCTCCAGACATCCTAAATATCCGAGGTACGTCCCATATACAAAAGTTTTGTCCATTATAATGCTTTATATACAAGCTGCATCCGCTTTCATCCTTTCTATGTCTGTGCTACTAACGCTGTGTGGACGTTCCGCGTACCTTTCGCTTCCTCCCTCTTTCTGTTTTCCGCTGGATGGATGTGAGTTGCGTGGATGCCCAGAGGATGCTGAGAGGATACAGTGGACGTGTAACGGATGACAACGGACGTAGAACGTTTGTTGCCCATATGTGTCGCGGAGGTAGATCGTACGCGGTGGAAAGTTCATCAGCTCAAAAAGTTTTGTGCAGCTCAAAACTTTTTGAGCGGATGAAATAGCAGTAGACGGATGTTTGACGGATAGAGCGTATGAAAGACGTACGCAGTGAGTACACAACGGATGCATCGTGTTTTCCAATGGATGGCAAGCATTTTTTTCCATTTTACATCCTCTTTGCATCCATTGGTGCAGTGTGACATGGGCTTTACAGTCAAAACTTGAAGTCATAGATATTGACCTCCATTGCCCATAATGGCTTTGATCTATCAAAGCTTTCACGTAATGCTAATATAGGTAATATAGAGAATATGTAAACTTTGGTGTAATAAGCACTAAGCACCAATCTCGTACAATAGTAAAGTATCAGATAGCAAAGTATTGTGATGACAGACTTTGATGTGCCACATGGCTTGTTTTAATTATATAAATCAGCTTCTTGCTCTCAGAAATGGTAGAGGATACTATCCCACTGTCAATTTGAATTAAAATCCCATTAGCTTTTTTTACATTGAACAGGGAGTTGCTTTTCAGCTCAAATAACGTCTCTGCCTAATCCTGGAATAATTACCAGATATTTTAACTGTATGTTTCATGTAGAACTATAGATTGGCAAATCAGCAAAATGGCATTGGTTTATTCTTTAAGACAATGAAAGAAATAAGAAAAGATGCCACTGAAAAATGTAGAAAAATTGTTGGAAACTGCTGCATATTGAGCCCAATATACTTCTAAGTTGTCTGCATCTTGATGAAATGTAAAACCAATTATAGAAAACTGTATAAATTTGCTTAGCTGCCACATTTATTGCATAGCTAAATACTTCTATCTATTTTAACTTCCAGACAGGGAGAGGAGAAAGAACTTTAAAACCTAGTTTAAAGCAAGGCAAATCTATATATTATGTTAGATAATATATTCAGCCACAACTTTGAATAACATCCATATTTTCTAAAATGATTATTACAATTTGTGTGTAGAAATAATCACTTACCCTGAATAATGTTGTTCTATATCACAAGACAATATCTTACAAACTTAACAGAAAACCTAAATGATTCTCATTTCTGCAAAAGCATTGTCACTAAAGCAGATGTGGTTTTGACCTCTATTTCCCAGAATCTGACAAGTGTGTTCAGACAGCATCTGGCACCCATTTTGGATACTTTCTAAGGAGTATTAAATTTTTGATGCATTATTATACTAGGTGTCATCCTTCATCAGGTGCCTTATTTGGGTGCAATGAGTGGAAATCTTTTCATTCACTACTGCAGAAGACCTTGCTTTTACAAGGCTACTCATCATTAGGCTTTTCAATTCAAATATTATTACGAGAACTGAAATAAATAATAAATGTTTAGAAAATATTAATTATGCCAGAATGAATATTTGCCATTGTTGATAATAGCACCAGTATCATTGGGAGGGTAGTATCGTGTTTCTCACATGATAAGGCTGGGCTAGGCCATCTTTTCGGGGGTGACTTAATTTCCCCCCTTGC
The DNA here is from genome assembly GCA_015471245.1 of Laticauda colubrina. Lineage (NCBI taxonomy): Eukaryota > Metazoa > Chordata > Lepidosauria > Squamata > Elapidae > Laticauda > Laticauda colubrina. The sequence continues at coordinate 40,666,082 of BLBF01000017.1, forward strand.
ATCCTCGGGTGGGCGGGTGGTGACATCTTGGGGTTCAGGAGACCTTTTCCTTCTCCCTTGCTGCTGTGGCGTTAGAAGAACGCCACAGCATTTGGCGCAGCCATATGCGGCCAGTCAGGGCTCCTCCCTGCAACCAGAGCCCTGAGGAGACACTTGGCTTCAGAAGCTCTGGTCGCTGTGTTCTGAGGAAAGGCACTCGCCTGAGAGGATCTCTCCCTCTCTCTCTCTCCCCATAAAGTCTGCGCTGCGGCTGAGGAGGAAGAGGCTGCAGCCAGTTCCTTCTGCTTGCTGAGAGGTGAGGAAGCCGTGGCTTTGCAGAGCAAGCGAAGCGCTGCTCGATCGGGTGAGATTTGGGAATGAGGGGCAGGAGGAGGCATGCACACACCTGTGGCTTGCTTTCCCGGCTCTGCCAGCCTGCCCAGCTCTAGCGCAATCCTGGCAGGATGAGCGGAGGGTCCGGCGGGGAGGCGCTCGCTGCCTTGGTGAGAGCTCTGCCATCGGAATGGAGGGCCCGCCTGTCCTTCTTCCCGGTGGCAGAGCTCTCACCAAGGCAGTGAGTGCCTCCCCAGCAGACCCTCTGCTCATCCCACCAGGGCCGCGCCAGAGCTGTGCGGGCTGGGCAGAGCCGGGAAAGCAAGCCACAGGTGCATGTATGCCTCCTCCTGCCCCTCATTCCCAAATCTCGCCCGGGCGAGCAACGCTTCGCTTGCTGTGCAAAGCCATGGCTTCCTCACCTCTCAGCAAGCAGAAGGAACTGGCTGCAGTCTCCTCCTCCTCAGCCACAGTGCAGACCTTGCGGGGAGAGGGAGAGGGAGAGATCCTCTCGGGTGAGCGCCTTCTCTCGGAATGCAGTGACCGGAGCGCCTGAAGCCAAGTGTCTCCTCAGGGCTCCAGTTGCAGGGAGGAGCCCTGACTGGCCACACATGGCTGTGCCAAATGCCGTGGCATTTCTCTAATGCTGCAGCAGCAAGGGAGAAGGAAAAGCAACGGTGGTGGGAGGTCTCCCAGTATGAAATGCCCCACCAACGCAGGCAGCACCATATCCAGGCATGCAAGTACTTTCTAAATGCAAGGCCCCCCTGCCATTCCCCCCCATTTCACATGTTTAATATGGGCCTTAATTTGGGGAGAGGGTCTTAATTCAATTTTATAAATTGAATGCCTATAAAACATGGTGGGGCTTCCTTTTGGTGGAGGCTGTATTGTTGGAGAAACATGATATATAACTATAAAAGAAATATAGAATAAGTATAGTAGGGAAGTTTTTGTAGAGAAGAGGGAGAGAGGGAAGAAAGAATGAGAAATGGTATCAGCAAAAGCAAAGTAAGGATGAGTTTTATATATGATGCTGAAGAATGGGAACAAAGAAGGGGATGAGTTAATAGAGTTTGCTTTGTCAAAGACAAATGGTTATCCTATAAGGTTGTGAAGGTCTCATATTCAATTCTATACTGAGAAAGGAATCAAAATTTAAACTTCCATAACAAAGATTATAGGCCCAATCTAATATGGAAGTTAAGGCATCAGGGTAGAAACTGGGAGTCCTTGGGCCATTTGCTTTCTCTCAGTCCTAGAAAGGAAGCAATGACAAACCACTTCTAAAAATTCTTTTCAAGAAAAATGCAAGGACTTTCCAAGGCAGTTCCCCAAAATTGGATATGATTGAAGAAGAAGAAAAACCCCACAACACTGTTCTACTTCTACTTGCTTCTGCTATTCAAATCTTTTTTGTGTGTTTTGGAAGTATTTAAAGAACAATTTTCTCGAGAACGTATCATGTGGAACCCCATTCAAATACTTTAAAAAATCACTGCATTACCTTCACAACAGTGTTTTTTAAACCAAAACATAATTACCTCGCTCTCTGTTTATAATAGTTTCCCTTCCTGATTAGTCTTGTTGATCTATTTCAGTTTCATACATCTTTCTTAAATTGTAGTGTTCTCAAAATAGCACAGTTATTAAGGCAAGGCTGGTCATATAGAATATACAGTGCTGGGATTCAAATAATTTAACAACCGGTTCTCTGCCTTAATGACCAGCTCAGTAGGTGTGGCTGGGTGAGCATGTGACTGGGTGAGTATGGCAACTCAATACCACTCATGTCGAGAGGTGCCTCGCCCCTCATCTGCCCAGCCACTTGGCACCATTTGGAGTCTTCCCCCTCAGCCAGGTGTTCCCACACTCTTCCCTGGCCGGGCAGATGGTCAAGGGCTGGCTGGTGGAGGGGCTATGTGGATGGTGCACCCTTGCAGTCCCTTTCTGTCCCCTGCTCACAAGCACCAATGGGGACAAGATGCGGACTGGAGAAGGGGGCTGAGCAGCAGTGGCCAGCCAGCCACCTTCTGGCCAGCCAGAAAAGCTGAACCACTGCCCAAAGCTGCTGGCTGGGGTGGATGAGGTGGGGGCTTCAGTGCGGTATCTGCTATCCCGCATCAGATGGGCGTCTCATGATAGGGAGCGAAGGAGAGAGAAACGACAGGAGACGAAGTTCCTTGCGATGAGTGCACCCCGAATGTCCGGGTACATGCTCTTTCATTATGCTCATTCAAAAGGGGGTGATTGTTTATTCAGAACCTAGGTTAAGCCTAGGTCAGACGGAATATACAGATTTAACAATGGCTCAAACAAAAGCAAGATACCAGGACAGACAGGATGGCAAGATTTATATTTGATCAGGATATTACTTCTTCACAAAGCTGCATGCCAGACAATGTAATCCCAAGTGAATAAACCATTTCTGCAAATGTTTGACTCCTTGTCTCTGTACGTGCCCTGTAAAAGGTCACTGAGAAGACAGAAGCTTAATGATTACACGTGAATGATACAATGTTGCAATGTCTGAATGATACATAGTTGCATTGATACACAGTTGCAAACACATAAATGATACATAGTTACAACATCTCCTCTGTTTTTATTTTTTATGACGAGTCTTCTTTCTTGTCCAAGAAGACAGGAACCTTTTTTCTAAAATGTTCACCGTCCCAGTCATCTAGGCAGGAGTGCGATCCATCAGCGTCAGGGTTGTCCAAGGAGCGGTAACTCAGCAATGACATTTTTTCATCCGGTGTTAAGGACTTAACATGAGTTTGCAATAATACATTAACATTAGCAGTTATGGAGGATAATTGATTTTTCAAAAATTACAATATTCTGTTAAAACAACAAGGTACATATCAATATAATGATTATTAATGGTCCTGCCAATGCAGTTAAAAGGGTTGTAAGCCATGGTGAAATAGAAAACAAGCCTTGATACTAATTATACATGTTTAACCTTTCGTTTTCTCTGTCTTTTAAGTGTTTTTCTAATTCTTTCATAGAATCCAACACAATCCCCCTGTTATCAGCATAAAAACAACATTCTTCTTTAAGCGCAGCACACAATCCCCCTTGTTTTAAAAATAACAGATCTAAGCCTCTACGATTCTGCAAGACCACTTCTGAGAGGGAAGTCAAGGAGTTTTGCAAAGCTGTAATTGATTTCTCAATTCGTAATAAATCATCATCAATGACTGAACCCAGAGCTGTAATTTTTTGGTCAGAGACAGCTAGTCCTGCAATGCCCGTGGCTGCGCCCGTGGTGCCCAGAGCAAGCAGTAAACCTAGAGTGAGAGTACTAATAATTTCCTGCTTTGCTCTGAGGGGATATTCCATGGGTGCCTGTAGGGATATAAAATCATCAGAGTTATACACGTTAATTTTTGGTACAAGCCATACTTGAATGCAAAATGATTTGGATTTAATAAGTTCATCCCCATAGACACATGCTGTGAGACCGGTGGAACAAGCCCAGACAGAGTTGTTGCCAGGGATAAAATACATTCCTTTCAGGCGTGATGTTAAATTTCCTCCTGAAGTGGTGTAGACTGCAGAGTATCCTCTGATGGTGTGGAAGCGGCCAAGGCGGTTCTTAGGAAGATATACATTACAATGATAGCCATTAGAAACATTATGACAATATTGTGAGTAATTGGATGGAATATTTCCCAAGCAACAACCAACCCCAGTGATGGAAGAAACAGTAATAGTGGAGTTCCTCCAACGGCAACGTTCGTCTGATGAGGAATTAGCAATGGATTCTTGGGAAGCGATGGCTTCGTAAAAAGGTGGAGAGGCAGAAATACAAAGCCAACATGTGGAGGCAATTGATGATTTTGAAGAGTTCAGCAAGGCGTAGGAAGCTTTTATCATTGGAATCAATGGGTTAACTCCCTGTGTTATGGGTTGCAAGAATGGGGATTTAATAACCTTTTCATGTGGTCCCACCGGGTTAGAGCAAGGGAGTTCAATGTGACGTTGAATGTAAAAAATATTTCCATAATGCTTTTCTGGCCAGACTCCTTTTAGGCGGGCACCCCATTTCAAGCCAGTGTCCCATAGAGTACTTTTCTTGCCTTGGTCCGTGAACCTTATGGTTACCGGGTTGCATTTGGGCAATTTTTTATCACTGCATGGAATGTCCCATGTGGTGCGAGTGACAGTAATGAGATCACCCTTAGTGCCCGGATCCCAATAAATATGTCCAGTTGAAACACATGACCAGGCTTTGCAAAAGTAATCCGATGACCCCCCGCAGTCGAGAAGTCGTTGGGCAGGGGTCTGAGTGTTGGAAACGGGCTGTCCGGGGCATACATAAAACCTATATTTATTTACCACTCTATGACTAGGCTCAGTTGGATGAGAAGGTGAGTTGTAGGCGGTGGAGCCTACAAGCATTTCTGCCAAATCAAATTGAAGTGGTGGGTAGAAGTCTTCTATGCGAGAAGAATTGGTTGTAGAGCTTAAATGAATGCCTTGAAAGTCTTTTATAGTCCAAGTAATATTATATTTTCTGTGAGGCTTCTGCGGATCATCATGGACAGTTCTTTTGAAGCGTTGTTTGTTGACAGGATCAGAGTTTGGGTATATAAAGGCATTAAAAGTAGGAGAGAGGACTATGGACAAGTTAGTTGTAGAACATTTACGAGATGAGAAGGGAATGCAATTAGTAGAAAAAGGATAATAATTACAATAATGACAATGAAGATTAATTTGGTCATTCATCAAGGATGTTAATTGGGTTGGAGGAACCCGTAATACAAGAGAAGGACATTTAGGTCCCCCTATATCTAGCTTGAATAGAGGAAAAGATTTTAGGGTTCTTTTCCATAGGAAGAGTAAAGAAGGAACAAAAGAGTGAGTGATAGAGTGTTCTGTAAACAAAACAGAAGTGACAGAGTGAAAGCTATGGGTAGCATTTTCATGACGTACCCACATAGAACAAGTATAATAGCCTTCTGTTAATGAAGTGGCTTTAATACGCATAATCTTTTGACAGGAAGCATAGGTTTTGTTGAAGTATGTGTGAATATAAGGAGATAGATTTATGGGAAGATTATTATGCCAACAGACAATAGGACAGTCACTATCATAATTAATAAAGCGAAATTCTAATGTGGTCCAATGACCATGTTGAACAAAGGTATAAGTAGGATATGAATAAGGTAGAAATTGCAAAGAGGATATAGGCAAGAATATCAGAAAGAGTTTAAGATGCAGATGTAGCGGAGGAATTCCCATGATAGGGTCTTACCGCCTGACCAGGGACCCAGCAAGTGGTTTTGTCTGGTAGTAAAATCGCAGCGTAGCCTCGTCCCCAGGTGAGAAGCTCAGCAGGACCCTGCCAGGCGGGATCTGGCAATCTGCGATAATGTACCAGAGGTCTGTTAGGAGGGGGTGAAGGGGAGGAAAAATGACGTGAGGCAGCAGAAGTAGGAGGAATGCCAGTCAGATTAAGAAAATTTAAAGTGTAAAGACAAATGTTAAGAGAATTTTGCAATGCTGGGAGATTGGGAGGTTTTTCCCGCAACGAATAGCGATCAAGAGCACGTTTCAGAGATAAGTGAGCTCGTTCCACAATAGCCTGCCCCTGGCTGTTATAGGGAATCCCAAACTTGTGAGTTACATCCCATCTATTACAGAAGTCCTGGAAAGCAGAACTCGTATAGGCAGGTCCATTGTCTGTTTTGATTTCTTTTGGACGTCCCAGCGAGGCAAAGGTACGAATTGAATGATTGATGACATGTTTTACAGTTTCTCCCCTTTGAGGAGTAGCCAGAATAAATCCTGAATATGTATCGATGGAAACGTGCAAATATTTCCAAGGGGCAAAAGGTGGATACTGAGTTACATCCATTTGCCAAATTTCACAAGCTTTCAATCCTCTAGGATTTACTCCTATGAGAATGGAATGTCCTTGCTTACTACATGTGGGGCATTGTTGAATAATGGCAGCAGCTTCTGCCTGAGTTAGAGAAAATTGTTTTTGTAATGCTTTTTTATTTTGGTGAAAATAGTCATGGCTTTGGGCTGCTGTCAGATTACAAATTGATTTACCTGATGCAGCTGCATCTGCCACCTTGTTTCCCTCCTGTAAAATACCAGGAAGAGGTTGGTGGCTCCTGATATGTGCTACAAAGAATGGATGCCTACGACTGTTGATACATTGTTGTATAGGAATCATCAATTTTAACAAAGGAACAGATATGCTAGGAGATAAATAGGCTTGATATATATTTTTCAAAATCTGAGAAACGTACAAGGAATCAACTATTAAATTAAAAGGAGCTTTTTGAAACTGTTGAAATGCAATAAGAGATGCAGCAAGTTCTGCCTGTTGAGCAGAAAATTGCGGAGGGGTAATTTTAGTTTTCCACTCTCCCTCCTGGTTCCATGCACAAGCACCATACACTTTCCCCCCATCTGCATAAAGCGTAGGTGCATCTACTAATGGAGATATTGAGAGAGGGGATTGCCATTCAAAAGGGAGAGTTTTAAGAAAAGTGAAACGTGGGTCTGCTGGTAAATGGCAAGAAGTTTGCCCTGGCCACTCTTCTAAAGCGTATTGTAGTTCTTCTGAATTACACCATAGCATTTCCCACGTGGTCAGTGAGCAAGGAGTGAATATTGAAACAGGCTCACATCCCATGAGTTGTTTACATCTTTGTCGACCTTTAAAGATCAACTGGGAATATGCAGAGGCTTTACTAGTGATTGTGGTCTGTGGGGTGTGAGACAAATGAAGCCATTCTAAAATCAGAACCTGTGTTTGATGAGATTGCATTATAACAGCTGTAGGTCTCTGAACAGTATTTAGTAAAACAATTGATAAAGGGCAATTCTCTATAGCTCGATCCACCCATTGAGTAGCCAGTGAATGAGAAACATTTTTTAATGCCTACAACTGCTCTTTATTTAGAATGATAACATCAGAAGGGGCTTTACCTTGTGTAAGAGCATTAAAGAGAGGAGCTAATGTAGCTGTGGTCAAACCCAAATAAGGACGTGCCCAATTTAAGGTTCCTAGGAACTGTTGTAAGATCACAAGTGTAGGTTTTGGGGGAAGTGTTGGGAGGGGAAGGGAAGGAACAGCAGCTGAAGCAAGTAACTTGTGACCTAAATAGGAAAAGGGTGGTTTGGATTGTATTTTTTCTGGGGCTATTGTGAGACCTGCTTTACTTAGAATGGAGGTCAGGCACGGCAGAGTTTTTAATACCGTGCCCTTTGGGCCAGGTGCAGATACCAATATATCATCCATGTAATGATAGATTAAAAAATGAGGATATTTGTCCCTGTATGGTTGCAAGGCTAAATCCACAAAAAATTGACACATAGTTGGACTGTTTAACATGCCTTGTGGTAAGACTTTCCATTGATATCGTTTGGTAGGTCTCTGATTATTTAAAGTTGGTACTGTAAAAGCAAATAATTTTCTATCTAACTGGTGTAATGGAATGGAGAAAAAACAGTCTTTTAAATCAATAATGATAAGGTCATACTCTTGAGGAATTATGTTAGGATTTGGAAGACCACATTGCAGGGGTCCCATTGGAAGGAGGACCGAATTCACAGCCCTTAAATCCTGAAGGAGGCGCCAAGCACTGTTTTTCTTTTTGATAACAAAAACTGGGGTATTATATGGACTCAATGAAGGTTCTAGATGACCTCTATCTAATTGTTCTTGAACAAGAGAATGTAAGGCTTCAAGCTTTATCGAAGGAAGAGGCCACTGATCAATCCACACAGGGTTATTGTGAGTCAGATGCAAGCGAAGCATGGTTAGTAAAGGGTAAGTTGTGCATTAAATTGTGACATAAGGTCTCTTCCCCACAAGTTAGTATACAGAGGAATTACAGCTGGTTTAATATAAGCAACACATTGAGACTCAGGGGAATGGGCTTTTACCCAGTTTCTGCTAATGTGAGTCTCCTGGAGTCCCCCCACTCCTCTCACCGCTGGTGCCACATCTGCAGGCCAGGTGTTTGGCCACTCAGCGGTTCTGATGACGGAAATATCCACTCCAGTATCTAAAAGACCAAGAAAGGATCGACCATTCAATAAGAATGTTACCGTAGGTTTTGGTTGACTAATTGGTCTTTCAATTGCATAGAGTTGCTCTTGTTGTTGGTCTAAGAGCACAATCATTTTTGCCACAACATCCCCCTCATTTATAGTAACTTCTGTATTAGCTAGTACAGACAGATAGACATCAGACAATACAGAGGGATCATGCAGAAAAGGAGAGGCAAGAATACCTTGTTCAGCTAAATCCCTTACAGGAAAGACTAGCACTGGAATATTGGGGGGCATATGAAAAGGCTGAACAAGACGTACAAAGAGAAAATCAGCAACACCAGGAAGATAAGTAACAGTTTCATTAGCAACAAGATCGTAAGCGAAAGAAGAAAAGTTGCAATTTTCAGCAGCCTTTGTTGTGGGGCTGGCTGCCTGCCCCGTTTCTAGTTTCCCTGATTCAAAAAGGGTTTTTTGATGATTGCAGGGTTATTCTGTTGTTTATTCTTTTGGGCTCTGCACTGATTAGCCCAATGATAGCCTTTTTGGCATCGAGGGCATGGTGTCTTTGGGCGAGCTACCTGGTTTCTTGACATATTAGCTCCCCCGCCCGGGGCTCTGCATTGGCTCTTAAAGTGACCTGGCTTGCCACAATTAAAACAATTGCCCATTTTGCGAGTGTTTTGTTGGGAAATGGGAAGAAGAGAGCTCATGTTCTGCTGCATGCCTTCAGTAATGGCTGTAGCCAGAGTAGACATGGAATGGGATGTGGTTCCTATGATTCGGCACGCTGTAAGATAATCTGCCAGGGTAACATTTTTCTTATTAATTATTGGTTGCAAAACTTTCTGACAATCAGCGTTTGCGTTTTCATAAGCAAGTTTCAATTGTAATTCATTACAAGCCTCCTCATTATCAATTTGTCTCTCTAAGGCTTCTGTGAGATGGTTTATAAAGGAGGAAAAAGGCTCAGAAGGTCCTTGAATAACTTTAGAGAAAGATTTGGGCACACATCCCGCATTGTCAACTTTTCGAGCAGCGGCCAAAGCACAATCCTGTAGTATAGGGAAAGCAGCTGCGTCTGTGGCAGTCTGCTGGGCAACGGTAAGCATAGTGCCAGTACCATAAAGCATATCTAGAGTGACATTTGCCGGTAAGCCTCTAGCGGCTGCGGCTGCAGTACGCTTATGAAATTCTGACTCCCAGACCAAAAATTGTGAAGGCGTAAGGATCATGGAAAATAATGTACGCCAATCAGCATTTATCAAGTCAGCTCCCGGTTGGGCTATTGATCCTAAAAGACCCTGTACATAGCGAGATTGAATACCATTTTCCTTGCAAGCTGCTTTTAAATCCTTAATTATTTTGTACGGCATTGGGGTATACTGAGGAGCTGGAGGATTGCCGGCTTGTATGATAGGATAAAGGGAGGCAGCTGCAAGGGTGTCCTCATCCATTTCTCCTTCAGAAAAGGCTTGTTGAATGGCTTTTACAACACCACCACCCCTTCGGGAGGGTGGTGGAGGACACGAGAGCTCTCCTTTTAAAGAAGTGGATTGGATGGAGGGAGGCTCTCGTAATGACTTACGATCATTGGGATCGGAGGGTTGAAGGACAGAAAAGTTATCATAACTTGGTGGAGGAGATTCTAATACACTTTCTGCTTCTATTTTATAATGGACTTTTAAAGCCTCCATAATTTTCCTCCAAGTGACCAGAATGCCAATAGGTGCACGAGGAGGACTATGGAGATAGTCACCAATTTTTTGCCAAATGGAGATTTTTAAGGACCCTTTCTCTGGATAAATGGGACAATGTTGCCACACATAAGCCAATAATGTAGCAATAGGTTTAATTTTTACAGGCGAGCCCTTTAAATTAGCAGAATATTTAGAAGAAGAGGCGACTAACTCCCTCAATTCCTTCAGATGCTCTGTCTGTTGTTGAGAAAAGTTTCCGCCCATACTTACGAAAGTCAAGACCGTGTTTCAGATCCGATGATATGCAATTCGCTTCAGGCCTGGCGAAGCACAGCTCCCATCGAGCGAGTAAGATATGAGCGCGTCGCGGCGTATCCCCCTTAGGGAATCACGTCGGGGTCACCAGAATGCGGTATCTGCTATCCCGCATCAGATGGGCGTCTCATGATAGGGAGCAAAGGAGAGAGAAACGACAGGAGACGAAGTTCCTCGGGATGAGTGCGCGCCGAATGTCCGGGTACACGCTCTTTTATTATGCTCATTCAAAAGGGGGTGATTGTTTATTCAGAACCTAGGTTAAGCCTAGGTCAGACGGAATATACAGATTTAACAATGGCTCAAACAAAAGCAAGATACCAGGACAGACAGGATGGCAAGATTTATATTTGATCAGGATATTACTTCTTCACAAAGCTGCATGCCAGACAATGTAATCCCAAGTGAATAAACCATTTCTGCAAATGTTTGACTCCTTGTCTCTGTACGTGCCCTGTAAAAGGTCACTGAGAAGACAGAAGCTTAATGATTACACGTGAATGATACAATGTTGCAATGTCTGAATGATACATAGTTGCATTGATACACAGTTGCAAACACATAAATGATACATAGTTACAACACTTCAGGACATGCCTGGCTTGAAGTTCTCAGCCCTTTTTAAATCTGCCCAAAAGAGGGAAGGGAGGAAGCGCCCCACCTGGACCCTTTGTTGGACATGGAGTCCTCACCAACTGGCCTTGCTTACCGGTCTCTCCAGGGCCAGGAGCAACGATCCCCTCATGTGTGTTCCCCAGGAGACTGCCCAGGAGCTCTGGTGGGCTCGGGCTAAACTGGCTGGCTTGCAAGGCGGCAGTGACAGTGCTAGAGCTGGGATCACCTCTGGATCTCTGTGCACTCAGTTTTTTCCCCGCTCCAGCGTTACAACCATCTGCCTGAACCCATGGAGATGAGAGAAGTGGAGAGGCTGGCTTTTTGCCTATGTTTGGCCGGTAGTCAGGGGAGAAAAGAACTGGTGCCTACAAAGGAGGTACCTCACCTGACATGGCTGCTGGTAGCTGGGGAGTGGCCAGGCTGCACTGCCTGCCGTGCACCTCCACCAACTGCTCCTCCCAAACCGGCCAGCCTACACACTGACCGTGCACCTGTTGACCAAGCAAGGGCTCCCTTTCCTGTCATCGGCCTTACCTTCATGGGTAACCATGGTGAGCAGAGTGACATGGGCAAGAGTTTTGCATTGCCCCTCCACCAGCTGGCCCTCTCTCGCCCACCTGCCAACCCACACCCTTTGGCCAAGTGTCTAGAGCAGATCTTCCACTCCTGCCATTTGCCTTACATTCCAGCCCATGGTGCTTGTATCGCTCTGCTCATTCTAGCTGCCCGCACATGTAAGGCTGATTGTGGGGGAGGTGGAACCTCTCTAGGCCTACCACATTCAGCTGAAGGCGGGGGCTTGTGAGTGGGTAGGCTAGTGGGGGAGGGCTGACTGGTGGAGGAGCGATGGGAGTGGTGCAGCCTTTTGGTCCACCCCTCCCTGTTGGAGCCACAGCAGATAAGGTGCCTCCTCCCTAGACCTCCATCCTTTGTGCCCCTGACAGCCAGACAAACCTAGGCAAAAAGCCAGCCAGGTAAAGAGTGGCTGGGAGGTGAGGGGCAAGGGGTGGGGTGGGGCCAGCAAATGGTGGGATCTGTCGATTCACCAAATTGCAGAAAAATTTAGCTACCGGTTTGCGTGAACCGGTGCACGCTGGCTGAATTCCACCACTGAGAATATACTGGAAGTGTTTGAAAATTATATTTCTATACATGAAAGACAACTTTTCTTTTTAGCAACCACTTTATCTTCAACTTACATTCTGTCTGTGGTCAAATACATTTCTTAGAGTTTTTGTATTATCAAGTCAAAAATACTGTATAATATTTGATATATTTTTTCTTACAAGAACTCTGTTTCTAGGAAATTTCATTTTGTATTTTTTTAGTTTATTTTTCTAACATATCTAGATTAGTTTCATTTTGTTTCTCTGTTAGGAATAAAGTTATTCTTTGCAATGTCACTTGAAAAACTGAGAAGCATTCCCTTCCCACCTTCATCCAAGTCACTAAAAAAATCCAATATAAGAACTTTGGACTACACAGCAATCTTCTTCATACTTTAGTTTGATGAAAAATAATTGACCTCACTGAATAGTTCTCAAGTCAGCTGTAGTTGGTCTATTAGATATTTATCAAGACCAAATTTAACAAGTCTGTTAATTGAAGTGTTATAAATATTTTGTCAAATGTTTTTCTTGCCTCTATTCTTCTTGAACAAATTGACTCTTTATAATTATTTATATTATAATTATATTATAATATGATATTATACATACACACTCATATATATATATTATATTAAATTTATTTTATTTTATTATATTACATTATATTTGAAATCATAAAAATCATTTCAACATTTTATAACATTTGCTTAATTCTTTAATGTAAAACAAATTATCATGGTTATTTCTTATAGGTTGAGCACTAGCATTTATGTAATTGAAACCATGGAGCTTTATCAGACAATTTTCATTCAGTTATTTCATTAAATGGTATCAGAGGTGATATTCAGCAGGTTCTGTCCAATTCTAGAGAACTGGCAGCAGAAATTTTGAGTAGTTCAGAGAACCAGCAAATACCACCTCTGAATAGAGATTTTACAGTATCCTTCCCCTGCCATGCCCACCAAGCCACACCCACAGAACCGGTAGTTAAAAACTTTGAATCCCATCACTGAAAGGTAAGATATATTCCAGTTAGGTTATGACTAATTGGAATTAGGATATGAGTGCACAAGTTCATATCTATAATTTTGCTTTTGCATTTCTATACTCCACCCTATATGTTTAAATTTAAAAATATTCCGATCAACTTCAACAGTTATAGCAAACATAGTTTTCTCAGTCTTGTATAACTAGTTCCATCTTGTGCCAGCAGACAATCATCCATATAATGCAGATCCATTGGATGAATTAGTTAACTCAAGACTTCCTTATTTCCATAAATATATTGTAAATAGAGCTACATCAGGATTCAAGACAATAATCATTACATTAATAATATGTAGACAAGAATTTTGATTTCTCACAACAAAAATAAAATATATATTGTAAATAGAGCTACATCAGGATTCAAAACAATAATCCTGACGTAGCTCTATTTGATGTAGCTCAAGACAAACATGAATAATATGAAGACAAAATTTTTGATTTCTCATGATAATATATCCAAATATGTTACAAACAAATTGTAAGACTATACAACAGACATGAGCCTAACTGAAAGATATTCTCTCCTGAAAGCATCTATTATCCAGAGGATGTAGTTGGTTGTATGCTGTATGCCAGAAATACTTGGTTGTATGTTGTATGCCAGATCCATTAATTCTTGGTCTCTTCCAAACAAAAATAAAATCCAGATGCAGGTGTGATAGGACCCCAGTTATCATATAATATCACAACCAGAGGTTTGCAAATGCAAGCAAATTTGTTAAAGTTTAATATTCATATTAATTATTTCTTACCCATGAATTTATTTACTTAATAAATTTTTATGCCACCTATCTTAAAGTAACTCTGGTTGGTTTATAATATAAAAAAGAAGTTTTAAACAATTAAAATCAAGAAAATTAAATAGGAAGGTAAAAATGAAAAGGATGGATGATGTCTTGTCTCTACCTCATTAGCCACTCTCCACACAGCACACCCCTTTTGGGAACAGAGAAATGACACCTAAAGCAGTGAATGTTCCCTCAAAAATGGTGTATCAGTGACATTTGCTTGAAGATGTGATTTGTACTTTCCCTGGAAAACATTTTTGGTTTGTTAGTCTTCTCAGATCCTGGAATGCCTTTATAGCAGCATTTTGCCATGATTGGCATAGAAACCCAATTGCAAAAAAACTACCAAATATATCAACATTAGGGATTCTAAAGGCTAAAAGATATATCATTAATACAAGTACAGAAATGTGAAGTGGTGCTAGGAATTTGTTGTGTTGAATTTCTCTGAAGAAAGGGAAGGAATGTGTTTTTAGACATGTACATGAACATAATGGGGTGCAGAATAAAACATTAATTTACTAGCAAACAATGACTGGGTGACAGTTATCTGTGCTCAGCTAGTGTCCAAAAAGAACAAGTACTAATTAGATCAGTGACCGTTAACTGGTGGGCCACGAGAAAATTTTGGTGGGCCGCAGAGAAATCTCACCCCATAGCACCCTCCCAAAAGCAATTAATCCAGGCTGCACAGAAACACAAGTCTATGCCACCCACATGGCCCATGGGAACCCTCCCTGCCCACTCGCTCCTTACCCAGCAAACTTGTCTGCTAAATTGCTATTTTTCCAACCATCAACTGTTCTGCTGTGCCAGGAGATTTAGATTAGCTAGGAAGCAGGAAATGGTTGGATTTCTTGCTTTCTAGCTAGTCTTTAGATCTTTAGCTCTGCTTTTAAGAACAGCCGAACCTCCTTTAGGACTGAAGATTCTATTATTCAGTGCAGATTCACGGCAAGCAAATTTTATGTGACAGACTGAGCTAGCCGATGGCAGATAGATAGATCACTGAATGATTCTGTGAGCAACTCAAAATGCCTGCCTGCTTTGCCTGATTTTGAGTAAAAATTGCTCCTTTTTTCAATAAAAAATTCAATATTTATATACATGGTGTATTGTGAGTTAATTTTGTGAGTTTGCTTGCTAGCAAATTTTATGTGACAGACTGAGCTAGCCAATGGCAGATAGATCTCTGAATGAATCTGTGATTCTGTGAGCAATCAACCTGCCTGCCTACTTTGCCTGATTTTGGGTAAAAGTTGCTCTTTTTATAAAAAAAAATTATTTATATAAATATTAATAATATTAACATACAAGCCATGCCCACCCAGTCACATGACCATCAAGCCATACCCACAAATTAGGCCATGCCCACAGAACCAGTTAATGGTCCTTGGGATCTAAAATTATGAGTTTGGTGGTCTCTGAGGTCCAAAAGGTTGGCAATCCCTGAATTAGATGGCACTTCTCTACAAGTTCTGCAAAATAAATGTGCAAATATGCCTGGCGTCATAGTATTCTCATGTACTAAAAATAATCAAAACAATTTAGATATATATTTAAACTGGGAAGGTTGGAATGGCAGTATACCTGGTCATCCTGTCACTGCTCACTTCATAACTTTTTTAGAAGTTAAAATGTAAACTGAACACCATGAAACACAATTCTTTCCTGCCAATTATGTACCTCTTAGCTATAATTTAGATCAGAGTTTGTCTCACTTTTCATTTTAAATCTACTTTTCCATTTGTTGTGCAGTCTTATTCCACGTAACAATGTAATGTCCTTTCAAGGGCATTGCTGAATAAAATGCTGTCCCTCTAATGTTCACAAAATAATGACTTTACACAGTAAGAGAAAAAGCTGGAAAGGATGCTTGTAGCACTGCTTCACTTACCATGGTTTCCAAAAATAGAAGAAATAATAATAAAAGAGAAGAGTATTTTGCACTCCTGAAATTGAAATACAAGTAAGCCTCAAAAATTGAAATTGATTTTTTATTGAACCATTAAATAATGGAATAATTTTATTCCCTTTTTGTGCTGCCATGATATTTTTTTAAATATTGTAGTAGTAAAATATTACCAGAAGGTTTGATGTACAACAATCCAAAATATAATAGGACTAACAAAATTAGAAACTATCCCAATAGTGATTAAATGGGTGCACTTGAAAAAAATTAAAATAAACAGTTAAATACAGATATAGAACCTGCTGAGTCCTTTAATATATTAGTAAATCTAACCTTATAGAATTATATTCTCAATCTTGATAAAAATGCTATTCCAATATATGTAATATATTTTGATTTTTAATATTCTATTATTAAGGTCCCTTAAATTTTACAAAATAAAATATAATATTGTAAATGAAATAAAAATAATGAAGCAAGAGCATATAACAAGATTTTTGTTTTATAATAATTATTTCAATAATTATTAAAATTATTTAAAATTAAATTACTTGATATTAAAATCTTCATATTGTTTTTTGGTGTTTGTGTGATGTGTATATTTATGGATTTATGTGTTTTTAAAATTGTTGATAAAGGAAAAATAATTCAATGATACAGTAAGTCTCCATTAAAAATTTTTTAGTGTATGCAAAAGAGAGAATAATGTTTCATAAAACAGAAGTCAACAAATAGTTAATAAAAAATAATGTCATGGCTCTGATGAATAAGCATTTATATCAAAATTGTTAGTCATGTATGGACTACAAATTTTATTTATATATACTCTGTATTGCAGAGAAAAGGCTACTAGGGACTCATTATCTGAGAGATTTTAAAAATGGAATTCAATGTCCTAATCAGCTGTCTTTTTCTTATTTTCTTACATATAGGAAACAAAGTTATTAATTTGACATCCTATGTGTAATTAACTGCCAAATCACAGATATATTTCTGGAGTTGAAGGTTGGAAGACTTAAAACTTCTTTCAATAGTTTTCATTGTTTGAAAAATTAAGACTATTTTGATCTGCTTCAAATTCGTTTTGTATCAAGAAGACAACAGGTTATTACCACCCTTTTCTCTTTTCTCTAATCATTGCATGGCCAGGGTTTAAAGATTTCCTTTAACTCAACAGGAGTGTAAAGCTTTCCTTTAACTCAGCAAGATTGCTGCTTCTAACTTGCTATTATTACATTTGCATTTCCCAAATTGATTTGTGAAACAGCTATATGCTTTAAGGAAAACTGTACTGTATTGCTAACCAGTGAAAATGGAAATACTGGCAGAGGAGAATGTTTGCAAAAACAGTAATTTAAATGAAAAAAAAACCATACAAAATGGAAATTATAAGGGACGGTGGATATAACAATGTGCATAAGCAAATTGCAGTTGGAAAATTGAGAAAATGAACAAAGTCAAATGTAACAATTTCATATATTTCTGTATTTCAGATATTTTCACTTGTTAGATCTGAGAAAAATGATCTGTAGAAATTAGACAGGGGGAGAGAACTTTGATCAAAAATACAGCATGGAAAGCACAGGGAGCCGATCCTGCCGCTGCCTGGGTGCCACCGGCCACCAGCAGCAACAGGTGCAACAGGCCCAGCAGCTGGGCCTTGGGGCTGGCAATGGCAGCAACTTCTGAAATTGATCTGGGGAAGAACAGATAGAGGCCTTCTTCTCTTTCAGCTCCTTCTGCATTTGCTGAAAGAGCCAAGTGGCAATTGCTTGGGGAGAAAAGAAGGTGGAGTGGTGAAGAAATCTTCCTCCCCTACAGGTGCCCCCTAATGTGAGTAATGTCAGCTGGCCACACCACCTCATTGATGATGGTCTTAACTAGGGCTTATTTTGGGAGTAGGGCTTATATTGTGAGCAGCATGGGAAACTAGGTTAGGGCTTACTTCGGAATATGTCATATTTTCAGGGAAACACAGTAATTTTCTGTTCAGTGCAGTAATCTAAATTAAAGTTTGAACACATCCAGAGGTGAACCTATCATTTCTTCTAGACAACCCATTGTTTCCCATCCAAATCACTGCATTTACTCTCTGTTAAATAAAATATTGAAACTGAGCCTCAAGTTATTTCAATTGTCTTTCAAGCCTATTTCTGAACCATCAATAGTTCTTAACTCTTTTGCCAATTCCTAAGCTTTTGTACTTGGCTTCAGTTAACTGACAATGGCTTAAGTACATCTTGCATGGAAGAAAATCATTTGCCAATTTTCAAAGCTCTCATTAATACTCCATGGGACTCTTTCAAAGATTTGACAAGACAAATATGGTTATCACCTTTAAAAGTTACATTGAATTGGCCTTTCCAAAAATTTATAGAGCCCTGCCCTGAACCTAGATAGCTGAAAACAATGAGTGGCTCTACAGTTTATACTGCAAAAAAACATCATGGCTTATCAAGGGATAGAAGCATGTCTGGAAGTTTCAGGAACTTGAAAGATTTGACTGGCTGTCTTTGTAAGTAGAATTAGACATTATTAGCTATTTTATTTATTTCTATGTTCATGGAACACTAATATGTGGCTGAATCAAATCAAAATATATTTGTATGGAGAGCCAGGTTAGAACTCATTTTTACAATAAGAAAGGTTGCCAGCACCAGCCATCATACAAACTGAAAGTGAACCATGATTAATTATTGTCACAGTTAATCAGTTTCAGATACCTACGAAAGATAGATAATATGAGGACAATTGTGAAGATTCAGAAACTAACAATAGTGATTTTTTTAAATTTCTTCAATAGTTGCATGACACTCTGTGGTCCTTATTCTATCACTTACAGATAGTCCTCAACTTACGACTATAACTAAGCCTGAAATTAAAATCATAGGCCATTGTGCTCATACAGTATGTCGAGTTACCCATATGACTGGAATTTCCAGTTTCTTTGCAATATTCATTAAGCAAACACCATGGTCATTAAATAAATGTCGTGGTCGTTAAGTGAAGATCATGGCTGTTAAGTGAACCCATTCATTTGAATGGGTGATTTTTGCCAATTTCTGGCAAAAATGTTGCAAATTGTGGTCATGTGACTGCTCAATGGCATAACTGACCCACCTGACATGCAATCACATGACCATGGGGGGGGGGAGCAGCACAACCATTTATGATAGCTGGGAGATATTTTACAGGCCATAAAGTACCTGTTCCATGGCTGTCATAACTTCAATCATAAAACAATCAATTGTAAAATCAAGACTATTTGTACAGGCAAAGAAATAACAGAAGGAAAAAGGGCAGAAGAAATTATACAAAGCAAGTACAGAGATAAATGAATGTCAGGATGTTATAGAAAGTCTGTGAAAGATTCTCCCGAGTGCTTTCTAGAGTAATCCAGCCATGATTGTACCAATATAATAGTGTAAGTAATTACGAATAACAGTTTTATGTTACCTTTGAAAATTGGCCTTAGTCAAATCCTAAATCAAGTTGGCCTTGAAAAGTAAGGTAGTAGCTTTTCAAAATTCTTTAAAAATCCTATCTGGGTACCTCTGAATCTTTACCAGTCATTTGAGATGAGGAAAAAGCCAATTGTTGATAGAATTTCTTCTCTATGTGAAGTTTATATCAAGTTTCTTGACTATGGTATAGGGTGATTTGTATGAATCCACTCATTTATGGCTTAATGTTACATTTGCTGAAAAATTCTGGAATTTATCCCCACATCTGAAAACAGCTAAGTTTTTTTTTTGTGTTTTTTTTTAAATACTTAAAAATGAAACTACCCAGAGAAAGGAGATGGAACACCAAGAAAGTTGTGGTCTCTTTTTTCTGGGCAGAATGATAGGACAAACCCGAGGACAAACACACAAGTTAGAGTATGATGGGAGGCAGCTGAATTACAAAGCTTTCAACCATAAGTCTACATTAGGCTCTCTTTTTTTTTTTTTGAAAATTTTATTTGGGTTTTCACAAAAACAAAATGCAAATAAAACATCTTTTTTTGAAAATAGCATGGTCCCAGGTTACACTTCTTCATACAGACACAAAACTCAATTTCATGCTCATTTTTATATTCTATTCCATCTCTTATTACTGTTTTATATTTTCTACAAAGTTTTTCCTCTCTTTTAATTTTCTCAACTTTATTTTAATTATCTCATCTCATCTGAATTCAAATCATTATAATTATACTTTTGTCTGTCCTTTTCAATTTCATATTATCTTTTCTCATAAAACAAATTTTTCCCTATAGTTACCAATTGGAGTATGACACCTTTATATCTTTTAATTTTATCCATTCAAACTCTTATTTAAGTTTCAATGTATACCTTTAAGATTATAACATTCAATATAATACATAACTTCCAATCGAATTCTGCTTGGTACATTTTTAAAATACACACTATATTCTTAAAAAGAAAACAAATATATATATTTGTTTACAGACCAAAATTCCCAGCCAATCAGAATAGGCCAGCCTCGAATTTGAAACCAAAAGCTGTGAGACCCACATCCATAAAAAAGCCTGATGATGGCAGATGAGATTCTGCTGAAACGTTGCTACAACTTTGAAAGCACTACAATGACGTGGGATAATACCCGAAGGAAGATGAACAGCACACATGTAAGTACCCGCGAAAGCTTAAAAAAACAAATATCTGACCTCTACGGGGAGGAAATAAACAGCCAGATCAAAAGCTATGAGAAGCTGGAAGTTAAAAGAGCAGGAATACTATGTGACCTAAAATTCCTATGGAGCTGCAGAGACAACAATGCAACACCAACCTGCTCCAAATTAACATTTCAAAACAACACAGCAGCTAACAAACGTATCCTGAAAAGAACAGAGATGGCTTTACTCAGAAATGAAGTTCACAGTAAAAGATTCCAATTGGATCAGTTAAACAAAGATTTAGTAGCACTACACCTGGAATTGAGCAACAAAATCCACCCTCTACTTTGGGATAAGATAAAACAACTTACAACTTGGAGAGCTGAAACTGAAACCACTTACAAAAATGAAAAACTCTTAAAGAAACTAAAGAAACTAGAACATGACAAGAAAACTCCCAACAACTCACAACAACTGAAACAATTAGTATATAACATTTCCAACAGAGAACTCACCAAAACAGAAACAGATGTCCTATCCAAAGGATTCAATTATGCCATAGCACCCAAAAAAATCCCAACAGAATCCATCATATGTCAGTAGAATCCAGCCTAACCAAATTAAATACAGATGAAGCTGACAGAATAAGACACCAAGTTACTCACATCTTATGCACAATGAAACCACCAAAAAGTAATTTGCAAAAAGATGAATTCAGAGCACTACAAACCCTGAAAGATGATAACAGCATAATAATACTCCCAGCAGACAAAGGAAATGCCACAGTAGTAATGGACAGAAAAGACTATGAAACAAAATTGACAGACCTACTCCAAGACTCCACATACAAACCTATAAACACAGACCCGACCACATATCTGGAAAAATTAACCAAGAAGAAAATTATAACCAGCCACATAAGCAAAGAAATCCAACAGACGATCATCCCAAAAGAAAAATCTTCTAGATGCCCCAAATTATACGGCCTCCCAAAAATACACAAAGAAGGCATACCTCTCAGACCCATAGTCAGTTCCAAAGGAGCACCATTAAAAAACCTAGCTAAACACTTTGCAAAACAACTACAGCCCCATGCTGAAACCGCAGCTTCTTATGTACAAAACTCATACCACTTCTTAGAAATGATCAAAGATCTACACATGGAACAAGAAGATCTGCTTGTAAGTTTCAACGTGGTTTCACTATTCACTCAAGTCCCGATAAAAGAAACTCTTGAAATCATCAAAAATAAATACCAACCAGCTAAAGACCTCATGGAACTAACAGAACACTGCCTAACCAACACATATTTCATATACAAAGGACAAAGATACAAGCAAATTGAAGGAGCCCCTATGGGATCACCACTGTCACCCGTCACTGCAAACCTGTTCATGGAAGAATTCGAATCCAGAGCCCTGGCTAATGCCACCCACAAACCCAAACTATGGCTAAGATACATCGATGACACATTTGTGATTTGGCCCCATGGAAAAGAAAACCTAAACAATTTCCTAACACACCTAAATAGCAAATGCCCCAAAATCAAGTTCACCATGGAAACGGAAATAAACAAACAACTACCATTCCTAGATGTACT
Source organism: Laticauda colubrina (assembly GCA_015471245.1). Lineage (NCBI taxonomy): Eukaryota > Metazoa > Chordata > Lepidosauria > Squamata > Elapidae > Laticauda > Laticauda colubrina. Next base: position 40,688,123 of record BLBF01000017.1, read on the forward strand.
AATTTACAAAAGAACAGATGGCACACTGGGACACACCATATACCAGAAAAAAACACACACCAACCGCTAACTCAACGCCCAATCCCACCACCACCCAGCACAGATAAATTCCGTGGCTAAAATGCTAATTACCAGAACCAAACGCCTGGCAGATAAGACACATATAAAGACTGAACTATGCACCCTGACTAAAGTATTGACAGCCAGCGGCTTCCACAAAAACAAAATCACCAACTTGATCCACAAAAACACACCAAGACATAACAGAGACCTAGAAGATCAACAGACCTATGGAACAGCTGTCTTGCCCTACATAAGAGGTACTACAGATAAAATCAGTAAGATACTACATAGGCATCACATCAAGACTGCCTTCAAAACAGACAAAAAAATAGCAGCCATCCTTAAAAACCCCAAAGACAAAATTGACCTGGAAAACCAAGACATATACGAAGTTCCCTGTACATCATGCCCGGCCACATACATTGGACAGACCAATAGAAGAGTAAGTACCCGCCTAGATGAACACAAAAATACAGTAAAAAAGCTGGAACACACCTCCTCACTAGTCCAACACATGAAAACCACAGGTCACAACATCAACTTCAATGGCACTAAAACCCTGGCCACTATAGAAAACCCCAGCCACAGATTCATCAGAGAAGCCATAGAGATTGAAAAAAGACCTGAAAGCATGAATAGAAGAGATGATTCCAGCAGACTGTCAATCATTTGGAAGCCTGCACTCTTAAATAGAAAGATCTCCACACCACAAGCCAGGCAAACACCTGGGCACACACAGACTCCCCCTGATTCCTCCAGCTCAAACACATTCCAATCAGGCACCCAGATGAAACCTAGCTTCCTAATAGATAATGGCCATCCTTTCACGCAAAGCTAAGCTGCACTGAAAGCCTCCAACACAGGAACACAGTGTTGCCAGCCAATCAAAGCCACAAAGCAGACAGAAGAAACCAGAAACACCAATCAAACAAACTCCAAGTCCAATAAACACAGACCAAGACTCCCAACCAATCAGGATGTAGAAAAAACCATCCTGGCACAGCAGTAGGCAAATCTCAAATTTAAAACCAATGGCTGTGATAGCCTGACCCACATACAAACTCAATACAGAAGCCTGATGATGGCAGATGAGATTCTGCTGAAACGTTGCTACAACTTTAAAAGCAGTACAATGACGTGGGATAATACCCGAAGGAAGCTGAACAGTACACATGTAAGTACCCGTGAAAACTTAAAAAAACATATATATATATAAAACACATTCCATTCCAATTCAATTCTGTCATTAATATTCATTAAAATCTTAACATCTTTAACATTTCTTTTCAATGAAATATCATACTTCCTTGGGAACACTTATAAACTTTCTATAGTTAATTCTTCTTTTCCATATTTCTCACTTATATTTTTATTTTATTTTTATAAATCATTAATAAAAATTTAAATGTTCGCATTTAATTCTCTCATTCACTTTAATTCATTTATTTATTAACAAACATTAAATATTTTATCCATCATTTTAGTCATATTTTTGAAAATTATTTCTGTTTGTAATATAACAATGCTATCTTATGTACCTTTGCAGAATCCCTTTTACAATTAAATTTTCACCCATTATCTCTAAACAAGCTTATGGTTACAATCCTTATATCTTTTCCCTGTTTCTCTATTTCTTGTTTCTGTTTTTTACAACATCTTTTCCTTACCTTCTTCGCCCTCTTCTTCTCCCTCCTCTTTTTACTCCCTCGTCTCTCCACTTCTAACTCTCTCATCTGTAATCTCCTCTTCTGTTGCTTTCTAATATTATACTTATCTTTCAAATTGTTCTTCTTTTTGGTTGTTTTTTCTAGTCTTAAACTTTTCACTCTTTCCCCCTTTTCCTTTTTTCCCCCCACTTAAAATTATTTGATCATTAAAAATGGCTTCTTCTTTGTCCCAATCTTCTTGTTCTGCAAATGTTTCTTGTTGTTTCTCATAGTTCCAGATCTCCATTTCTAAGAATTGAAATATGAAACCAAAAGAACCTCTGCCTTCTTGTGCATCTTCTTTCCATTTTTAAAGTTCCATTTTCAGTTTTTCTTAGAGTGATACCATTTTAAAGACTTTTAAACAACCACCTGGTTATTTTAGTCATCTGGATGAAAAAACCAAAAATCACCAAGTAATCCAAATAATCCAAGGCTGTTTCTTCTTGCTTCTTTTTTCCACTTTCTCTTCCTGGGGTTCTATTATTTTGTTGCCAAGTTTCAGTTAAAATGTATCTTTAATGAATTGTAAGTTCCTTTTTGTTACAGTTCCATTCCTTAGTTCCAGGCAGTCTCCTCCATTTTTCCAGATCTTTTATTCTTTTTTTTCTCCTTTCCTGCTTTTAAAAACTTTTAAATATCCAGAAATCTTTATTATCTCTTTGACTTTTATTTTCAGCTTAGATGCCTATTAATGTCAAAGTGGACTTTTTTCAATTTCTTGTTTAAGCCTCTTAGTTGTCAGTATAAGGAAAGGAAGAAAAAAAAAACCTAATCCTTTGCCTTCTCTCTCTCCTTCGCAGCTTCAAAATCTTCTTTGGGAACAATGTTATTTAATTTAAATTCCAGGGTACCTTACGTTGTTGCTTTTTCGGTTTAACCCGGTCGACCAAAACTTTCTCTTCTTATCTTCCTCCTGCACATTCTTTTCCAGTTCAGTTCTTCTTTGAGGTGGCCATTTCTGACCACTACTGCAATCGCCTTCAGGAAAGGGAGTAATGGCCAGCTGGGGAAGAGAGATGCAGCTCTCCTTGACCCTGCTGGCAGTCTCTCTCTTTTTCACCACCTCTACAGAATGGCTTAGCCCTGAAACCAGCTGGCTCAGGGAGCTCTGGCAGTGAGCACAGATCAAAACCATGCACAATCACAGATTTCGGTCAGTCGCCAAAGAGACACAAACTGGAAGTCAACACTAGGCTCTTATCCCCCCATACTAGTCATCAACAGGATACCATTAAAGTGGAGTTCTCAATCTGAAAAATTCCCACAACAAAGTGCCAGTTTTCTGCAGCACTGGACTTCTGAGTATTTTGGAAAAGAAAAACAAAAGAAAGAAGGTTATGTTGAAATTCTTTTTCCACCCTGAAATTGTGAGAGTTCTAACCTAGAAAACTATGATGTAAGGCTAATGAAATTAACACAATGGAGCTAACTTTCTCAAAAGCTAACTTACAATAAAGCCATCTGTTCATACTAAAAAAAGCTTAATTATTTGAAAATATCAGCACAATATTTGAGAAACAGCAGAGCATATGAAACTGTTTCTGACATTATCTGCTTTTACATTTATTTTCTTTTACTTATTGGTGAGAAGTTTGGCATACTAATATTGCACAGCATGGTATTTTGTTTTATGTAGAATTTCAGTTAAATTTATGATTTTGAAGTTGTCCTTATAAAAATATTATAACACTGTCTAAAAAAGAAACTGCTGAAATAAAATGCAGCTACAGGTACCTGATATGAATTTCTTATCTGAAAAACTCAGTGGCATATTACTAACAGTGTTTCAGCCATAATTAGTTCTAAGAAGGAATTTGTGATTATTACAGAGAGAAAGGCTAAATATAAAATTTGCTTTCTAAGCATAAGGCCAAAATACGAGTGCTCCTCAATCATTCCTCAAGAGATAAGTACAGTATCAAATGCAACACCATGTACTTCAGTCCTGGATCTTTATTCTTCAAAATTGCATTAATGACTTAGATGAGTTGTTGACTCTTAGTGACCGTATAGATAGACCTTGTCCAGGATGATTTATTCCAGCCAAGCACTTCAGGCTTTCAAACAAAGCACCCATTTCTGTTGTAATTGAGTCTACCCACCTTGTTGCTGGTCATCTCCTTCTAGTCCCTTCCATGTTTCCCAGGATTATGAAGTTCCAAAAGGGATGAAAAATCCAATTATTAGGCTTAAATATGCAGTGTCTATATAATAATTTATTGCTTTTAGTGAAAGCTTTTCATATGTACTCAAAATTGCCTCCCATAACATTTTTTTTTCTGCTTGCATTAACCTATTTTATCATTGCTGCTTTTGTTTCTCTGGGTACGGCAATCTCTCCCCCCTACACACATATTTTAGAAATCTGGTAGAGTAGAGGAAATACAGAATAACAGCCTATTCTCACTATAAGTATGGAAACTGTGGGATCAAGGAAGCATTGTCCTTGGAAACTAATTTTTGCTTTGATAGATTCCTTTCTTTTCGATTGTGTGCATTTCCCATGACAAAATTGTATTCAATCCTGCAATTTTTGACTTCTCTCCCTTAAAAAAGGAAGATTTTTTTGCCTTCCTTTTGTACATTTTATGTTTGTTAAGGTGACCTCTGTGGTTTGGGTTCTTCCACACCATTTCTAACTACATAATAAAGTCCTATGGAATTATTTCCTTATAGTGATTTAGCTCTTGTAAGGCTGAAGTAGTGAAAATGTCATTTAATCAAAGAATTCAAGTTTGGAAGTGTTAAGCCTGGGTTCCCCAACCAGGGTTAGGTAGACAAGCTAAA
>BLBF01000017.1:40697681-40732358 GCA_015471245.1 Laticauda colubrina
TATTTTATTCCAGTATAAGTTTATAGCATAGTCAAAAACAGTCCAATGTTCATTTACCATGTAGTCAGTCCATTCAGGGATATTCAGTTAGCAAAGTCGATGTAGAATATCCTATTGTCAGTTCACATAAATCAGTCCGTTGTTGTCTCTCCCGTTCGAGCAATGCAGTCTTGCTTCCAAGCAGTAATCAGGGATCATCAAAGCCAGAGAGAGAGAGAGCAAGCTGTAGCCTTGCTACTTTTATATGGTTTTCATAACCACACCCACAGTTGCTATTTTACAGTTAAAGCTGCATACACTAACTATGATTCATAGTTAGTATTTCACCTAAAACAGTTAGGGTGAACAATGTTATCCCTAACAGGAAGTTTGGTGATTTTTCTTTTAAAAAGATATTTCAGTTGTAATACATTACATTTTTATAGTGCATAGTACAGGCACTGTAAATGTGATGAGAAATCGCACTGTTGAAAAAAAAAGCTGATGCTTATTATTTCTTTCAAAAGAGGAAATAGTTGCTTTTAATTTTAGTTGGTTTCCTAAGATCACCTTCAGATTATTTGTATTAAAGTACAACCCTCTTTGAAGATATTTTGGAAGGGAGGCAGCATAAGCAATCCCAGTCTTACAACTGGGATTGGAAAATTAGTTAAGTGGAGCAGTTAAGTGAGACATCACATGATTGCAACTTGTGCCTTTTCCTGCTGGCTTCTTCATTGACTTTGCTTGCTAGAAATTGGCTGGGAAAATCGCGAATGGCAATCACTTACCCTAAGACAGTGTTGGCAAAGCTTTTTGGCACTGAATGCTGAAATGAGAGCATGCAGGAGTGCTGGAAACCAAAAAAACAGCTCCCCAGTGTGTAGAAGCATGCCGGGATGCTGAGCTTCTGGTTTCCAGTGTACACGTATGCCGGATATCTTGGTCTTCCAGTTTCTGGAGCGCATGCAGGTGTGAAGACCGTCTGGCCAGCGTGCACATACAAGCTGGGAGCTGCTCTTCCAGTTTCCGGCACTCCCACATATGTGAAGACCACCTGGCTGGCACACATGCGCACGCCAGAACCCAGAAGAGCAATGGGTGATGGCTGGTGTGCCCGGAGAGATGGCTCTGCATGAACTTCCAGCACGCATGCCATAGGTTTGTCATCATGGCCCTAGGATATTGCAACCATTGAAAACATGAGCTGGTTTTCAAGCACCCAGATCAGGATCATGTGACTGCAGGGATGCTGAGATGATCATAAGCGCAAGAACCAGTCATCATTTTTTTCAACATTTGGTAATAAAACAGCAAGTAGAAAGCTCACTTCTACTTGCTATTTAGAAAGGGTTACAAAGAATGAAAAGGTTAACCTTTGCTTTGTTTCCAATCTCCTTTTCTTGACTTGGTCTTCATAAAAAGTAGCACTGGAAATGTGTTAAAACAAAATTCTTTCTGTTTAAGTATAAGTATGCAAAACGTTTTAAGATTATCCAAGATGTTTAATGGCTTTAAATAGCTGGGTGCTGTACTAAGGTTTAAGTCAGAGGTCTTCAAACTTGGCAACTTTAAGACTTGTGGACTTCAACTCCCAGACTTCAACTTCAATTCTCCAACTGGCTGGAGAATTCTGTGAGTTGAAGTCTACAAGTTTTAAAGTTGCCAAGTTTGGGGACCCCTGGTTTAAGTTGAAAGAGGTTCCAGCTGAAAATATACAATTAATAGCATAGAGATGCATGGTAGCTCTTTTTCTTTCTTTTCTTTCTTTCTTTTTCTCTTAAAAGGAAGAAGAAAAAGAAAGAGGGAGGGATGAGAGAAAGGAAGAAAGGGAGGGGAAAAAGAGGGAAGAGAAAGTAAAGTAAATGAGATATGGATGGACGGATGGATTAAGGGAGGGAGGGTGGGAAAGAAAAAGGAGAGAAAGTTAGGACCACAAACCCTGGCACTAGACGCAGCTTCTGAGGATGCTTTGAAATCAGCACAGCTGGAAGGGACCTCAGAGGTCTAGTCCAACTCCACTCCAAAAGCATTGTTAAAGTGAGTTTCTATCTTTTGACCCACCCAGTCACATGACCACCAAGCCACACCCAGCTGGTCACATGACCAAGCCGCACCCATAAATTAGGCCACACTCATAAAACCGGTTGTTAGGAAATTTGAATTCTACCCCTTCACGAATGCATTCAAACTAGACTGTTGTTTTTCCACGTCATATATGTGGTTATATACATAATTTTGTAGTATGTATGTATTTATTTATTTAGTCATGTTTAAGTAGTGTATATTGGAGGTGGTGACTCTGAGAGCTGTATGCAACAAAATTCCATTTTAATGTATGCCGATTAATGTACATTCAAAATGACAATAAAGTTATTCTAAGTTCTCTAAATTTTAAAAAAAACATTACTGCATAATGAACAATTCTTGGAAAGTGGAGACCGTCCTTTGCAACAGTGAATTACAAGAATTTTCTATATACTATCTTGGATCTGGTGATATAATATTAAGAGCTTCGCTTCTAACTTGAGTTGTCATCTTATCAGTAATAGGTCACTAAGGATATATGCCTGCAGTAATTTTTTACCTAGTGACTGTTAGAACAGGCTTGGAGGTCAAACAGCTTAAAAAAGAATCTTCCTGAGTGTCTGAATTGGCTTTTATTACTACTTTATACTTGATACTTTGAAGTTGCTACTAATGACTGCTTTAAAAGGAAACAAATGAGGAAGAGGGAATGTCACTTTCAACACTTTCCAAAACTCAATAAACTTAGAAACTCTTTTGTTGGTTTTTAAATCTTAATATTAGAGGAGCGTGCACTGTTTTATAAAAAAGGTGAAATGACTATGCCTGATCAGGGTCTGGTTCTAAGGTGAAATAAGGCTGTGGGCTGGGCTTAAGGCCATGGGATGGCAAGGCAGTGAATTTGTTTAACTGGAATATCTAAGGTGAGCCCACCTGGGAAACTTTATGGTAGTTCCCAATTTGCTGTCTAGCAAGAGATTGAAGATAAACTGTGAAGAAGCAATCTAGTGAAAGGGGGCATATCATTGGTAAATTTTAGAGGCATTTCCCCCCCCCCCCAATAATATTGTCCCTCATACCTGATGCCATTGATCCTTTAAACAATGGCTGTCTAATCAAAGATGATGTTGCCCCAGTATTGTCTCACTAGTTTCATTGAATAAATTTTGCCAATGACTTCTCCTTTAATCATGATTACAGCTTAAAATGTTTTTGTGAATTGTACTAAACTTGCTTTGCTCAAAATGATTCTACATAAAGTACCATAATTGAGTTCTTACATGTATTGGGTGATAGAAATGGGGGGCACTGATCTGTTAACTACATCATTCTATTTTCTTTCAATGCATAGAAAAGTACTGACAAACACAGAGAAGCTCAAACAGCTCATAAAGAAGATTATAGGATTACATTTAGTTCACTTCAAGTGGATCAAAAAATGCAAATGTTCTACAATAAAAAGGGTAGGTATAAAATTTCCAAATTAGTGTGAATTATACATGTTTTAAACCCACAAGCCACAGTTCAATTCCTTTGTTAATTGCTGCAATATGAAATGCTAACCCATGTATATAGAGAGCCTGCTGATGAAGGTAAAACTTGTTTTTCAACAGTGGTATTCATAAGCATAATTTCTATATAGTCTTCAATTTATGACATTTGGTACTGTAACTTGGCACAAAGTGAGGCAGTCATTACGTGAGACACACCTAATTTTGCAACCTTCTTTGTTAACCAAATCACTGCAGTTATTAGATGAATCATAGGGTCATTAAACAAATCCAGCTGTGTGTGAGGGTGATATCTGTCACCCCATTGATCGCCCAGGTTGATTTGGTTGATCTACTTGGCTAGGTGTGACCCCTCCATCTCTCACTGTTCCATGTGCACCCCTCCAAAAGCTGCACACTCAATGGTAGAAAACGACCATCCCAGACAGAAGGGGAATACCAATCTTCATTCAAGGGTATACAATACTGAGTTCCCTTGCTAGAACCTCCAAACAAGCTCAATCCAGCTTTCCCCATTGTCTTGGCCTGTTGGAAACCAGCTGGAAAGATCATATATTGTGATTATGTGACCCTATGTCATTGCAATTGTCATAAACACCTGCTGAATTATGATAATGAGATCACAGAGAAACTGAAATGTTCATAAGTCTGAAAACTGGTTGTAAGTCACATTTTTCAATGGCATCGGAAATTTGAACAATCATTACATGAATGGACGTAAGTGGAGAATTAACTGTTGTGGAAATAAAGAGTAAAAATTTGGATTTTACAACACCATCTTTTGGGTTTATATACAAACTATATTCATTAACTCCATGCAAATCATAGAAAAGACAGGTTTACAATGAATTAAAAAGAACATTGCAAAATTTGTGCAAAAAGAATTTATTAAAACAGTTGATTTAAAATTGATACCGCAATATTAATTGTAAGTAGAATCAATACTATTCTTAGATTATGATGACAGGAGACTTGCCACTAGAAAATCATACCCAATGGATTCCAACAGCATATAAAGCATTTTAGATGAAAATGCAATTTGGCAATATACATTAAATCAGCAAATTACTTCCTTTGAGACAATGTTTTAAATAGAACTGGATGATGCAACTTGCTTTATTCACATTTAACAATTGCTCTGATCAATTTACTATGTGACTAAGGCATAAATAAAAATGCAATATGTTTAATTGACATTTTTCTTTTCTTTCTACAATGAATTTTATATGACAGAAAGGATAAATAAACCCACTGAAAGTCAACATTTTAAATATACGTGGGCTATCTGAAAAACTAAGTCTACTAACAGTAAAACATATCTGTAGATAAATGAGTTGTTGCTTTATTTCTCATGGTTTCATTGTAATTACAGTTCATGCTTGAGAATGCACTGGATTAAAAAAAATGAGTAAACTAATTAATGAACACATTAATAGTATTTTATGAAATAACACAAGTACTCAATTTTCTGCAAACTGCCATATTTATGACTTTATATGAATACATTTAATGAGCCAAAAACTCATATTTTTAGCATTTTCATATCTGCATGAAAAATGGAAATCAGAACAAATATAAAGCAATGGAAGTTTTGATTTCTCTTAATCTTTTCTAAGAAGCAGTTTATCTTCTGTACCAAATACAATTCCATTGTATTTGTAACCCTCAAAATTCAGACCAGCACAATGACATATAACATACCTGACTGGCATCTCAACAGATGAAATCCCAGTGACATTTTTTTTAGATAAACATAAATGGTGACATCAGCCCTTTGGGCTTTGTATGGCATGCTCAAAGATTTGCATTGACAAGCCATCAATTTATTTATTTTCATCATGCATAATCTACTCAAACCAATTTTCCTTCAATAAAAACTGGATGGTATCATCATATCCATCTTGATGTAGCGATTCCATTTTCTCCTGGCTTGGTGGAAATAGAGCTTGATGAAGTCTTATAAGGTTGCCAATGGATAACTGCATCCAAGAAGAAAAAAGCAGGAAATTTTCTGCTTAATTAATTACATTTTGATATAATGCATTATTTCATATAGATTGTATTCTTGTATTTGCTAAGACATAAAGTGCTTGCTTTTGTTAATGGCCTCTATGATATATAAATCATGGCTTTTGACTTGCAATATTTGAAGTCAATCAAATGGGTATATTTAATAAACCATGGCGAAACAATCATGGCTTAGTGTATTGTGAGAATCTTGAGATTGCAAGGTTTCATGAAATTTATCCAACATACAGCACTTAAATATAATTACATTAATTAGAACATTAATTAAATTAAAATCTGAAGCAAACTGATTTTTCTAATCTAATTATTGTCACGATCCTAGAAAACTGAAACAGAAAAAAGATAGTTCTAAAATATTTTTTAAAAGCTAATCAAACCTTTTGCCCCTTTTTAAACATTTGAAATGTTTTAAAACATTAATTGGTATTTTAAGCATATAGTTTTCACACCTATTTTTACTTGATGTGCTGCCAAGGGAAAATTGCACGACAATTATCCAGTAGTTTACTACTAAATTTTGGTGATTTGATTTTGAAGCATAAAGATAAATTTCATGAACTTGGCCCTGATGTCCTTGACCACAGAGATAGCAAGTAATAGCTTGTCTAATGCAGGGTGTCAAACTGGGGACCCATAGGCTGGTTGTGTCACACGCAGGCCATGCCCATCCCAGTTCCACTAAGAGAAAAAACATCATGAAATATCACATAATAGCAATGTGACACCGTGAGTTTGACACCCATGGTCTAGTGTCTTATACTCTTAATCATCACTGCTATTTTTAATTAGGTAAAACCAAATCACTAACATTTAATCACTAAGTTTGATGAAAACATCTATCTGCTTCAAACAGTTCTTTACAATAATATTGCAAGACAGTGGAATCTAGCAGCTATATAGACCTGTGGGAGACAAGCAAATTAGAATCTGGTTCAAACCATGGTAGGCAACTTTATAAAGTTTGTATACTTCCTTTTATAATCACTTTTGGAAATTGCTTGTTGTGTACTTTTAAGCTATTATAAATCTTTGGATATTAACTTTCAAAGCACCTGCTTAGTTTGACATCAATCCTTTACAAAAGAAAGATTTAAATTGAAACAAATAGCAAAAGGTAGATTAAAATTTTGATTTTAAAAAGTAACAAAGGGACAAAGTTACAAAGGGTCTAGACAAATTTGAAATAAGACCTGGGATTTGATTATAAAAAATCTCTCCTGAAATGCTTTTGTTTTCTTTTTTTTTTTCAGTTAAGTTTTATTGATTTTTAAAAACAAACAAAAAACAAACAAAACATAAAAATATCCAACTTGCTTCCATAAATATACAAGCAGTGTGTCGGTTGGTTTACAAATTTTTTGCGCTTCAATTTCAGTCTCAATTACAGTTACATTACATAATAACTCATATTATCAATCAAAAATTGAATATCCTAGTATTATTAATCAATTATTTGACTATAATTTTGTTCATTCATACTTTGCGAGATAGCTATACTTCACTTAGTTTATTTTATAACAATTCATATAGTCCTCCCAAATCTATCCTAAAAACATTTTATATAGATAATAAAAAAAAGAAAAGAAATACATCTTTATATATTCATTATTTTCTAAAATTCTATATATTCTATTATTATATTTTGTTATCTAGCCATTGATAGAAAAGGTCCCAAATTTTGTAAAATTGTTTGTCCTCTTGTTCTCTAATTTCAAATGTCAATCTACTCATTTCAGCACATTCCAGTATTTTCTTGATAGTTTCCTCCTGCGATAGTATTTTCTCATTTTTCCAATTTTTAGCAAATACAATCCTAGCTGCTGTTAATACATTTACAATCAAATATTTTAAATCTATGCTGTATGTATCAGGTAGAATTCCCAATAAAAATATCTCTGGTTTTAAATTTATATGCTTTTTAGTCATTTTTTCCAACCACGTGTGGATTTTAGTCCAATATTTGTTTGTATCCGCACAAATCCACCACATATGGTAATATGAGCCAGGTATCTGATGACATTTCCAACATTTTTCAGATTTGTTCTTGAACATTCTTGCTATTCTTGTTAGGGGAAAATGCCACCTGTAAATCATCTTATACAAATTTTCTTTAAATGCTGTTGACATTGTCATTTTATAATTTTGAGACCACAATTTTTGCCATTTCTCTAGATCAATCGCATATCCAAAATTCTTCCCCCAAGCAATCATAGTTTCTTCAACTTGTTCTTCTTCTAGTTTAATTTCTAATAAATATCCAAACAGTTTTTTAATCACATTTTCATCAGTACCTGTCAAAATATTATCTAAATCAGTCAATTTATTATAGAAACCTTCTGTTTTAAAATCTTTTTCATGCCTTGAATGTATTTGCGCATAAGAAAACCAATTCATCTTTATACCTTGTTGCTCTAGTTTTTGCATAGATTTTGCATAGATTCACCCTTTTCATTCAAAATTTCCCCATATCTAACTGTTTGTTCCTTCTTATATGTTATAGGATAAGAAAATGCTTTAATAGTCGATAACCAGACTGGAATTTTCAAATAACATTGTCTTTTAATCTTCTCCCAATTTAACCACAGAGACTCCCGGTTATGATGTCTTCTAAAATAACCCTGTATTTTAGTTCCCTTATACCATAAAAAGACACGCCACCTCAACAACAAATCATGTCCTTCTAACGTCAACAATCTAGTATTTCTTAATGTTATCCATTCCTTAGCCCATGTCAAGTTTGTAGCTTGGTAATACAACTCCCAATTAGGCAGACCAAATCCTCCTCTAATTCTAGCATCTTGTAAAAGTTTTAACTTTATTCTCGCTTTCTTACCTTGCCATATATATTTCAACACAATTTTGTTTAAATCTTCAAAGCAGTCCTTTCCAAGCCTAATTAGTATTGTTTGAAAAAATATAAAATTCTGGGTAAAATATTCATTTTGATTGCTGAAATTCTCCCTATTAGTGACAATTATAGGTTCTCCCATTTCGTCAAATCTAGTGCTATCTGTTGTTTAAGTTTAGTGTAGTTGTTCTCTTTTAGTGTACTACATCTTGCTGTCAGATGTATTCCCAAATACTTAACCTTGTTCGTGACTTGAATTTTCAATACATCTGCCAATTCTTCTTTTTGTCTTTGTAGCATATTCTTTCTCAAAATATTTGTCTTATCTTTGTTTATTTTCAAGCCGGCTACCTTGCCATATGCCTCTATCTTTTCCAATAGTTTTGGTGCTGTTTCCAGAGGGTCTTCTAAAATAAAGGCCAAGTCATCCGCAAAAGCTTGCAATTTAAATTCTTCCTTTTTAATGTTCATTCCTTTTATACTCTTTTCATCTCTAACATTTCTATTTAACACTTCCAAAGTTAGTATAAATAGCAAAGGTGATAGTGGGCAACCTTGTCTTGTACCTTTTCTTATATTGATAGTCTGTTAATTCTCCCTCCATCATTACCTTTGCCGTTTGCTTATAATATATGGCTTGTATTGCTTGAATAAACTTTCTGGCGAAGCCCATCTGTTCCAATAATAATAACATGAATCTCCAGTTCACATTATCAAATGCCTTTTGTGCATCTAAAAATATCAAAGCCATTTGTTTTTCAGGGTGTGCCACATAATATTCCAAAGTGTCCATTACTCTCATATTACCTTTAATTTGTCTCTTTGGCAAAAATCCATTTTGGTCAGGATGAATAAAATTATTTAAATATTTTTGAGTCTCTCTGCCAATATTGACGCGAACATTTTATAATCTGCATTTAATAAAGAAATGGGTGTATAATTCTTAATTTGTAATGGATCAGTCTCTTCTTTTGGAATAAGTGTAATACAGGCTTCTGACCATGTTTTAGGTATCTTCTTCTTTAACATAACTTCATTCATGACTTCTAGCAATGGAAGGTTCAACGATTCTTGTAATGTTTTACAGAATTCTGCCGGAAGTCCATCTGGGCCTGGTGCCTTCCCATTATTTTGTTTCTTAAGTGCTTCGGTTAACTCCATCATGATTATATTGCTTTCTAGCATTTTTTCAATCTCTTTAGGTATCTTAGGTAGATTAGCATTCTGTAAATACTGTTTAACTCTTTCCTCCTCAATATTCTCTTGCTCATATAATTTCCCATAAAAGTCTCGAATAATTTCCTTCTTCTCTTTATTGCTGTGGCAAACTTGACCTTGATTAACTGCGGTATTTTCCTTGATTCTTTTTCCTTTCTCAGTTTGTATGCTAACCATCTACCTGGTTTGTTTGCATCCTCAAAATAATTCTGTTTAGCACTTCTAATTTTCTGTGCTAATTCTTCTTTCTCTATTAAACTCATTTTATGTTTAATTGCATCCAGTTTTAGCTTAATGTCTTTTTTCTGTGGCGTTTTCTGTAGTTCTTTTTCAAGTCTTTTATACTTATCTTCTAAAGCTTCTGTGGTTGCCTTTTCCTGATATTCCTTTTCCTTGTGTAGTCTATTATCAAGCCTCTAGCATATGCCTTCATTGTGTCCCAAACATTCTGGACTGAAGTGTCTTCTTTTTTATTTTCTCTAAAGAAAAAAGCCAACTCTTTCTCCATCTGCTGTATAAAATCCTTCTCCTTTAGAATAGTATTATTTAATGTCCATCCCGACCTTCTTTTTTGTCCTTTCCATTTAATTGTCACTGGATTGTGATCTGCCCAAGTACTTGTTTTGATATTTGTTTCTTGAATATTAGATATTAGTTCTGTTGAAGTCCAAATCATGTCTATTCCGGACCATGATAAATGTCTATTTAAGTAAAAAGTGTATTGTTTAGTTTTAACATTTCTTTCCCTCCACATATCTTTTAAGTTTATTTCATCTATCATTTTAAAAAAGGATTTGGGGAGAGTCTTTCCATTTTGCTTTGTTGTTGTTGTTGCTATATAGTCCAGTTTGTTGTCTACAATTCCATTGAAATCTCCCATCATAACTATATTGACATAGTCCAGTTCAATTATTTTCATGTGTAATTTTTTATAGAATTCTTCTTGTTTATCATTCGGAGCATAAATTGCAATCAAGAGTATTTTCGTATTATTGTCCATTATTTCCACCATTAATACTCTTCCGTCTTCATCAGTATAAATCAATTTTACTGAGATGGTCTCTTTGATATATAAAACCACTCCTCTTTTCTTACACTGAGTCAAAGAAGTAAATATTTTCCCTAATTTTGGTAGTATCAACAATTGTTCATATTGTTTTTTTAATATGTACTTCTTGTAGACAAATTATATCAAATTTTAGTTTCTCTAATTTGTGAAAAAATTTCCTTCTTTTAACAGCTGAATTAAGTCCATTTATATTAATTGTAATCAGTTTTTTCTCTTCCATGATTATGCTTTATAATTAGGTTTGGCAGCTCTCGTAGATCTTGGTTCACGTTGTTCTTTCATCTCCACTAATCCACCTACTGCGCCTTCTTCTTTTTCAGTCTCCATTTGGTCATCTTGGAATTCAGTTAGTGAAATCTCTTTTTCTGCCTCCTCCTCTCTCCTTCCAAAAAATTCTGCATAAAATAATTCTGCTTTCTCGACTGAGTCAATTCTATGTCTCTGTTCTTGCCATGTAAACATTAACCCTTCTGGGGATTAGCCATCTATAATTCACCTCTTTTTTCAATAGCATTTTAGTCAGAAATCGGTATTGTCTTCTCATCTCTCTTACTCTTCTAGGTATTTGCTTTAAAACGACAATCTCCTTGCCTTTGTATTTCAATGTTTTCTCTCTTACTACTTGTAATATTTGTGTTTTCATAGCTTTTTTTGTAAATCTGATAAGAACTTCTCTTGGTAGGTTATTTCTCATCGCATATCTTGTAAAACCTCGGTATACCTCATCTACTCCATCCATCATCTTCTCTTCTGTTATTTCCTTCAGCCAATATTTCTATCATTATCTCAGCTAGATTTTGTTCTTTTTCTTCCTCTATGTTTTGAAATCTGAGATAAAATTCTGATCTATCCATCTCCTATCTCAGCATCCCACTTTCAGCATCCCACTTTTATCTTTTTTAAGATAAAAAAGATTTTTATGGGAGGAGGAGCTGGCGTCGCGTTTTTTGTGGGGGGAGCAGCTGGCATTTTTTTATGGGGGGATGAGCTGGCGTCGTGACGATACTGCATGCAATCTTGGAGGTCTGAGATTGCAGCAGATATCTTTGCCCCTGGACGGTCCAAACAGACCTAAACTGTCCCGAAGAGATGGTGATAGTGAAGGGCGCCTCCTGTAGATCTCAGGGATATTGCAAAGTCCCTGGTTGATCCAGGAGAAGCCCTTTTGCCAGTGGCAGAGACATTATTTGAAAAAAGAGAAACACAATGAGGCAATGGCATTATCTTGGTATTAACTTCAAGAAATTCTCAAACTTTTAAACACTTTAAAATATTTCCTGTTAATCATAAAAGTAGTGAAACTGAGGGCAAAATGACCAACTGAATTTTCCTAGCTTCACATTAAAATAATAGGAAGCTGGATCAGGGGTGGGATTCTGCCGGTTCTATCCGGTTCTATAGAACCCCTTGTTAACTTTCTAAGCAGTTCAGAGAATCGTAGTTAGAATCAATCTCCTTTTGTTTTTTTCCACCTATTACATTCTTGCCAGACAGCCTAGACTTACTGTCTCCAGAGCTTTTGGGGCTTGACTTTCTGAAAGGAGAAGGGTTGTATTAAGATGTTTACACTGCTGTTGAGGAAATACTTCCCTGGACAATCAGCACTTTGAAGAAATAATTGAATAATGAAGCAAAGCTTTTAGTGACAGGGAACCAAGATGAGTGACATTCGGCAAGGCTTCTTGGCTAGCGAGAAAGCTTAACATTCAAACATGAGTTTACATACCCTTTCTGAGTTTTGGTCTAAAACTGTTTTTTGGTGAAGGTTAATTCTGTGCTTGGGGACATTTAATCTTGTGTTTATTGATGGGATAATTTTCCCTGTTCAGCTTCAACAAGCAACAGCTACTGTTGTGATTTAATTATTTGTATTGTGTTTGAATTTTTTATTGCCTCATGGTTTCTTTTTCTATCTGGGGAGGGGTCTTCCTCACTGCTTTAGTACTATCTGGCACTGTCCTTTTGGAGTATACTTCAAAGAGGCAAGAGGCAAGCTTGGCACTGGTTGTTTGTTTGTTTTTTGCTGCCTTTCTTGGGGGCATGTGACCTTTCCTTAAATCTGGATGGTATCCTTAGGATATCTTGTGAGGTAAGTGAGACCAGTTGGTATTTTTAAATGTTCAAATGGATCTAAGGATTGCTTCTCCTGGGTATGCTCTTTCTGGAGAGCTTAAATGACCTTTCTGCTAAAAGGTTTCATTTTATGAGCAAGAGTTGGCCGCTTGATAGTTATCACTGCATTTTAACTATTTTCATTCCTCAAGGTGCTCTGGCACCCTGCCTGATTTGTAACTCCGGCTTGCAGATATGTTAAATCTAATGATCGGTATTTAGGGCAGCTTTTTGCAAGCAAAGAAGCTTTTTGTATTTTTGTACAGGTAATCCTTGATTTACAACAGTTCATTTAGTGACCATTCAAAGTTACAATGGCACTGAAAAAAGTGACTTATTACCATTTTTCACACTTATGACCATTGCAGCATCCCTACTCTCATGAGAGGCCAGCTGAGGAGAAGCACCCCTTGATATGAGTGATGTCGAGTTAGCCATGCCTACCCAGTCACATGACCACCAAGCCACACCCACCAACTAAGCAACGGCCACAGAACAGGTTGTTTAAAAAACTGAATCCCACCCTGAGCTGGATATAATGTACTGTATAATAGTTCTATTGTATGTGCCCAAAAATAAAGACATGACAAGGTTAAATCTTCCTAAAGAACAAAGAGTTATTCTAAAACTGTGGAATAAATCATTTTCCTTGCATAACTCACCATGATGTCTTGCTTTGCAACTTTAGCATAAATATCCACTCGTCCTCTGTTTTCTGGGCAAATGTCTAGTCGCCCACAAAAAGGAGAAACAGTCACAGTTCGGCCTTTTGGCAAGATAGGGAGGCCATTGGTTAAGCCACCATCGATCCATTTCTAGTGGAAACAGTAATGCTCTGTCAATTATCAACTGCTTTATTATCTGTCTACATATCTGGATACAATTTCCTGTGTCAAAACCTTGATTCTCTCAGGGAGAGAATTGCATCTATTAATCTGTATTATGCATTTTTAATTCTCTAACTTGTATCATCTGTATGTCATCTAGAAAGCCTTATGGCTTCAACATCTAGCCTAATTTTCCTTGTTTCTTCTCTATCCTGTTACTTTCAGTCCTTTCTTGATGAAAACTTCTAAACCTGCACACTCTGCTGAAATATTTTAGCTTATCCTTTCAAATATTTTGTTCAGATAACGATTTTGGATATTTTCGTCCACAAGCAAGATGACTGTAATTGTTGTTTTAAAGGGAACAGAAAGATACCATATTTATGCATGTATCTTTTCAGGTACATAATTCTCTAAATCAGGGGTATCCAGCCTTGGCAACTTTAAGACTTGTGGACTTCAACTTCCAGAATGTCAATGCTGATGGTATTCAAGTGGTACTGGTGACATCCAAGGTCCTTGTTATTTTTGGTGCTATCTTTTGCCACAGTTATTCTACTTCTGTAATAAGGTCTTTTTATTTTGTGATTTTTTTCTCTTGTTCTTTCTCTTTTATTCTGCTGTTACCAGATACAGGTAGTCCTCCACTTACAACAGTTCATTTAGTGACCATTCAAAGTTACAATAGCACTGAAAAAAGTGACATGATCATTTTTCACAATTACAACCATTGCAGCATCCCCATAGTAACAAAATTAAAATTCAGGCACTTGGCAACTGACACATATTTAAGATGGTTGGAGTGTCCTGGGTCAGTGATCCCCTTTCATAACTTTATGACAAGCAAAGTCAATGGGGAATGCGAATTCACTTAACATGTTACTAACTTAACAACTGCAGTGATTCACTTCACTGTGATAAGAGAGGTCATAAAATGGGGGGAAATTAACTTGACAGTTGTCTCATTTAGCAACATCAATTTTGTACTCCCTCAGACCCATAGTCAGCTCCAAAGGAGCACCACTACAAAACCTAGCTAAACACTTAGCAAAACAACTACAGCCCCATGCTGAAACCGCAGCTTCATATGTACAAAACTCATACCACTTCGTAGAAATGATCAAAGATCTACACGTGGAACAAGAAGATCTGCTTGTAAGTTTTGACGTGGTTTCACTATGCACTCAAGTCCCAATAAAAGAAACTCTTGAAATCATCAAAAATAAATACCAACCAGCTAAACACCTCATGGAACTAACAGAACACTGCCTAACCAACACATATTTCATATACAAAGGACAAAGATACAATAGCAAATTGAAGGAGCCCCTATGGGATCACCACTGTCACCCGTCATTGCAAACCTGTTCATGGAAGAATTCGAATCCAGAGCCCTGGCTAATGCCACCCACAAACCCAAACTATGGCTAAGATACATCGATGACACATTTGTGATTTGGCCCCATGGAAAAGAAAACCTAAACAATTTCCTAAAACACCTAAACAGCACACCCCCCAAAATCAAGTTCACCATGGAAACAGAAATAAACAAAACAACTACCATTCCTAGATGTACTAATCTACAAAAGACCAGATGGCACACGAGGACACACCGTATATCAGAAGATATACCCACATCCATACAGAAGCCTGATGATGGCAGATGAGATTCTGCTGAAACGTGCTACAACTTTAAAAGCACTACAATGACGTGGGATAATACCCGAAGGAAGATGAACAGCACACATGTAAGTACCCGTGAAAGCTTAAAAAAACAAATATCTGACCACTACGGGGAGGAAATAAACAGCCAGATCAAAAGCTATGAGAAGCTGGAAGTTAAAAGAGCAGGAATATTATGTGACCTGAAATTCCTATGCAACTGCAGAGACAACAATGCAACACCAACCTGCTTCAAATTAACATTTCATCACAACACAGCAGCAACCAAACGTATCCTAAAAAGAACAGAGATGGCTTTACTCAGGAACGAAATTCACAGTAAAAGATTCCAATTAGATCAGTTAAACAAAGATTTGCTAGCACTACACCTGGAATTGAGCAGCAAAATCCACCCTCTACTTTGGGATAAGATAAAACAACTTACAACTTGGAGAGCTGAAACTGAAACCACTTACAAAAATGAAAAACTCTTAAAGAAACTAAAAAAATTAGAACATGACAAGAAAATCCCCAACTCACCACAACACCTGAAACAATTAGTATATAACGTTTCCAACAGAGAACTCACCAAAACAGAAACAGATGTCCTATCCAAAGGATTCAATTGTGCCATAGCACCCAAAAAAATCCCAACAGAATCCATCATATGTGCAGTAGAATCCAGCCTAACCAAATTAAATACAGATGAAGCTGACAGAATAAGACACCAGGTTACTCACATCTTATGCACAACGAAACCACCAAAAAGTAATTTGCAAAAAGATGAATTCACAGCACTACAAACCCTGAAAAATGATAACAGCATAATAATACTCCCAGCAGACAAAGGGAATGCCACAGTAGTAATGGACAGAAAAGACTATGGAACAAAATTGACAGACCTACTCAAGACTCCACATACAAACCTATAAACACAGAGCCAACCACATATCTGGAAAAATTAACCAAGAAGAAAATTATAACCAGCCACATAAGCAAAGAAATCCAACAGATGATCATCCCAAGAGAAAAATCTTCTAGATGCCCCAAATTATACGGCCTCCCAAAAATACACAAAGAAGGCATACCCTCTCAGACACATTTGTGATTTGGCCCCATGGAAAAAAAAACCTGAACAATTTCCTCACACACCTAAACAGCACACACCCCAAAATCAAGTTCACTATGGAAACGGAAACTAAAACCCTAGCCACTATAGAAAACCCCAGCCACAGAATCATCAGAGAAGCCATAGAGATTGAAAAAAGACCTGAAAGCATGAATAGAAGAGATGATTCCACCAGACTGTCAATCATTTGGAAGCCTGCACTCTCAAATAGAAAGATCTCCACACCATAAGCCAGGCAAACACCTGAGCACAAACAGACTCCCTCTGATACCTCCAGCTCAAACACCCCCCCCACCAAGCACCCAGGTGAAACCTAGCTTCCTAATAGATAACAGCCGTCCTTTCACACGAAGCCAAGCTGCACTGAAAGCCTCCAACACAGGAACAGAGTGTTACCAGCCAATCAAAGCCACAAAACAGACAGAAGAAACCAGAAACACCAATCAATCAAACTCCAAGTGCAATAAACACAAAGACTCCCAACCAATCAGGATAGGCCAGCCTCAACTTTAAAACCAAAGGCTGTGAGACCCACATCCATACAGAAGCCTGATGATGGCAGATGAGATTCTGCTGAAACGTTGCTACAACTTTAAAATCACTACAATGACGTGGGATAATACCCGAAGGAAGCTGAACAGCACACATGTAAGTACCCGCGAAAAACTTAAAAAAACATACACACACACACACACACACACACACACACAATTACAAAGAAGATGCTGCAGCATAATGTATAGTTAAAATCTACTTAAAAGAAATCATGGAGCATGACGAAAATATTTAGTATTTAAGTAATTTTAGTATTTAAGTATTAAGTATTTAAACCTGTGTAACCATGGAAGTATTTGTTTTAGAGTACTATGCATTGCTTCATGAATCACTGAATTTATAACTGGGGTAAATGAATAGGTCTGTCTTCCTTGTCTCTTATAAATCAGTATAAACTCCCACAACATGAAGCTTATTTTTAAAACCACTTTAAACATTCCACTACTATCTGGAGTCCAGTAATATACTTTAATGCATAGCATTCAAATAAAGAGAAACTCAGCTATTTGCAGTATGAGAGAGAATACACACCCACCCACCCACCCACTCCACACACAAAACTTATGGCCATACAACTGTTGGAATATTTGTGATCCAACACAACAAATAATATAATTATTAGACTTTTAATGCCTGCACAACAAAAGAAATTTTAACACCTCCGTAGCTCAAAATATAGACACAACCTAATTCTCTCAGCCTTGTGATATACTCCAGGCAAGAAGCATACCCAGAAGTACTAGCTCTAACTTTACTGTAAAGTTACATAAACATATTGTTGCAAGTCTAAAAGTATATCTATTCCTCCTTGCCTTTATAACTCAAGAAGTTAGGGAGGGTCCCTTCTGTGACATTTGCCATGCTTCCATTTCTTCTTTGGGCTAAGCTGTCTCTTATCTGCTATCTAGTCTGCAGCTCTTCCTCTTGTTTCCAAAGATCATTCTCATATACCCATTACAAGAACAGAAGTTACTTCCTAGATTGTTATGAACAAAGAAAACCATCTATATTGTTGTGATATCTTCGCTGCTTAATAATAACTAGAAGTGTCAATCGCATGAGAATCTACAATATTTCATTTATTTTAACATCAGGAACATTCCATGCCAATTCACAAGCCATGATGAGTGATACTTTTGCCAGAGCAAGTCTTGAAGCATAACACCACATAATTGGCTTTCAAGGCCATAATGTTTCAAAGGTGACATGTTAATATGAGTTCTTAAAAAAAATCAGATAGTGATGATCAGCCTACTTGATATGAGGATTTTTTTTTTTGCAGCATGCATAAAAACACAGTATCCAGAATAAAAATAATTATACAGACCTGTCCTTTATAATCCACTGCATTTATTCCTGCATAAAGAGGAATAAAACTGCTGGCTAACAAAGCCTAGAAAACATAGGAAAAATATGAATAATTCTTATCTTATTCCCTTAACTGAAGGGAAATACTGAATAACATCTCTACTTTAACTCATCTTTCAGACCATACAGTTTATAACTTTAATTACCAAAGTGGCTAGGAGGGAGCAAAGAGTCAAGAGTAGATCCATTTTAGAGTTAAAGTCCAGGTATTCCCATTTGTCTACAATGTAAGATGCTTTTTAAATCCTTTTTTAATTCTGTCAGTCCTGGACCAAGCCACCTATATTATTTTAGCATGAGACTTTAAAAGAAAAACATCTATGAGTGAGACTCACTTAACAACTTCTTTACTTAGCAATGAAATCTCTGGTCACATTTGTACTCTTAAGTTGAGAACTACTCATAAAGGCCAGTTGTTAAGATTTCCAAGACAATTAGGTCATGAATTCCTGGCTATAAATATGTCCAGTCTTCATTTTTAAAGCAAGGGAGCTGATCAAGTGAGGGACATGAACAGCTTGCAGGTCAAAACTAATAAAACCTAAACTCTTAAGAACCTGGAGACAACTGGATGATTTCACTTATAGGAGTAATATGCAACTTTCCTACCTTAACAAGATCTTCTCTGGAGGCAAAATGTGAAAGCAAATAATTTTTTCCATTCTTAGTACTAGTGACTGATATAAAGAGGCGGTTTTCTGCTATCTCGTGGGCATTAGGGGGGAGGATTGAATCAATGTAGCCCCTATGGAAAAACAGAATAAATATTAGTCCACTTTAATAATTAAACAGCTTCTAAATAATTTAGGAAAACATGAATGCTGCATTTCACCACAGTAACTATCACAAATGCAGTATTTCTTATGTATCATTTATTGGGAAATTTACAAAAAAACAAATTTGGCAGTATAAATATTTACAATCCTACCTAAGTTTTGTCATGAGATCATAACCAGGTGTTAGTGCTCCAAAGTAGAGTTTTCTAGTATCTTCAGCAAGTTGGTAGGTAATAGTTGTACATTTCTGAAAAAAGTTTCAAATACCAATTGTAAACACAGCTCCTCTCAACACATTAATCTAATTATGTGAAAAATTTAAATGACTTTTTAACATATGCATTCACACAGATGGATGAATAGATGGACAGATAATAGAAATGCAGTTTGAGAAGGGTCTCTTTTTTATACACTATAAATCGTTAAAATGCTACATATTAATAAGCAGGCTTCCTAATTAGAACAATACATTTAAGAACACATGTGTATTACCAATATTGATACATGAAGTAAAATTCATTATGTTCCTACCCTTAAGAGGCATCATAATTTTAATGAAAATTATCATATTACTAAAACTAAAGTAAATGAAAACCAACATGGAAGCAAAGAAAGACTTCTGAAATCATGCTAAGAATCGTGGTAAAGAAAAAGAAAAGCTACAGAAACTTGAAAAAAAGGGACAGGCTTTTTATTACTTTTATTATGTATAGTTCATTATAAAGTGTAAATATTGTCAGTAAATTAACCATTTATAGAATTATTAACTTGCATATTTTGATCAGAGGTGATATTCAACAGGTTCTGACCAGTTCTGGAGAACTGGTAGCAGAAATTTTGAGTAGTTCAGAGAACCGGCAAATACCCACCTCTGACTGGAGATTTTACAGTATCCTTCCCCTGCCACGCCCACCAAGGCATGCCCACATAACCGGTACTAAAAAAATTTGAATCCCAGCATTTTGATGCCTACTTGACCAGTTCATAGACTGATTGTAAATACAGGGAGAAATATTTTTTTTTAAAAAAAGTTAGTAGTTTTCTCATAATATTTCAAATGATAAGAATACATCAAAAGTTGCTTATTTATTTCCATTTGACTAAGATCTATTATTATTTTATTGAAATATTTAATGATGCCAATTTTTTGTCCAGCAAGGGTACAGTTTCTGAACTATAAAGGATTAGGATGAGCAAAAGAGACCCTGGAATTTATGAAAAGAATCATACAGCTTTAAATCAAAGAAAACTGCAGGTGACAATGTTTATTTTAATACCACAGACTTTCAAGTTTTAATTTATTTAGAGAAATCCTCATTAAAATGCAAAACTAGCTTTAACAGCTGCAGGTAGCATATGGGCAATCCCTATGGTGCTGGAATTAAAGTTAGTTAAACAACAGTGATTTCCACCAAACCCAGTGACTCCCCAAACCCTTAAAAGGATGTGACCAAGGTAGTTGCAGCAGCTTTAGTTGAAATATGACCCAGAGCTAAAAGCATGGTCATCTGATTTACAAGTTAAATGTAAACAATAAGCTCAGTGAATAAATCCTGATCAGATGCGGTTGAGCTAGGCTGGTTTAAAACCTGGCAATATACTAAGTTAAATGAAATAGAAAATAAATAAAATTGTAAGCTATAGACAAAGTGAAAATACTATGCAGTGCTTGCTACCGTTGTTCATGTACATTTCTATCACCTATTCAACCTGTTGGTTCATCCCCTCCCCTGCCTTCTTTTGATAATATCTTATTTCAAAATTATTTTTCATCATATTTTTCTTCAGATACACTGTCATTTACAGAGCAGTCATAAAACTATCTGCAGTTGTGATAGGATGAATAATTATTCATAACTCAACCTATTCTACTCAATCAAATTCATATTCATATTAATATAGTGGACATTAGACCTTGGGATACACAAACAGTTCTTAAAAGCTAGGATCTGCAATAGTAATAGGTTGGAAATTATTATCAAACAGAGTAGAATTGTTGTCAACTGCACAGAGTCACTTTCCGTAAGATGGCTGGCTTTATACATTTAATATTTAATATTAATAAATTAACACATTGTTTTAAAACATATAAAAAGACCTTTCATCCATATTTAATAGGAGGTGGTGAAGGAAGAGCAGCACATTCTGTTGTTACATCTATTTCAATCATATTAGTTATATCAGTCCTATCAGCAGACAATTCTCATTCAGAAATATCTGTGACCATTAACAGTTCCATATATATGATAGTTGCATAAGACAATTACTAGTTTATTCCACAGGTATACCTGGAACTTACCAGGACTGTGGTGAGAAAGGTTAACAATTATCAGTATATACTGGAATCTGTCCTTCATGGTTTGTAAGTTGTGATATAAAACTGGTCAGTTATGATTGATACGAATTTACACATTCTGCAGCAGTTGTTCAGCAAATCACCATGGCCGTTAAACAAATCAGCATTTATTAAGCAAACACTGCAGACATTAAGCAAATCAATGCTTCCCTGTGAGCATCATTTTGCTAAAAAATGGAAGTGCCATTTTTTTTGCGAAACTACTGTAAAACATCATCACACAATGGCAGGAATGCTGTAAACGGCCATAAATGCAACCCTACTGTTGACTGTACAAAGTTCTATTACATGTCTGAAGGTGGAGAGCACACTGTCAGAACTTCAAATCTGCGCTATAAATATGTCAAGGAGGTACATCATAACTTCGAACAGTCACGAAGTGACTGGTTTTAGTGAACCTGTAGTTTGCTTAATGGTTGTACCTGAAAAAAAAATCATTTTTTTTGTTTTGCAGAATATTATAAATTTACAAGCCACAGTAACTGGTTCAGCCAGATGTGCAAAGTCAAAATACCACATCCAGTTTTGTTCACCACATTATAAAAAATATGTTGAGACTCTAGAAAAAGGACAGAGAAGAGCAACCAGGATGATTAGGGGGTTTAGAGGCTAAAACATATGATGAACGGTTACAGGAACTGGGCTTGGCTAGTGTAGTGAAGAGAAGGACCAGGGGAGACATCATAGCAGTCTTCCAATATTTGAGGGGCTGCCACAGAGAGGAAGGGGTCAGGCTATTTTCTAAAGCGCCTGTAGGCCAGACAAGGAATAATGGATGGAAACTGAACAAGAAGAGATTTAACCTGGAAATAAGGAGAAACTTTCTGACAGTGAGAACAATCAACCAATGGAACAGTTTGCCCTCGGAAGTTGTGGAAGCACCATCACTTGAGACTTTCAAGGAGAGATTGGACTGCCATTTGTCAGAAATGGTGTAGGGTCTCCCGCTTGGGCAGAGGGTTGGAGTAGATGACCTACAAAGTCCCTTCCAACTCTGATTATCTGTTAAAATTAACCAGTTCATATTATAACTTAAAGTTTTAACATTATATCTTAAGGTGTTATATCAGAACAGAATGTTTTTAAAATCTGTAGAAATAACAATCCTTTTTCTAATCTTCATCACTGTAATCTTTCTTTTTTTCAAATCCATAGCCAAAAACAAAACAAAATACATCTGCAAATACAAATTAAAATGAGAGAAATCGATTTGTCGTTGCAGTTTTCTCTTCCATAAAGCGTCTTTGCTAACACAATTAAACACATCCTGCAGCTTTGTAACCAGACATTGGTCTTATTTTCAAAACCTTAGCTGAGATCATCCAAAGCAGGTAGACTTAAGCTGTGTTTTCAAGATTGCAATTTCTTCTTCAAAATTACCTCAATACTTTCTGGCACTGTTAAAAGAACAGTGGCAGTCAAAGCTCCTGAAGATGCTCCTGCAAAGGCCTTCACAACCTTCAATAACTTCTTACCATGTCTGCAAAGAGCAGATGCTGCCCCCAAGTGGTAGATCCCCAGAAAGCCAGAGGCTGCAAAGGATAAGTTGAGATGTTTCATATTTGCTGTGGAAATTTCAAAAGGAAATAGTGTTAAGATTTCCCAAGCTTTTTCTCCAAAATATGACATATATTAGGCTAAATTAAAAATGAACACAGATATAGGGCATTCAGAAAGTATTCAAACTCCCTTCACTTCAGTCAATTTTGTTATGCTGCAGCCTGATTCGACAGTTGTTGAAATTCATTTTTTTTCTCATTAATTTACACTCAGTACCCCATAATGAAAAGTAAAAACAATTTTAGAAATCTCTGTAAATTTATTAAAAATAAAAAACTGAAATATCACATTGTCATAAGTATTCAGACTGTTCACTCTGTACTTTGTTGAAGCACCTTTGGGAGCAATGATGCAATAAACTTTGCACACCTGGATTGGGAGATTTTCTGCCATTCTTCCTTGCCAAATCCATCAAGCTCAGTCAGGTTGGATAGCGACCATTGGAGGACAGCCATTTTCAGGTCCCTCCAGAGATGTTCAATAGAATTCTGGTCAGGGCACTGGCTGAGCCACTCTAGGACATTTACACAGTTGTTCCTAAGCCACTCCTATTGTCTTCATGAGTGTGTGCTTAGGAACATTGCCATGTTGGAAAGTGAACCTTCGGGCAAGTCTATCCTTAGTGAAGAGGTCCTTAGTGCTGTGGAAGTCTATCAACTGTCCACTTGGTGAATCCAGAAAAAGAAACTCCTGGGACATTATTTTACCAAGAGTATAAACTTTATTGAATAAATCCACTTTGGCACCGAAGCAAAATCAGCTTTGGACTTCCAGTGCAAAAGCATGCATATCCCAAAGATGCTTTTTCAGGAGGCAACTAGACTTTCTTGTTTTTTTCTTTTGAAGATATTTCGCTTCTCATTCAAGAAGTTTCTTTGATAGGATAGTGATGAATGAAAGAATTTATATTCCTTGCAGACAACTGGTAATTTGCATCCTTTTATAATTGATTTTTAATTAAGTTATAGAGTATTATAAAATACAAAGGTAAATAGAACAGTGGGGAGGAGGGGAAAGAGGGAAGTGAAATGAGGAAAAATGGGGGGGGGAGAAGCATTGGCTTCCAACTCTCTTTGTTACAGTAAAATAAGGTATTAACGTCAAATCACAGTTTTTACTTTTTCAGTGACTAAATTAGTAGACCAGCGAAATACTGTGGACATAATAAATTTAGATTTCAGCAAGGCATTTGACAAAGTAGATCACAACCGTAATCTAGAAAAAAAGTGGGGGCCTGTCACATAGGCCGACGGATGCAAAAAGTATATAAAAAGGACACAGCGGATGAGAAAATTTTCCATCTGTTGTTATCCGCTCTCAAAAGTGCCCCAAATTTGCATTAACAACGGAAAGGAATGGACGGGGAGAGGACGTAGCGAGGATGTAAAGCAGATGTTCCACGGAAGCCTAGCGGATGGAAATGGATGGCACATCCGCAGGGCTTCTGGGGGAGCACAGCAAAGAGGACGTGCAGCGGAAGGAGATGCAGAGCGGATGCCAAGCGGATACAGCGGATGCATCACGGACGCCTAGCAGATGCATAGCGGATGCCTAGTGGATGCAAAGCATTCACTGCGCATGCGGGGAGGATGCATTGCATCAGCCCCACAGATATAAAAGGATGCAGCTCGCAAGCAGGTCACCATTCAGAGGAAAGACCTGCTGCCAGACACATCTCCAGCCAACAACCATGAGGAAGAAGAGGAAGCCTGTGCCATCTTCTGCCGGCCCAGGCAAGAAGGACAGGGCCACCATCCCACCCCCTGGCCCTGACTATGCTTCTGCTGGGGCTTCTGCTGCTCGGGCTGACTCTGCTGGTGCTGGGGCTTCTGCTGGTGCTGCTCCTGGTACTTCTGCTGGTGCTTACTCTGCTGGCGCTGCTCCTGGTGCTGGTGCTTCTGCTGGTGCTTACTCTGCTGGTGCTTCTGCTGGGGCTTACTCTGCTGGTGCTGCTCCTGGTGCTGGTGCTTCTGCTGGTGCTTACTTTGCTGGTGCTGCTCCTGGTCCTGCTGGTGCTCCTGGTCCTGCTGGTGCTGCTGATCCTGGTCCTGCTGGTGCTGCTGGTGCTGTTGGTGGTGCTGGTGCTGCTGGTCCTGCTTTTGGTGCTTCTGCTGATGGTGGTGGTGGTGTGGTGGAGCAGTCCCTAGAACCTCAAAGCCCTTCTGATGAGGGCCCAGAAGGCCCTGCCAGAGGGAAGAGGCATACGCGAGAACGGGAGAGGAGGCAATACTCCATCAAAGAGGAATATGAGGATGAGGTGCTCGAATGGCTGAGGGAGACCGAGTTTCTATGGCGGAAGGGACACAGGCTCTATCGAGACACCAAGAGGAAGCAGGCGGCTTGGAGAGAGAAGGCGGAGAGCGTGGGCTACACTTCGGAGGTCCTCCTCGGGTGGTGGAAGCACAACCACACCTGGTACGGGAAGCTACACCTCAAGAAGTCTGGCCAGGCCGCAGTCAAGCTCACCGACCGGGAGACCTACGTGATGGCCAAGTGCAGCTTCTTGGAGGGTGAGGTCCGCCACCAAGGAGCAGCCCTCTGTCTACCCTCTCTCTCAGGCAGCCCACAGAGAGCCAGTCCTCTTCTGGCCAAGAGTCAGCTCCTGTGTCCAGGCAGGTATCTGTGGAGTGCCCCACGATGGAGACCCCCCGACAGCTGCACTCTCCGTGGCAGAGCGCGTGGAGGACCCCCTGACGCAGTGGGAGCAAGGAGAGGGCACTTCCACCAGAGACCAACCCACATCCACCCCCAGCTCCACCTCCACAGAAAGCAGGCAGAGAGCCAGACCGGAGGGGTGGAGCCACACTGTCCTGCTGGAGATCAGGGACACCATCAAAAGCAGCGTAGATCTCCTCTCTCAGCTGGTACACACCGACATACCATCCTCAAAACGCAAGCCCTTCCTCACCTACGTCAACCAGACCCTCATGGACATGTCCGAATCACAGTACCAGGTGATAAAGGAGAGGATCACAGGTCTTCTGCACAACCCTCCAGGCCCAGCTGAACCTGCTCCCACCCAGTCCAGGTCTGCTCCTCCACCCCAGGTGATGTCACAGCCCTTCCAAGGCTTTCCACAGGCCCTCACCTACCAAGGCTACGACTACCAGGAGTTCCAGCAGCATAGGCAGCCCTTCCCAGTCCAGGCACAGGTACATCGAACGCCACCGATGCCACCAACGCCACAGATGCCACCCACGCCACAGATGCCTCTGTCACAGATGCCACCCATGTCACAGATGCCACCCACGCCACAGATGCCACCCTCGCCTCACCTCGCTCAGCTGCAGACCAGACAGCCCCACTACACTCCTCCTTCCTCCACCCCACAACCAAGCCTGGCCTCAGAACATCTGTAATCGGTCTTGGGACTGACACCCCATGTCATGGAGGAAGGGGCTCTCAACATCACAGGACTGAGCCAGCTCTCTGAGAGCTTCCTCCACACACCATCCCATTGTCCTCTCGGGGCCAGGCACCCCAATGGCGCCTCAGACCAGCAATGCTTTGTATGCGAGCTGCATCTGCTTTCATCCTTTCTCTGTCCGTGCTACTAAAGCTGTGTGTCCGTTCCGCGTCCGTTTTGCTTCCTCACTGTGTCCATTTTCCGCTGGAGCGGATTTGAGTTGCGCGGATGCACAGCGTATGCCTAGCGGATATAGCGGACGTGTAACGGATGATGGACATATAACGGATGTTCCCCGTATGCGTAGCGGATGTAAAACGGACGCGTTGGATACTTTATCCGCTCAAAATGTTTTGTGCAGCTCAAAACTTTTTGAGCGGATGAAATGTCAGTAGACGGATGCTGGACGGATAGAGAGTATGAAAAATGGATGCAGTGAGTACAGAACAGATGCATCGCGTTAACTAACGGATGGCAAGTGTTTCTCTCCGTTTTACATCCTCTTTCCATCCGTTGGTGCTGTTTGACATGGGCTTAAGTCTACGTAGAGGGAAGTAAGCAGTAGGGTGCCACAAGTTTCTTTCTTTGGCCCAGTACTCAGTATCTTCATTCATGACTTAGATGATGGAATAGAAGGGGAACTTACCAAATTTGTAGATGATACTAAGCTGGCAGGAATAGCTAATACCCAAGAAGATAGGCTCAAGATCCAGATGGATCTTGACAGACTAGAACACTGGGCCATATCTAACAAAATGAAATTCAGCATAGAGAAAAGTAAAGTCCTACACTTAGGCAAGAAAAATCAAAAGTACACATATAGACTGGGTGAAACCAGGCTTAACAGCAGTAACTGTGAGATGGATCATGGAGTCTTAGTGGACAAGCAGCTAAATATGAACCAGCAATGTGCAGCAGCAGCCACCAAAAAAGCTAATGCAATCCTAAATTGCATTAACAGAGGAATACATTCAAGAACAAATGAGGTACTAATACCACTCTATAAAGCCTTAGTAAGACCACACCTAGAATCCTGCATCCAGTTTTGGTCACATTATAAAAAAGATGTTGAGACTCTAGAAAAAGTATAGAAAAGAGCAACCAGGATGATTAGGGGACTGGAGACTAAAACATATGAAGAACATCTACAGGAACTGGGCATGGTTAGTCTAGTGAGGAGAAGGACTAGAGGAGACATGATCACAGTCTTCCAATATTTGAGGAGCTGCCACTTTTATCAGTGCCATTGTAACTTTGAATGGTCATTCCACACAAGCAAAGTACCAGCAAAGGAAGGGAAAAAAACTCCAGAGATGTTCCTGAGACAAGAAATCTAGTCCTGCCAAGAAATAAGAGTTAACGGAGAGGCAGTTTCTGTAAGCAACACCAGAATGTTTCCTTCCTGCCCTCCTTACAGGATTAGGCTAGTAATTTCTTCTAACAACTAGTTTTCCGAACTGCTTAGAATGTTAACAACTGGTTCTAACGAAGAGGTGCAAACTGGTAGAATCCCACTGCTGCTCCTACACCATTCAAAAAAGAGAAAGAAAAAACAAGAACATCTAGTTGCCTCCTGAAAAAGTACCTATGGGACAACCATGACCTGGATGACTGAGATTCTCTACAGACTTTGAGCTATACAATTTGGGATGAACACCCTTTAAATGGTGTGGGAATAAAAATGGATTTCCAGAGGAAAAATTGCAGACTACAGGAACCAGGAGTTCAACTCTGAAAGTCTTCAGGTGCTTTTTTGCAAATTCCAGGCAAGCTTTCATATGTTTTGCACTGAGGAGAGGCTTCTGTCTAGCCACTCTATCATAAAGCCCAGCTCAATGGAGGGCTGCAGTGCTGCTTGTGCTTCTGGAACTGCTGAACTCTCCACTGTTCAGAGTGACTATTGGGTTCTTGGTTACCTATCTTACTAAGGCCCTTCTCCCCCGATTGCTGTTTGACCAGGCAACCAGCTCTTGGAAGAGTCCTGGTTGTGCCAAATATTTTCCATTTGAGAATTATGGAGGCCACTGTGTTCTTAGGAATCTTCAGTGCAGCAAAAAAAATTATTGTAGCCTTCCCCAGATCTGTGCTTTGCAATAATCCTGTCCTTGAGCTCTGTAGGCAGTTCCTTTGACCTCATGGCTTTTGCTCTGCTACAGTATGCATTGTCAGTTGTGAGGCCTTCTATAGAGATGTGTGCCTTTCCAAATCATGTCCACTCAATTTGATTTACCACCGGTAGATTCCAATCAAGATATAGAAATGTGTCAGCAATGATCAAAAGAAATAGGAGGCACTCAAGTTAAATTTCAAGTGTTTGTTACAAAGGGTCTGAATACCAATGCCCAATTGATATTTGAGTTTCTTTTTAATAAATAGACATTTCTAAAATTGTGTGAATTTGTCATTATGGAGTTCTGAACGTAGATTAATGAGAAAAAAAATGTATTTCAACAACTGTAGAATCAGGCTGCAGCATAACAAAATTGAAAAAAGTGAAATGGGTCTGAATACTTTCTGAATGTCCTATAGGTTGTGGTTTATCATAAATGTCAGTCTTCAAGATCTTCTGCTATTGCTTTGCATCTTTTCGACTGCCATGAGTAACGGGGGGGGTGGAAAAGGGAGGTAGGAATAGCTGGGGAAGTGAGCTGGAGGAGTTACATTCGTCTGATGTATAAATGGAAGGGGGGAGCATAAAATAGAGTTAGGTTTCTATTTCTCGCTTGGCTTTCTTCTTTCTCTGCGCAACTGCAACCCGTTATCAAAGTATGCCAAGGTCAACGGACAGAGGCCTCATCATCACCTGAAGATGCCACATGATCATATCCACAACTTCTAATTGGAAGTGTCAGTTGAACTATTGGGGGTGGGAACATTTCCAGCATTTTCTATATGTGAATTGCGAGCCTAAATTCTCAAATTCAGAATTCTTTGGTTGCTACCACTTCACTTTCAGTAAAAGATATCTTTTCTCTAAACTAAAGAGTCTAAGTATTTCTTTCCTGGATTTTGAATGGAGCTCCGCCTGACAATAAGGGATGATAAATATGTTAATATGTTAGTTTATGTGTTATTATTAGGTTAAGAGGTATGTTTTGTCTCCAATTAACAGCTTGTACTTAGTAGCAAAAACAACATGGTTATTTCGAGGAAATGGGAGAACACATTATAAATTATGTGTTAAATAAACCAGTGGTAACTATTTCAGGTCATTTGGGCCAAGGGAAGAAAACAGCTTAATCATAAATTTTGATTAACATAGCCTGTTGACATGACCTTAGACTATCTTTGAAAATTACCAAAAAAGTAACTCTGCGTTTTCCTAATTCCTTGTAATATAATTAAACAATTTGAAATAGTGCATAATGGACATTTATTGTAATGTATAATTTCTATCTTTTCAGGATCCAACTAAGTAAGTGGAAAATTTACAGTGTAAGGTATCTTAGCACGCATTTCACAGTAGTAAATATTACCAAGAGAATGAGATTCCAGGGGATGCTAGTTTGCACATTCAGCCATATGATTAGCCTATACTGATGGAAACCCCCCCCCCCCAAATATAGCATCAGAGACCTGGTGGCAAAGGACTCTAAAGAAAACATTAACATGTATTAAATAATCAGCATACAACACAATAAGTACAGCTATAGTTTGGAACAAAAGAAAATGATGCTTCTGGTACACTGATATTTTTATTTCAGGATAAAGTCAGGATTAACTGTTCAAAGACAACTCACTATATGCAGTATCCTATCTACTTGAATTAGTGGATATACAGCAAAATTCAGCAATACATAAGAGCAACCATTTATTGCACATACAATAGTACAAACCATCATGAAATTCTACAGAAAATAACAAATAACAAGTTATGAAATGCATTATCAAGAAAGAGACAGTAGTAATGGGATGATGACATGTAATTCAATTTTCAATTGGGTAAACAGAATAATTTTGGTGAAAGATTAATAAAAATTTTTAAAGAGAATTCTTCATTCTTCAATACTAGCCTTCAAATCCATGGACATCACTGGATACACAATACTGGAAATAAATCAACTTCATAAGAGAAAACAAAAGATGAAGAAATACAACTCAGTCAACCAGACCTATTTCAGTTGTAGGTTATGAAACAACCCCAGTGTATCAGTGGGAGAATGTCTTAAGTATATCAAACTGTGTATCAAATATGTATGATAAACTTGGCAAATATGCATTAAAGAGAATATATATAGATTATTTTACTTTAGAAGTCAAGTCTAAATATAAGATTGAGGGACAGAATAAATTCAGTATGCTTAATTCACAAGACTCTGAGGAGCTATGGAAAGAAATAGAAGACAACAAAAACAGTAGCAGAAAAGTTATTCCCAAATTTCAAAAATAGAATGGAGAAAATGGAGAAAGCAATTATTCCAACTTGCTTTTGGGGGTTTGTGATGATAAAAATAGCATTTTTAAATTCTGCCTTGAATAATAAGTATCAATAAAATACACAAAGGATGGCTAATGAAGATAACAGAAAAAGCTTTATTACTACAGCATGGGTTTTTATTATGTACACATTTTCTGCACTAGAAAATTGAATACATTATGGCTAGTCTGCGTGCCAGAATAACTGCTACTATAAAGATTGTTCAGAAGAATAAATACTCCTATTATAAGAAATAAAATGGAAAAACAAAGCAGATTACAAAAAATAATAGACAAAGCTAGCTATTATTCCTATATCTGCTTATTATATACAGTGGTATCTCAGTATTCATCATTAAATGGTTCCAGAAGGCATGACAAGTACTAAAAATGAGCATCAAACAAATCATGTGATATACCCATACGACTCTTTGTTTCACCCGGGAAGGAAAAGGCACAGACTTCCTGTCTGTCCCTTTTCCTATGTCAGCAAACCCCATACCCAGCATGAGCAACTTCCTGTCTGCCCTCTAAGGCAGACCCTTGCTTCCTTTTGCAGAAACCTTTCTGAAATAGCTGTCCTGTCCATTCTCCATGGCTATTCCCTTCTTTCCATTGCAGTGCGTCAAGTACCAAACAAATGAGTACTAGGATAACATTTTCACATCAAAATGCAATTGATACCAAATTTTGAAGCAGTCAAAATGGACTACCCAAAGTAAGCATCCAAAGTAAGCACCTGAAGCATAGTCGAATACTGAGGTACCACTGCACATTATAAAACTATGAGTTTGGAACAGTTCACAGTGAAATCAAAATAGAAAACTGGAATGATATCTGAAATATGCAAACATTATTTTGTTAAGCCAAAGTGAGTTATAATTCCTTTTAAAAGAAAAAATTAAAAATCTGGATTTTATCAACTGTTAACAAAGATATTAATCAACTTGCATCTCTTCTGAATTTAGCATACAAGTTTAATATATTATTATTTTTCATATCAAGATGAAAAAGGACAAATCACATGAACTCAATAAAACATAAAGATGGGTAGCACCTAAGAAAAAAGGAAGACACCAAATGTAAGGTTGCAAGAAAAACGTTATATAGGATAAAAAGACCATGAACCTCCTAGTAGCAATGTTCAGCTACAAAAACTGATATTAAGTAAAAGATTGATGCCTTTGAATTAAGGACTATGGAAAACATGAACTGTGCATGGACTAATATCATCTGAACTAAATGAAAACTGGTGATTCCTTGAAGTCATGTTCAGCAAGCATGGTTTGGGCATGTTGTTGGTTGCTTCTACACAACTCAACTGAAAAGTCTAAATTCAGATGAGAAAAAATAAGCACAAACATCTTTTTCATCTGTCCCAGTACATAAGAATGTAAAACAAAGCTGTTATCATTTTTTTTCTTTTTTTATTCTAGAAAAAAACATTTATTTGACATCCATTTAAAACAGAATATATATATATATATATATATATATATATATATATATATATATATATACATATATATATATATATATATATATATATATGCGCGCATGCTGTTTAGCTTCCTTGGGGTATTATCCCACGTCATTGTACTGCTCTTAAAGTTGTAGCAATGTTTCAGCAGAATCTCATCTGCCATCATCAGGCTTCTGTATTGAGTTCATCTGTGGGTCAGGCTATCACAGCCGTTAGTTTTAAATTTGAGGCTAGCCTACTGCTGTGCCAGGATGGTTTTTTCTACATCCTGACTGTTTGGGAGTCTTGGTCTGTGTTTATTGTTCTTGGAGTTTGTTTGATTGGTGTTTCTGGTTTCTTCTGTCTGCTTTGTGGCTTTGATTGGCTGACAACACTGTGTTCCTGTGTTGGAGGCTTTCAGTGCAGCTTGGCTTCATGTGAAATGATGTCTATTATCTATTAGGAAGCTAGGTTTCATCTGGGTGCCTGGTTGGGGTGTGTTTCAGCTGGAGGTATCAGGGGGAGTCTGTTTGTGCCCACGTGTTAGCCTGGCTTGTGGTGTGGAGATCTTTCTATTTGGGAGTGCAGGTTTCCAAATGATTGACAGTCTGCTGGAATCATCTCTTCTATTCATGCTTTCAGGTCTTTTTTCAATCTCTATGGCTAGGGTTTTCTATATATAGGGGTTCTAGGGTTTTCTTCTATATATTGAAGTTGATGCTGTGACCTGTGGCTTTCATGTGTTGGACTAGTGAGGAGGTGTGTTCCAGCTTTTTTACTGCATTTTTGTGTTCATCCGGGCGGGTACTTATTCTTCTATTGGTCTGTCCAATGTATGTGGCCGGGCATGATGCACAGGGAACTTCGTATATGCCTTGGTTTTCCAGGTCAATTTTATCTTTGGGGTTTCTAAAGATGGCTGCTATGTTTTTGTCTGTTTTGAAGGCAGTCTTGATGTGATGCCTATGTAGTATCTTACTGATTTTGTCTGTAGTACCTCTTATGTAGGGAAGGACAGTTGTTCCATAGGTCTGTTGATCTTCTAGGTCTCTATCATATCTTAGTGTGTTTTTGTGGATCAATCTGGTGATTTTGTTTTTGTGGAAGTCGTTGGCTGTCAGTACTTTAGTCAGG
Source organism: Laticauda colubrina (assembly GCA_015471245.1). Taxonomy (NCBI): domain Eukaryota; kingdom Metazoa; phylum Chordata; class Lepidosauria; order Squamata; family Elapidae; genus Laticauda; species Laticauda colubrina. Next base: position 40,731,126 of record BLBF01000017.1, read on the forward strand.
TTGCACAGTTCAGTCTTTATGTGTCTTGTCTGCCAGGCGTTTGGTTCTGGTGATTAGTGTTTTGGCCACGGAGTTTATCTGTGCTGGGTGGTGGTGGGATTGGGCGTTGAGGTAGCGGTTGGTGTGTGTTTTCTTCTGGTATACGGTGTGTACTAGTGTGCCATCTGTTCTTTTGTAGATTAGTACATCTAGGAATGATAGTTGGTTGTTTATTTCCATTTCCATAGTGAACTTGATTTTGGGGTGTGTGCTGTTTATGTGTGTGAGGAAATTGTTTAAGTTTTCTTTTCCATGGGCCATATCACAAATGTGTCATCGATGTATCTTAGCCACAGTTTGGGTTTGTGGGTGGCATTAGCCAAGGCTCTGGATTCGAATTCTTCCATGAACAGGTTTGCAATGACGGGTGACAGTGGTGATCCCATAGGGGCTCCTTCAATTTGCTTGTATCTTTGTCCTTTGTATATGAAATATGTGTTGATTAGGCAGTGTTCTGTTAGTTCCATGAGGTGTTTAGCTGATTGGTATTTATTTTTGATGATTTCAAGAGTTTCTTTTATCGGGACTTGAGTGAATAGTGAAACCACGTCGAAACTTACAAGCAGATCTTCTTCCACGTGTAGATCTTTGATCATTTCTAAGAAGTGGTATGAGTTTTGTACATATGAAGCTGCGGTTTCAACATGGGGCTGTAGTTGTTTTGCAAAGTGTTTAGCTAGGTTTTGTAACGGTGCTCCTTTGGAGCTGACTATGGGTCTGAGAGGTATGCCTTCTTTGTGTATTTTTGGGAGGCCATATAGTTTGGGGCATTTGGAAGATTTTTCTCTTGGGATGATCGTCTGTTGGATTTCTTTGCTTATGTGGCTGGTTATAATTTTCTTCTTGGTTAATTTTTCTAGATATGTGGTTGGGTCTGTGTTTATAGGTTTGTATGTGGAGTCTTGGAGAAGGTCTGTCAATTTTATTTCATAGTCTTTTCTGTCCATTACTACTGTGGCATTCCCTTTGTCTGCTGGGAGTATTATTATTATATACCCGAAGGAAGCTAAACAGCGCGCGCACACACACACACACACACACACACACACACACACACATATATATATATATATATATATATATATATATATATATGTTTTTTTAGGCTTTCGCGGGTACTTACATGTGTGCTGTTTAGCTTCCTTTGGGTATTATCCCACGTCATTGTAGTTCTGTTAAAGTTGTAGCAACGTT
>BLBF01000017.1:40742696-40757641 GCA_015471245.1 Laticauda colubrina
TCTTCTTCTTCTTCTTCTTCTTCTTCTTCTTCTTCTTCTTCTTCTTCTTCGATAAATACCTTATTACAGTTCTTAGTTTGAGTTCAAAATGTCCTCTTTAAATTTGCACAGTCACTTCCACCATTTCTATTTTTGGCTTCTTCTTCTTCTTGCTCCTTTATTCTTTTTCTCCACACAGTCCTAGTTCTACTTATAAATCTTAGATATCTTATTTCTTCCTTTTTTCTTTATCACAGTTATCAGACAAATATTCCAATTATAAGGTTTCTTTCCTCAATCCTTTCCTTAAATCTTTTAAAGTGTCAATTGTTCTCTTTTCAAGTTTTTACTCTCAGCTGTTCTTCCAATCCCTCTGTCTCACTTGGACACATCACTGTCACTTTCTCTTTCTTCCCACAATTCTCAAATGTCAATCGCCAAAAAATATAATTATACAACCCCCTTTTCAGCTCCCAAAGTAAAAGTAAACGGTGTTGTCTCACCCTTCAGCTCCTCCATTTTCAGCACTCCTTTAATCAGCACAAATTACTGCCATTTCTTTAGTTAGTACTACTCCTTCCAATATTTCTGCCGCTTCGCTGCACTGTTCGGTTTGGAGTTTCAATTTTCAATTTCCCTTTGTAGTATAAATCAGTATTCTGGAAATCTTCTTTAAGTTCACCTTTCCACTACTCAATTTGCTGTTTTCCACTTTTTGCTTCCTTCCCTCTTCTGCTGCTGGTTTTCGGGGGATTCTCTTGTAATCTCCGGGATCGTGGCACCTCCCTGAGATCTCCAGATCTTCCCCTTTCATCTGTCTACCCCTCTGAGGTCCAACACGCTCCTGGAAGCCACCAAACAGCAAAATCGGAGCCTTTCAGAGTGGCGATCCACTCCTCAGCTCCGCATCAAGCAGCGCCCAGCTGGAAGCCCCCTTATGCTATCATTTAGTTTAATTTTTATATTAACAGTATCTATAGGCCCCTCCCTACCCAAAAGGAATACCATCTCTCAGCTCACCTCATAGGGTTGTTGTTATGAGGAAAATAGAAGGGTTGAGTTATTTGTAAAAGCAATAGGGCCAGGATATAAATAAATAAAATATAATAAGTTTGCCTATTTAATCACAGTTCTATGATATACAAATGACACTGCCTTTCTTTCATTAACACCAACAGGATAAAAAGAGCACTGCAAGCTGTAGCTGCTTTATTATAAATGGGTTCCTTATTGATAAATTACCAGAATATTTGTAAGAGTCCTTTCTTGCTAAGCATGCAAATACAATATAAAATTGACAATTAACTGAGCTTTTTTAAAAAGGAATTCTTTTTAATGCAATGTATACATTGAAAGCCCAAATAAATTTGTAAAAGACTGTCAAGAAGCTTGACTGTCAGAAACAGGTACTTCAGAGATGGAGATGGGGTTTCTATTTACTTTGTATTTATAATTTTATAAATTTATAATTTATAAAATTTATAATTTTAAAATTTATAACTTTATAATTATAATTCAATAAAAATGTTGACACAAAAAAAGAAATGAAAATTGGGATTAGAATTTTATTCCAGATGCTTTAATTTATTGTTAAGGTTATATTTCAAAATCCTTTATGAAGTCAGGTTTTTCTACGTGGAAATACAGATTTCAATCTTTCAGAAATCATACCTTACAAGTTGTAAGGGGATATTTATTGAGTGCTTCAAAGTATACTGAACTCCTTAGTCCACTTAGAATCTAGTATGCATTTAATTAAGACATAGGCAGGGCTACATATTTGCAAAATATTTTGGCATGGAACATATAGTTTGAGTGATCCATGTCCAAACATACACACACATAAAATAAAAAGCCATATTGTTATGGATCAAAATGCAGTTATTCTAGTGAGAAGTAGTTGAGATATTAATAGTGGAAAAAATCAAGGATACTGGAAATTTTTGAAAGGAAGCAGAACAGTGAAGCACAAGTTTATCCATATGGGCTAGTAGTATATAAGGTACTGAAAGCCGTCCATACTTCTGAAATAATAACCCAGACTGGCAAAAATGGGAGCAGAAGGAAAAGAGTGTCAAAGGTGCCTAAAACGGGTTCTATTGACCTTTATCTGTTTCAGTTAATTCAGTCCAACACTCATTACTTATTACTTGTGGGATGCCTAAGCCATTTTTCTTCTGTTGCTCCCTCTTTAAGGAACTATAAATATATACTTCTCATTTTAAAGAACTACCTTCGTAGAGAGCATATAATGTCCATCTGTTACTGCTTCTAATCAAGAACTGTGATATATCTTTCCAGACTGTCTGAAATTGTTCTATCATTTGTTGCATTTATCCTACCTACAGTTGAAGCTTGGAATTCTTATGAAAAAAAAAAGTGGAAGGATACCAATGCTTTTGTCTCTATCTGTATCTCTAGCATTCAGAGACTTAATGACATGTGTTCATCCAAATAATCAGTATGGCTCAGTGATGAAAAAATGCCAATGTTACCTTAGGCTTAGATCATCGAAATAACAAACTATTGCTAGGTAAATAAAATGTGCACAGGTAGATTCTCAAATCCTGCACACTTGAGAAGTGATGTACTCACTACTCTTTCAAAAGATCTACCAATGGCATTGTCATTGGCATTTAGACTTATATACTGTTTTACAGCCCTTTCTAAGTGGTTTACAGAGTCAGCATGTTGCCCCCCAACAATCTGGCTCCTCACCCCACCTCCAAAGGATGAAAATATGAGTCAATCTTGAGCCTGGTGAGATTTCAACTGCCAAATTGCAGTCAGCTGGCAGTCAGCAGAAGTTGCCTGCAGTACTGCATTCTAACCACTGCGGCGAATGATATCTAGATTCCATGTCAAAACCGAGAGGCAAATGGAGCTAGTTAAAGGCTGGGCCTTTATATTATATTATAGGTGCCATTATATTTTCTTTCCTTTTTTAAATACATGACAAAGCTATTCTGTGCTTATTTCATGTCATTTAGAGAAGATGTTCCAAACATTATATTTTAAGGAAGCAGAAGTCAATGAAAATTTGGGTAGGCCTCTTCTATAAGGCGTGCAACCAACTTTTATCAGAAGCCAAGATTAGAACCAATAAATGTATATGTATGTGTGTGTTATATCCCAGAAACTTTTTAATAAGACATGTTCAAAGGAACAAAGATTTAAGCTTTGCTTTTATCTTCCACTACAGATGTTTACTATGAGTATTCTACACATTTAATAAATAATACTCTTTAATGAATCATACTCTGTAAACATTTTTTCTTTCAAAGGATTATTTCCCAGTCCAATGGAGCATTAAACCATAACCAATTTCAGCATTCCTAACAGGGTCTAAAACCCCAATTTCAAGAAAGAGCCTAATCAGAAAATTCAAATGAGATAAACAATTGTCTCTAAGATGTTACTTTAAAAAAAAGTAGGAAAAAGGGTGCTTAATACCTTCCAACTCAAGATATCTTCCACCATCTAGTGACTTGGATGATTTCTTATTTACTTTATTTCCTTCTGTTACATTGAGATTAGTTTTCATCTCTGTTATGAACCATGTATTATGAGAAGATACCTATATATGCCATAAGAAAGTTTAATACCAAAAAATAAATTTTAAAAGTGGTTACATATTTTTACCAGTAGAAAATAATCATTAATTTCCAAAAATAAGAGTACAATTTTGGTTTACCCTTATATATGGAATCATTTCCTACCTATCAGTTGCAATCTTAATTATATTTTTTTCAGAATGAACAGGTGATTACCCAATGCTATTGTTAGAAACAAAAATTTAGCTGTAAACAATCTTGGAAAGTTTAAACTATCTTATAAATATAGTAGAGCTTGTCCATCAAAATTAATTTCCCATTCACAGCAATGCTTATCTGGAGTAGACCTATTTGGCAAACTTCAGTCCAAACATACAATAATTCCCATCTGTGATATAACAAGGAAAAAAGGGCCCTCGTTACCTAGCCTTCATACATGTAAATCTCAGTATTTCATATCATAATTGCCATTAGATTGTAAAGTGGTAACACCATAGACAGAGCATAAATAATTGTAGTATAATGCTTTTTACTTCCAGTTCAAGAACTCAATCTAGGTGTCCACAGAATCAATAGTATTAAAAGGCACAGAGTGGTCAAACAGTACACATAACCTGAAATATGTATTCATATTTTATTCTAAACTTCTCTATTCAGGAAATTTTTTTAAGGAATTGTAGTAGAATTGCTTGAAAATGACAAAGTAATTAACTTATGGACTTGTTTGTTATTGTTTCCCTATGCACCCCCCAAAAAAACAAAGATAGGCAATGATCCAGAGAATGTATGTTCTATAATATATCCATATCAACAGATTAAGGCTGCATAAACAGAGACCAATCAATGGAATCCCATCAAACACAAAAACTATTCTGACAATCTTGAAATATTTCCACTTTAAGCATTTTTTTTCATTTCCATGTGCCTGTGAGGTGCTTCTCCAAATAAAACATGCGTTTCAAAGAATATTCTTACAATTCAACTTCTAGTAAAATAGGTTTCACACAAATGATAATTTGTATAAATTAATAAAAATATAATTTTCCCCTTGCTACAGGACTCTTGGGATACTATGTATTCAAAAATTAAATGCATGCATTTATTAGGCCACATTGTGAGGGTAAAGGTTTTTCAAAAAGCCTTCACAACATAATAAATTTAACTTGACATTCAGAATTGCTAGAATATTTGAGAGTCTAATAATTCAAGTTTCCTATTCTTTCACATGAAGATAAAGGTAAGAATGAATACTTACACTGCATGTGGATAAAAGATGAAAAGCTTGTAAAACATAACACTGATCAGATTTCTCAAAACTTCTGGCTCTATAAAAATAATTGCGTAGTCCATCTTGCTTCAACTGCAGTTTCTGTCTTAGGGATCTATATATCCTCTTGGTAGCCCACATGCCTTTAAATGAATCCAGTTTATAGAATATGAATCTTGCTGCCCATCAGGAAAAAAAATGAGACACTTAAAAGATTATTAGTAATGTTATTTAGGAAGAATACAAACATGACATTCTTGATGTTTTCTGAGAACAACTGAAATTTACCTAGCATGTTTCCCTCAAAATAAGACCTGGTCTTATTTTCTTTTGGGCTTATTTTCAGAGAGGCCTTTTTTTTAGTGCAGGAGGTAGCAAGTGCGGGAGCCAACGGGGAGTGCAGCTACCACTGTTCCCCACCCTCTCCGTCCTATTGTCTGCTTGCCCACAGCTGCACGAGGCCAAGCTCTTGGCATCCACCTACCCTGGCTGGTGCCCCAACTGCTGCTGGGACACTTCTTGGCCACAGCGGGTGCCGTCCTGACCACCAAGCAGCGGTACATGCTGTTGCTGGCTTCACGGGAGCTCTTCGCCCTCCTGGCAGAGTGGGTGGAGGCTGAGGTGTGCTGAGAGCTTGGCCCCAATTGAGGCCATGGGCAAGCAGAAAGTGAGACAGAGAGGGCATGGCTGCTGGTAGCTACCCAAATACTTTTTCACTGAGAGGGAGATGAAGCTTCGTCTTCTTGAAAAGGGAATGCTTTCAAACTGAGATAATCAATTCGCTCCATTCCCAAGCACCCCATAAGCAATGAAACATTTTTCTCCCAGATGGAGACATGACCGAGACTCAAAGCTTCATGTGCTTGCAAAGCAGATGTTTTGAAATGCCCCATTTCAGACTGTCCCGTTTGCAAGTAGACGAAGCTTATCTCCCTCTCAGAAAAAAGTGCATAGCAGACAGAGGAGATCCAAATGCACCATTCTGTCCCACCATCTCTGTGCCAAGCACTGATCCACACAGCGCATCAGGATCACCTGCCTCCCCTATCACCCTGCCTCTGCCTGCTGCTGCTGCTGCTACAAAGCCTTCTGCAAGCTTCCTGTGATCAGACAACACCCAGCCATGTCGGATTGCCTGTCTTCTCCCACCCGCCTTCACTCTTGTACTTAATGGTATTTGCACCGCACCAAGAGGCTGGAGTGCTGTGGCTCCTGCTGGACACCGTTGGCCGCCACATACTCGCCACATCTTGTGCTGGCCATCCCGACTTATTTTTGGGGGGAGGACTTATATTAGGCCCACAAAAATAAACCCTCAGACTAGGGCTTATTTTCAGGGTGGGACTTATTTTGGGGAAAACATGGCAGTCAAGTTAACAAAATATTCGCAAGCAAACAACCAAGCTCAGAGAACACCAAGGATTTCACCACATAAAACAATGATGACTATGTTATATAAACTAATTATATAACTACAGTAAACTAGATGTAACAAAAATGAACTAATTGTGTGGGAAAGTATTAAATGCAGCATATGCATTTATGAAATTAATGCATCAAGAGTTCCAATATCAGATGTTCTAAGCCTCCTTAGTATCATTCAAGGATGACCCATTGAATTTTAAAATTAACCTTATTATGTTTAAGATTCAACCCATGCCTTCAACACAAAGTGCATATCCATGAAAACAAGATTTTAAAATTTTATAAAATCAAGCTCAGAATATCACAATAAGCTTAATGTAACAAATATCCCAGCCATGCCAACATTAGAAATTTAAACAAAAATAGGCTTTTATTATTTCACATGATAACATGAGAGGATTTTGTTATCCATACATATATGCATACAAAATTGCAGGATCCACCAAGAAGGCATTTATATTCATTTCATTAGTTTTTCTTCCAGAACAATTTTATTAATTGATTTTGGCAGAACAGAAATGCATTTTTTAAAAAAGCTTTCCTTAGTGAAAGCAGAAGGGTTGTTACAATTCATTACTCAGAAATTAAATCAAAGAGAGGAAATCCAACTATACTAGCTCATACACTTCATGACTAAGAATCAAAAATACTAAGTAACACCAAGTATATTTCAAATCTTATCTTCACTTCAGGCTGCCTTTTTCTCCCAGTCAACTCCTTTTATTTATCAAGCAAAACTTTAAAATGAGATAAATCATTATCAATCAGATTCCTGCTTATTGCAGTTTAAAACACACACACAAGACTTTTTAAAACACAAGAAATTATATTTGCTGTTGTACCAAAATGCAACACATTAGGAAAACATGCCCATTATTTATTCATTCTTGATATCTATTAGCTTAGCCTTATAAAAAAATTCCTTTTGCATTTTTATTAAGTATATTCCAAGTTTTATTGAAAATGTGTATATTGCTGTTTTGCTATGTAGCTATGAATAAAACTATTTGCAAAAAAATTGACACTGTTTTGATTCAACTAACCTGGCTTGGGGAAGTGGCAACATAACCACATTTCACTTCTATATAGAAGAAGCCAGTTTGCAAGTGTGCAGATTTATTTTTGACTATAATCCGATACATATTTTAAACACATATGGTAGTACATGTAACCCATGTTGCTTGATGAGGAAGTATTGGAACCTGCAGTTTGCCACTGTTCAAATTTTCAATTGGTATATAATAAGATAAAGCACAATTTTTTTCTTCCCTGTAATCAACATGTCTGCTTTGGCTTTCCCTTACTTAATTCAACAGAAAAATAGAGAAGTAAAGAATTTGAGGCCAAGATGCCTCAATCTGGAATAGAGAAGCAGCCATTAGTGTCACTCACAATTGGTTATTAAGGCATTACTAACAAGGACAAAGACTGAACCAACAGTCCAGAGATTTAAGGCATCATAATTTATCACTTTTTCAGCTAAACCGCCCAGCGCTTTTGTGCAAGGCTAATAAATCTAATGAGTTTGGTCAAGCAACTGAATTTAAATCATCGCGACCATATTGATCGGGCCTGCTATCAAACTGGCAAACCGCAGGCTGAACACCCATCTTATTTGGCAGTAATCTTCAATGAGGCTTCCCGGTTTCTCAGCTGGACTCAAAAGCTGGGTTTTATTCTGCTCCCATACTGCAGAGTCAATGCTGAAAGGTCATTGTCTCTGAATGTTAAGGTTCCTTTTATGTTGCTACAGCTTTTCATACACTTCCAGCCTATTAAAACCATTATGAGGGAGGATAAATGGGAAAAGATTCGGCTGTATCTCAGCAACTTTTCCCCTTTAAAAGCCATTAATTCACCTTTGTTCTTTTTATAAGAGCACTAATCCTCTTTCTGACACGTCCATTCCACCAAATGAATTGCATTCAACGGAATTATAACGATGCTGGCCCTTAAGGTGACACAAAACTCCACTCTTTCCTGCTGCAAAAACAAATAATTGGGCTCTCTCTATGGAACTAGGATAATCTTAGCAATTTAAAAGCCAGAACTCACTGGAGCCGGGTCCTCCTTGCATATACTGACAGCTAGCACGGCTGGCCAAATGACCAGCACCAGAGGGCACTGGACAAGAGACAGGAAAGGATGGGCTGAGGCAATATTCAGAAGCCGAAACGCTCGTCTCTGCAAATACACCCTGATGATTAATGGCGGCATTAATCTCCAAGCGAGTCCCGAGCAACAGGTCAAATCTCCAAACGACTCCTGAGACCGACAAACTGACCAAAGTGATTATAAAACATCTAGTTTAGCATCTTATTTTAATCAGAGGAACTCATTTGGAGCTGAAAGGAGCTAAATGGAATCGATGTTGAAGAAACGAAGCCAAGGCTAAGAAAAAGGCTTGAATCCGCATTTTTCAATTTCAGCACTTGGCGAAGTGTAAGGCAAAGAACTGATCCTCCATAATATACCTCCGCTTATTCCTCCCTTCCGCCTCTTCGCCTCTTTTCTTCCTCCAAAGAAAGCCGCGTCTTGCTTTTCATGCTCTCAGTTTACGTTAATACGCCGGCTGATTCTATACAGCCTCAGCTACCGCGTCTTTCTTAAAGAGACAGATCCTGCACGAAAGCAAAAGTTTGTTTCTATTCCACACTCGCTGGGTTTTTGCTAGTGGGTTTCTTACATTAATTTATGCATTGAATTAATTCGCTCTTTTTATCAGTTCGCGAGAGTTTCCCACCTTTTCTCTGAAGTGTAAAACAGCTCTGGGACCTGCTGCGATTGGGTGGAAAGGGAAAATTTGAAGCACGAGGAAAGATGCAGCAGACTATTAATGGAGGAGGTATTAGAGGCCTGCTTGCTCAACCCCTAGTCGCCAACAAAAAAAAGACCTGTATAAATCCTCCAGCCCAGATCTGGTAGTCTGAACATTTAATATTTGTTGATGAGATTGCTAACATATAGGAGTAAGAAGCCATATTAACTGCTTCGTTTACATTAGTGAATAAATAAAAAAAATATACAAATGAAAATTTACATAACCCCATGGAGAGTCCCAGAAAATAAAAATGGGAAGTGGCATGTTTTCCAGAGCTGTATTAAAGCCTGTCTTTGCCTGCCTACTAAAAAAGAAATGTACAATAGGATAATCATAAACATCTAATAAATTTCATCGGCTGGTGGAGCATAACTGCAAGTGACATCCACTTTTCCAAAATGTCTCCTCTTAATCTATACGATCCTGACAGTGGCTGAAGCTTGACCAGAGAGTTCTACAATTCTTATACAAAAGCTTCATAAATTTTCAAGGTATTTGCCTTCATTTTTCAAATGGAGAAAGCAGTAGCATTCTAGAAATAAAAAAACAAAAAAGACAGGCATTTTTCAGTCTTTTGTTAAAACCAGAATATAGCTTTAGATCCCCAAGAGAATCAGTGGTGAAGATAAAGTCAGCTAGCTATTAATTCTTACAGCTCAGAAAAGAATGTTTGTACTGACACAGTAAGCTCTGAAAATGAGACTTATGGAACTATTTAAATAACTCAATTGTGTGTTGTAAACACATGAGAATGTTTTAAACATACACTGCTAAAAAAATAAATAAAGGGAACACTTAAACAACACAATGTAAGTCAATCACACTTCTGTGAAATCAAACTGTCCACTTAGGTAGCAACACTGATTGACGATCAATTTCACATGCTGTTATGCAAATGGATAGACAACAGGTGGAAAGCATAGGCAGTTAGCAAGACATCCCCAATAAAGGAGTGGTTCTGCAGGTGGTGAGCACAGACCACTTCTCAGTTCCAATGCTTTCTGGATGATGGTTTGGTCACTTTTGAATGCTGGCAGTGCTTTCACTCTAGTGGTAGCATGAGACGGAGTCTACCCACACAAGTGGCTCAAGGTAGTGCAGCTCACCTGGGGTGGCACATCAATGCGAGCTGTGGCAAGAAGGTTTGCTGTGTCTGTCAGCGTAATGTCCAGAGCATGGAGGTGCTATCAGGAGACAGGCCAGTACATCAGAAGACGTGAAAAAGGCCGTAGGAGGGCAACAACTGGCATCAGGACCGCTATCTCCACATTTGTGCAAGGACAGGAGGAGCACCGCCAGAGCCCTGCAAAATGACCTCTAGCGGGCCACAAATGTGCATGTGGCTGCTCAAACAATCAGAAACAGACTCCATGAGGGTGGTATGAGGGCCTGACATCCACAGATGGAGGTTGTGCTTACAGCCCAAGAGCGTGCAGGACATTTGGCATTTGCCAGAGAACACCAAGATTGACAAATTCACCACTGGCGCCCTGTGCTCTTCACAGATGAAAGCAGGTTCACACCGAACAGATGTGACAGGGTCTGGAGATGCCGTGGAGAACGTTCTGCTGCCTGCAACATCCTCCAGCATGACCGGTTTGGGGGTCAGTTATGGTGTGGGGTGGCATTTCTTTAGGGGGCCGTACAGCCCTCCATGTGCTCGTCAGAGGTAGCCTGACTGCCATTAGGTACCGAGATGAGATCTTCAGACCCCTTGTGAGACCATATGCTGGTGTGGTTGGTCCTGGGTTCCTCCTAATGCACGACAATGCCAGACCTCATGTGGCTGGAGTGTGTCAGCAGTTCCTGCAAGACAAAGGCATTGATGCTATGGACTGGCCTGCCTGTTCCCCAGATCTGAATCCAATTGAGCACATCTCGCTCCATCCACCAACGCCATGTTGTACCAGACTGTCCAGGAGTTGGGGGATGCTTTAGTCTAGGTATGGGAGGAGATCCCTCAGGAGACCATCTGCCACCTCATCAGGAGCATGCCCAGGCATTTTAGGAAGGTCATACAGGCACGTGGAGACCACACACACTACTGAGCCTCATTTTGACTTGTTTTAAGGACATTACATCTAAGTTGGATCTGTAGTGTTTTTTTCCACTTTAATCCAGACCTCCATGGGTGGCTAAATTTGATTTTCATTGATAATTTTTGTGTGATTTTGTTGTCAGCACATTCAACTATGTAATGAACAAAGTATTTAATAAGAATATTTCATTCATTCAGATCTAGGATGTCTTATTTTTGTGTTTATTTTTGAACATATTAATGAATATTTCATTCATTCAAATCTAGGATGTCTTTATTTTTTTGAGCAGTTTACAATGAGTATATACTGCAAATCATGTGGATATGTGTGGGGGAAAAGGAAGACTGTTAATATAAATATAAGTGATTTTTTTTTCCCTCTGGCATTTCTTTTTGTGTATGTGTGTGTGTGAGCCATTATTGCTTCCTCATTCCAACAGTGAAATACATCTTTGAAGCATGTACAAATGCTTTAGGAGCTACCCCAAATTCAATTTGGATCCTCACTGGGTCCCCACACACATTTTTACAATCATTTTTCCAATATATTTTCACAGGCTGAAATTGTATTACAAATGACTTGCCCTGAGTCCAGATAATAATTTGTCTTATTTCAGCAAACTAACAAAGTAGGGGTGTGGTTGAGTGGAGGAGCATATCTAACTAGAATAAATATAACAAAAGAGGAGGTAGAAAAAAAAAAGTACATGAAATTTAACTCACAAACAAAATGTCATTCAAAAATTAAATGGATTTTTTCCTTGTCCCTTTTTGCCACTAAAACAAGTTAATGAAAAGCAGAGTGCCTTCTGCAAGTATTTCAAATGATTGAAATGATAAATGGTATTTATCAGCATCCACCAAAACAGATACCTATTTTTCCTGTATAATACAATAATGAATTCTCTCTCTCTCTCTCTCTCTCTCTCTCTCTCTCTCTCTCTCTCTCTCTCTCTCTCTCTCTCTCTCTCTCTCTCTCTCTCTCTCTCTCTCTGTGTGTGTGTATGCAGTTGTTAGAGTGAAGTACTGCAGGCTACTTCTCCTGACTGCTGGCTGCCTATGATTTGACAGATCAATTGTCAAGGCTCAAGGCTGACTCAGCCTTCCATTCTTCCCAGGTGGGTAAAATGAGGACCCAGATTGTTGGGGACAATATGCTGTCTCTGTACTTAGAGAGGACTGTAAAAGCACTGCAAAGTGGTATATAACTCTAAGTGCTGTTGCTATTAATTAAGATATGCATACCTTCTGTGTATGTGTGTGTATGAGAGAGAACATGCAATGCCAATACAATTAAAATTACTATTGGAATACGTTCTCTCTCTCAGAGACACATTGACACACACACAAACACACACAATCTTTTCAATTATGTGAATAATAATAAAAAAAAAGGAATCCAGAAATGGAAGTTTTATCTGGACATAACAGATTTTCATACACAGCTTCTGTTAGTGTAATCAATTTCCTATTAGCACCAGTAAAAGATTTTAAAACCAATTAAACACTTTAACAAAGTGTATACCACTTTGTGGTATACCACCATTAATAATTATAAATTATTTAGGAGTTAACCAAAGCATAGTCCTCTAGGCCAAACTAATCAGCCCACTAACTATTGGATTTAAGAAACCAAATTAAAAGCTTTTTAGAAGCCCATGTCTTTATTACCCTACAAAAAAACGTTTGGATTTTGCTGATGATGAGTTAAAGCAATTAAAATTATAATATTGCAACCGTGACAATGTCATATAACCCAAGCACAGATAATAATTTCTGTAGGCCAACATAGCTGTGAAATCTTAGCATCTATATTTAGAAAACCAAGAGATCTATATCCATAACACTAAGATCCTGAACTTGCCTCATTAAAGTAAAGCTATTGTAGGGAAAGAACCATGTTACCTTATGGTGGCAGAAAATCAGACTGAGAGCATATTTCCTGATTTCCAAATTTCATTAAAAGGCATTTTTTGCACTGATTTTTTGTGAAAATGATAGAAATATATTCAAAAACTTTACACTAAACACTGCTGATAAAGTAGGATGTAAACATGCAATATTCTTTTTTTTTTCCTCTCTCTCTTAGGTGGAAAGACATCAGACCAAAGAAACCTCCCTAGTTCATAGATTGAAAGAACATTCCCAAGTTTTGGAATAAATGTGTAAAATTTGGTTTTCAATTTAATCTTGTAATTTTGTTTACAATTTCTTCTAAAAATGATCAAATCTAATATGTTGTTGAGATATCAGAAATATACTATGTAGGCTTTTTAAAAAAATCAGAACTAGATTGTTACCAAACTTCTGTATATCATGAAGTGTTTTATTTAATTAGTTTATATTTGTAATTGAATGTATGGATGGCCTTGGGGGATGGGAGAAAGAGATACTGCCTGTGAAAAAAAACAGACAAGATAAGGAGGAGCTCCTAAGGAGCTAACATTCAGAGACAGAAACTTAGGAAGCACCCACCCTAAGTTAAAAGTGGTGGCAGGAAGTTTGTACTTGTAAGATTGATGTCAGCCGCCTTAGGTAAACCAGACGGGGAAATACAACCAGATGAACTAATTCTACTTTTATTATAAGGCTATATTAACAGAGACTTGCAAGTCAGTCCCTCCAAGATAAACCAGATAGGAAACATGATTAGTTGAACTAATTCTGCTTTTATTGTATGGTTACATTTACAGAATCTTCAAGAGTTCAATCAAAAATGCAAACAGAAAACAATTATTTCACTGTCTCCTCTGTAAATTTAAATTTAATTGTTATTTGTTTTATAACAGTTTAATTGCCTGTTACTTCTTTTATAATGCAAACACTAATTAATGTGAATTTGCTGTATGTCACACTAAAGATAGCAGTGAAACCAACATGAAAAAAAAAAATTATCATCCCGTATACCATCTGTTTAATAAAAACTATTTAAGATTCAACAAGAATACATTTATATTCCATTTGAAACTTGTTTGCAACTTATAGATAAATGAAGCAGTTAGCTTTACCGAAAACTATCACAAATGAAAACAAGCAAAACTTGTGACAGGCAAAATAGCAGACATGTTTTATTTGATCCAGAATGCTGATAAGGCTCAAAACAACTAGGGGTTGTTCAAAACAACTAAGAATCTCATAAAGACTTCTACAATTAGACTTCTAATACATCTACAATGCATCAAAAGAAGGCTAATATAGAATTTTTGTTCCGTGACATAAGGCCAGTACTCAAGAAGATCAAAAACAGTCGTGAGAGAAAAAAAAATTAAGTGAAATTATCAGTGAAGAACATCAGCACCTAATTAAATCTAGCAGAATATTTAAATGTTGAGTCCAAATGAATATGATCCTATATTTCACTTATCCATCAGAAGCATGGCAGATGGTCAGCCTTTACTTATTTTTATTTATTAAATTTATATTCATTTATAACTATATTTGCTGAAGTAAAAGTTTTACTTTTGTTCCACAAAGATACCTTCTTTTCTATGGAAAAGACTATAGTGAAGTTTCCAGATTATGAATCTCAATTGATTGAACGTGCTACCAAGAAACAGATCATAAAAATGGCTTTAATTTAGCCTTTTTTTAAAAGATAAAAAGACAAACAGGGTTCAAAACAACTTTCCTTAGCAGAATAATTTCTGGCTAAATCGCTCAGCTCCAAGATTGTGCTATCATCACTTCTAATTTGTCTAGATTGATTTTCACTCTTAGCCTTCACAATAATAGCTCCTAACAGCAACTTATTTCATTAATTTATTAAGTGCAAATAGAAGATTGCCTGCTAAGGTGTACTTAATAACTTTTATTGTTTTATCTATATATATATATATATATATATATATATATATATATATA
>BLBF01000017.1:40757741-40776816 GCA_015471245.1 Laticauda colubrina
TATATATATATATATATATATATATATATATATATATATATAAAAATAGGAAATTAAGGGACAGGAAAAAAAGAGAGAGGGAAATAAAATATGAGGTACAAGGAAGGAAGGAAAAAAAGCATGGACTTCCAAGTCTTTAATACTGTATAAGATAACATTCTAGCCTCTACTTTTTACTTTTACATGTTAATATATAACTAGCCATTTCTATAACAATTCTATCTAATTGGCAAAACCAAAGTCAAAGTTTCATTTTTTTCATCATAATAAAAAGGATAATCTAGAAGTGATATCCAAATAAAAAAACATAATCAAATATATTATCCTCTTTGAATAAAACAATTTAACAAGTTTTGCTTTATCTTCCTTGTGGAAATAATATTTATTTCTATTTGCACTTGAAAGATTGAAGGCAAAAGAAAAAGGGAACGACAGAGAATGAGGTGGCTGGATGCAGTCACAGAAGCAGTAGGCGTGAGCTTAAATGGACTCTGGAGGATGGTAAAGGACAGCAAGGCCTGGAGGAATGTTGTCCATGAGGTTGTGATGGGTCGAACACAACTTCGCAACTAACAACAAAAATTTGCACTGAATTTTTAGAAGCTATCACCATTTATATTAACAAAATTCATTATATTCTTTCAGATTCTTTAACATTAAAGCGAAAATATTTTTCTTCATCCATTTTAAAATACTAAACTTTTCTTTAAAAACATTTCTGAAATCAAAATCTTTTAATCCATCTGTTTTTAACTTCCTCTTAACACCCATATTTTAAAATTCATATTAAATTTAAATCACTCTGTCCAAGTTACCCTCACAGAATAATTTTTCTTCTTGTATACATCCTTTTTAAAATTCTAAACTTTTCTTTAAACTAATACATCTTTTTTAGGATTACTTTTAATGAAAAGTGTTCAAAATGTGTTAATAAATATACAAATACATTCTCTATTTGAAAATGTTCTAGATAAAAAGGGAGAATGAAATCCTACCAATATGTTCTAACTAACATAATAGACTGAGAATTGTCATAAGAATGTAGTTCTCTCCCGCAATGGTGAAACTGATTTTTTTATTGTATGCTTAAATTTGCCTTAATACAATATAATAAGAATATTACATTTCATGGAAACCAACTCAGTTTTATCTATAAATGGACCCAGTAATTGCCCTTGGGTCAACAATGTACACATTTATTTTTCCATCCTGTTTTTCCACTTGAAATAACTGTAACATAATGAAATTATAATCCTGAGAATATTCATATTCAGTAACAAAAATACTACTTTCCAGCTGCAGAGGGCAGTGCACCACAATAAAAGAGAACGTTGAAGAATACCAGGTCATTTAGTTTCCCCAGATTATGTGATACAACAGAAGGGCATTTGAGATTTGTTTTTCTCTATTCTGTGTTTTATAGTCCAGTAAAGCTCACTTTAGTAAAAAGACATTTAAAAAATCCTTATCCTATCATGCTTCTATCATTTTTAAAAAAGCTTTTTGCTAAACAGGGAAAAAATCAGTGTTAAAAGAAAGGACAGCAATTGCCTTTTCAGGCAGAGGTTGTATTTATGCTTTATTTCAAGTTCATTTTACACTCATATTCAGTCATTCATTTGCTATAACATTTCATGATCAGACAACGATATCTTTTGTCAGAATTCTCCATCATAGGTTCTTGGAAGCTGATGCTTGTATCATAAGAGACAATATTTATTTTTCCCAAGAGTTCTCTAATCTTTCCCATTTTCACATTATTGTTCAAAATGTTTAAATTTCAGTATAATTATATGTAATCTATCCTTGATCATGAGGACGCAGCAATTCTTAAGCATTTCTATCCCCAGTGATAACAAAATATTTAACTCGTGGAAAAATGAGTTCTTTTTAAACTTAAAATTTTTGCTACGTTTTGGCTTAAACACTTCTCTTTTTTTCATGGAAACCATAACTTTGTAAAACAGTCTTATTTTTATTTTTACTTTCATAAGTTGAAGTTACAATAGTTTGTGTTAGATCGTGGGAAAAAGAGACTTAAGACCAGCGTGACTTTCAGCTCTTTATTAGGTTCCTGGAATGAGTCGAACTGCAGAGCCACGGCTGCCTTTTTTATAGCGGCTGCTCACGGCTCGCGGCCAATAGCTGTTCCTTGAATTCCCCGCCGCTCAGGCGGACCAATCACAGGGCGGTAATTGTTGACCAATCACTGTCTCTTGAAGAACCAATCATATTGCAATATTTGTGGACCAATCAGAAAAGAGTATTTCAAGTATGCTAATATAGAACACCCCTCCCCACTTGGTTTAGTCCAGCCTATGTTACGTAGTCACGTAAGTAAGCAGGGCTTTTATGGTGTCTACTTGACCTGCGCAGCTAGTTGCGTTGTTGTCTTCAGCTGGTTTGGACGGGATCGTTGTTTCTCCCGTCCTTCTCCATGGAACCTCCTGGAAGGGGGAGTCGGCCATGCCACTCCCGCCCGGTCTATCTGGGCTGGTAGAGTCGGCTCAGCTGCTCCCTTCCGGAGTGGCTTCTTGTTGTTTTTCTGCTGCCTGTTCCTCTCTACTGAAGTCATCTCCAGGTAAGTAATTGTGGTTTCTTTCTGGGGTTGCTGGTGAAGTTGGTTGGCGGGTCGTTGTTAGTGTTTGTTGCAGTGTTTCAGTGGAGGGTCTCCCCCTCCCCTCTTATTCATGTTTCAGGGGTCTCCCTCCTCTCTGGTCTGGTTATTATTATTATTTTTTAATGTTTGCTGTGGTTCTGGCATGTGTGTGTGTTCTTTTCCTTCACACCTGGGTTTGTTAGTGTTTCTTTCTAATGTTCGTGATCTCAGTTGATCTATGTGTCTTCTCCAGCTTCTTCCATCCTCTGTTTCTAGTCTGTATGACCTGGGTCCTGTTACCTGGGTTATTGTTGCCGGTATCCACAGTGGATGCCCCATGAGATTTTTTGCATAGATCCGGTCCCCTGTTCTGAATGTGCGGTGTTTACTAGAGGAGTCTGCTAGTTTTTCAGGGCTGTAGGTGGGATGTAATCTATCTAGGTGCGATCTTAATTTTCTGCCCATCTTTTATTTCTTTTGTTTTATTTTATTCGCTGTGGTGTTAGGTGTGATGTGTTGTATAGTTAGCATTTTGTAGATTTTTTTCTTGTATGTCACCCGTGTCTAGTTTCTCTATAGTCTCTTTCATATACGGAACCATGTGTTCCACCAGCCCATTTGTAGCTGGCCGACCCGGCGCTGTCAAGGTATGCCTTATGCCATGTTCGGCGAGGAACTTTTCAAATGTCAACGCCGTGAACTTCAGGTCGTTGTCTGAAACCAATAGGTCCGGCAACCCATGTGTTGAGAACAGCTTCCTCAGCTGTCTGATGACGGCTTCTGTTGTTGTGGAGTTCATGACGCTTACCTCCAACCAATTTACCTCCAACGCTTACCTCCAACCAATTTGAGTAAGCGTCTACTATTATTAAAAATGTGAGTCCTTTTGTTGGCCCTGCGAAATCTATGTGTATTCTCCACCAGGACCCCTCGGTGTTTCCCAGTCAAGCACAGGTGCAGCAGGGGGTGTAGGTCTGGATTTTTGGCATTGCATGCACGTTTCTACCCATCTCCCAATATCCTTATCCATCCCTGGCCACCATACATAGCTCCTGGCCAGGGATTTCATTCGTACGATCTCCGGGTGTCCTTCATGCAAGATATCCAGTACTTGTTCTTGGAGTAGTTCCGGTATGACTACCCGATCCCCCCATAGTATACAACCTTTTAACATTGAGAGTTCCATTTGTCTGTTCTGGAACGGTTTAAAAGTCTCATCCGTCTCGTTTTCTGGCCACTCTTTTCCTACCCAGTTCAAAATCTGTGACATCTTTTTGTCTCTTGCGGTTTCTTTCGCTATGTCCACTGTGGTAATGGGTAGGTTTGGTAATGTTTCAATTTGTAGTGTGGATGTGGTTGGTGCCGGGTCACTTCCCAGTTCAGGCAGGGGAGAACGGCTCAGGGCGTCAGCATATGATATGTCCCTCCCTGGCCGGTGGATTAATTTATAACTGTATGCGGCAAGGAACTTAGACCACCTTGTCATTCATGGTGACAGTATGTTTGGGGTGGCCTTGTTTCCTGCGAGTATTCCTAAGAGCGGCTTGTGGTCTGTAATTAGTGAAAAAGTCCTGCAATAGAGGTATTCATTGAATTGCTTGACTCCAGTTATCACTGCTAGTGTCTCTTTGTCCAATTGGCTGTAGTTTCTTTCTGCTTTGGACAGTGTTTTGGAATAGAACGTGATTGGTGCTTCTCTCCCATCTGGTAGCGTGTGGCTGAGTACAGCTCCGACACTGAATGGTGATGCGTCGCAGGTGACTGTCAGTGGCAGTGTTTCACTGTATTGGATTAACACAGATTTGGATGTCAGCAAGTCTTTTATTTCCTGGAACAGGGCCTCTTCTCATCGTCCCCAGGTCCAGATAGCTGTCTTATCCAGTAATCTGTGTAATGGTTCCGCCGTCATTGTCTTTTGTGGCAGAAAGACATTATAGAAGTTAATGAGTCCCAAAAATGCTTGTAGGTCTGTTTTATTTTTGGGTCTGGGAGCTTCTTTAATTGTTTTGATTTTCTTGTCTATGGGGTGGATTCCCTCTTTATTAGGTACCCCAGGAATTCAACTTTAGAGGTGGCTAGCAGGCATTTTTCTTTTTTTACTTTGAGTCCCACCACTTGGAATCTGCATAAGACTTCTCTGGGGTGGCTTTCCAGTTGATTCTTGTCACTAGCTGATACCAGCACGTCATTGAAGTATAGGACCATCTCTTTTATTCCTTGTAGCAGGCACTCCATTAAGCTTTGGATCACCCCTGGAGCCACGCTGACTCCAAATTGCAGTCTTTTGCATCTGAATGCCCCCTGTGAGTCACAATTGTTTGTGCCTCCACTGTTTCGGGGTCGACTGGCAATTGCTGGTACTCTTGTGCAAGGTCGAGCTTTGCAAAGACCTTTCCTCCCCCCAACAAATATAACATATGTTGCACCACCGGAACGGGGTGTGCATTTTGTTGTAGCGCGTGGTTTAGGGTGGCCTTATTGTCTCCGCAGATTCTCACAGACCCATCTGGCTCAATCGCAG
The DNA here is from genome assembly GCA_015471245.1 of Laticauda colubrina. NCBI lineage: Eukaryota > Metazoa > Chordata > Lepidosauria > Squamata > Elapidae > Laticauda > Laticauda colubrina. Next base: position 40,762,862 of record BLBF01000017.1, read on the forward strand.
TCACAATTTGGGTTTCCCACCTTGCGTGGTCTCTTGGTTCCAATACCCCCTGTGCGATGAGTTTATCCAATTGTTCATCGATCTTCGGTTTTAATGCGAAAGGGACTCGCCTTGCCTTTAATCTGATTGGGGCTATGTTCGGATTCAAATTAAATGAAATAGGGGAGCCTCAGTACTTGCCTAGTTTTCCATCAAACATGTCCTGGAAATCCCTCATCAGGCTCTCCTCCCAGTCTGTTTTGGTGATGCTGTTGATTCTGGTCACTCTGATTCCCAGGGGTGTGAATCATTCAAGTCCCAGTAGGCTTGGGCGATCCCAGTTTACGATTGTTAATGGAAGAATTGCCGTGTGCTTTCTGAAATTAACTTGGAACTATCCAAGTCCGACTATGGGGATCCTGTTCCCCTGGTAGTCCTTCAGGGTCAGTTTTTGGCTCTCTAGTTCCGTTCTTCGTATGCTTGGTATCAGTCTCTTAAGTGTGTTCCATGATACCATAGACAGGTATGAGCTGGAATCTACCTCCATCTTGCATTGTTGGCCTTCGATGTTGACTTTCACATGTACCTTCCGGGCATCAGTTGCACTCGAATGGCGAATGGTTATAGTTTGGTGTGTCTCTTCCTTCCGGTAAGTTTCATTGAGCTGTTTGCTTCTGTTTTCTTGGCTCCAACGGCCCCCTGCCTGTCTTTCTTTCGTTCTGGGGGGAGTGCTATCTCTTTGTCTTAGACTGTAGCTCTTTCAGTTCCAGCAGACCCTTGCTATATGTCCCCATCTCTCGCAGTGCCGGCAAACCACGTCTAGGAAACAGCATTCGGAACGGGGGTGGTCTCCTCCGCACCCGGCGCACTGGAACCCCGACTTACGTTCTCTCTTCTCCCATCTGTTTCGTTCCAATTGGAGTCTGTGTATTTCTTCTTCTTCATTGTTGGTCTCAGACAAAGACTCGACATCCTCGTGGTGCAGGGTGGTCTTGTGGGTGCCCTCTGGTTTCTTTTCCTGAGGTGGGCTGGTCTTTGTCGGTGTTTTCTGGTTTGCCGTATTCATTTGCTGCATTGTGGCTGCTGATTTTTTAGTGGCTTCAGCTGCAGTGGACTCAGTGATGGCCTCGGTGACTGTGATGTTTGGTCAGTTAGCAGTCAGCTCTGTAAGGTGAGGTCTCTCAGTCCTAGGACCACGCGGTCCCTCATGGCTTCATCCATGTTGAGGAACTTGCATGCCCCTCCAATATCCCTTAGTGCTGCTACAAAATCTCCAATGCTTTCATCTTCTCTCTGGTCCCGTTTATAAAATTCATGTCTCCGAATAAGGCTGGAGATGGTCGGTGCATAATGGACCTTCAGTATTTTTTCCAAATCTGGCCAGGCCATCTGCTTTACGTCCTCAGGTTTGGCCAATGCCTTAGCCATCTTGAACACTGTGGGCCCACAGTGTGTCAGGAACATGGCTCTCTTTCTGTTGTCTGAGATCCTCTGTAACTCATTGTTCTCGAGGAACATGAGGAATCCGGCGATGTACGATTCCCAGTCCTCCATCACTGGGTTGAATGGTGCGGGTGGCGAGTTGGTGCCAGCCATTTCATCTTCGCTCGTTTCTCGTTGCCATGTGCTCTGACTGGTCTCCTTGTCTCAGTATCCCACCTTCGTCACCAGTGTTAGATCGCGGGAAAAAGAGACTTGAGACCAGTGTGACTTTCAGCTCTTTATTAGGTTTCTGGAATCAGTGTAACTGCAGACCTGCGGCAGCCTTTTTTATAGCAGCTGCTTGCGGCTCGTGGCCAATGACGGTTCCTTGAATTCCCCACCATTCAGGCGGACCAATCACAGGGTGGCAATTATTGACCAATCACCGTCGCTTGAAGAACCAATCATATTGCAAGATTTGTGGACCAATCAGAAAAGGGTATTTCAAGTATGCTAATATAGAACAGTTTGGAAAAATGAGTAGGTAGTCTGTAGCAACTAAACATTCTTAAGAAAATCTGCAACATGCAGATTTTCAAAAGTACATGGCACCACTTCAAGCACCCATTATATGACTCCGAAACAAAGTTAAATAGAATGAAGAAATCATTAAGCCAAAGCACATAACCATGGGTAAACACTTTCAGAAAAATGGGAAGAAAATTAAGTTATTGATATGTTTTTTAAAGAAAATTAGGGCTGTCTTTTTGTCTTTAACTGATGCTTTCCTGAATCCTGAAAAAAAATGCAGCTACAAAATGCCTACCATCATGCTATACCTGCTCATCAATTGTGAAAAAAAAACCTGATCTTTATTATTAGGTCACAGTGAAATAAATTAGTTTATTACTTAGTGCTACAGCTGGGGGGAAAGTCTTGGTTCCCAGACAAATAATAAAATAATATCCACATTATATATTACAGGGAGCCCTTGCTTAAAGATGGTAATATGAACTGGCAACTCAAATACTGTGTGCAATGTTATGGAACCATCTTGACTTATGATAGAAGTTGCAGTAGTCACAGTTGCCATTGTTGGGTAAATTCTGTTAGGTAGTTACAGCATGAGACAGTCACCCAATTGTCAGTTGCTCCCTCCTGGCAGCTTCCTCATTGCCTTTTTTATTGGAAGATCACAGTGAAAGTTGCTAATGATGATCCCATAGCCATGGATGTTGCAATCATTCTTTCCTATTGTGAACAAATGCCCAAATCACAATCATGTCACCACAGGGATACTGAGACAGCTGCAGCTATGAGGCCCCATTCTATGTTCCTTTAATTCAACACCATCGTAACTTCAGTCACTGAATGAATGGTTGTTTAACAAGGCTATAAATTTCTAACCACAAATCCCAGCAGCATCTGCAAAAACCCACAATGATGGCAAAGTATTTGATTTGATTTTTTAAGATATAATTCTATATGTTTTTGGAGACATACTTTATATATTTAAAAAAAAAACATTTTATTAAGTTATAGAGTATTATAAAATACAAAAGTAAATAGAAGAGCAATGAGGGGGGAGGGGAAGGAGGAAGAGAAGTGAGGAAAGATGAGGGCAGGGAGAAAAAGAAGCATTATTATTATATTAGATATAATTATATGTTCCCAAAACTATATATAAATTTGTGAACTTAACTAGAATGCATTTTCAGATTCACTTTCATAGGAAATATTTCTTCTGAAATAGGAAATATTTCTTCCTATGCAACTTTTGCATAGGAAAGAACGTTGTTAGGAAGGTAACAACATTCTGTGCGCCTTCAGCATTTAGTAATGCCAGCCATATGACCACAGAGACCTCTTCGGATAGCACTAGCTCTTCGGCTTTGTAATAGAGATGAGCACCGCCCCCTAGAGCCGGAAACTACTAGCATGCATGTGCGAGGGGAATCTTTACTTTTACCTAGGAAGCATTAAACAAGGAACAATTAGGAACCTGCTAAGAATTAGATAGGATTGAGATGCTTTATCAGAAGGCCTTAGTGAAGCCTCACTTCTGGTGGTTTACTGGAACTCTTCTAAGCATTCAGAATTTTATTATCTTCCTGAGAAAATAGCTTTATAAAGCTTCACCTGGGCTGGAACTTGATTTTTCCCTCTCTGCAACATGTAAAAACTATCTTCTGTATTTGTTTGTCATAATTACAGTAGTTTATTTACTGATCTGAATCAAGATACAGCTAAATTTTAAAAATATGTCATGAAATTTATTTTTTCTCCATTTAGAGAGACTTAAATGGAAAATATTTATAATTTGCAAAATAATTATAATTGTCTACCATATTGGTGTGAGGGAGGTTTGGAAGGTGGGCAGGCAAATCACAATAGCAGAATTTGTTTTAATCAATAGAGTTTAAGTCATATTTTAAAACTTGATTTCAGAAATGTTCAATTTCTTTTCTAAAAGTTTATCTAAATATAAGGATCTTTTAAAAATATTTTTAGTCTTATGATATCTTTAAAAGAGGGATCAGCCTGGTCTTTATCAGCCTGGTCTTTATCATTAATTAATGAGAAAAATGTCTGGAAGATTTACTAACAACACTTACTATGGAATATTTCAGTAGTCATCCCATGAACTATATACCTGAAATGTACATCCATGATGAATGCAAGGGAAAAGCTCCTATTAGTATGGACTGGTTGAGACACTTAATGGATCTACAGGGTTTCACTTGAGGATATTTATTCAGCAATATGTAGACAGACCATAGATTTATTTGGGAAAAGGTATCACCAATATGCTAATTTATGTAGTTTTTTGTATTCTCTACTCAGGTTGGGCCAGAAATGCTATTATAAGTCCTGACCCTATGTATATGTTCTGTGAGGAGCTGAAGAAATGAAATACATTTGAATTGAATTCCAGTAAAATGGACTTTCTATTTAGCTCTGTTTAGTTCTAGGATAGCTTTGGATGGGGTCTTCCTCCCCCTTAAAGACATACTTCTATGACCTTGGGGGGTCTTACCAGTTTATAGCTTCTGCTAGAACAGCAAGTGGAATCTATACTTGGAGCAAGTAGATGGTGATTTGTACAGTGTAGTTGAGACACCATTTATGGTCCTTCCTAAATCAAGAAAGCGTGACATGCCTCTTTATCATAGGTCTTTATTTTTAATTATTTTTGCAATTTATCCATTAAGCCAATTCTAGTGGTCTCTAGATGATTTATAGATGCAATGCCTTCCACAATCTACATTTATCTTTGAGGATGAATCAAACTTAGCTGTTACAAATATATTGTCGAGGAGCTATTATGTAAGAGATACTACTAAACATTAACATTAATTTGGGGTTCCTGCATTAATTACCAATAGGTTTCTAAGTCCAATTCAAAGGGTTGTTAAACCAGAGGTGGTATTCAGCAGGTTCTGACCAGTTCTGGAGAACTGGTAGTGGAGAACTGGCAAATACCACCTCTGACTGGCCCTGCCCCCATCTATTCTGTGCCGCCCAAGTCCCAGCTGATCAGCTGTTGCTCTGCACAGAACGGAGCTGGAAAGCAAGTTAGTGGGGTGGGGTGGAGAGGGAATGGGATTTTGCAGTATCCTTCCCCTGCCATGCCCACCAAGCCACACCTACCAAGCAATGCCCACAGAACAGGTAGCACATTTTTTTGAATCCCACCACTGTAAAACTGTTTATGACTTGACTATGAATGTTTTACTATAGGGACAATCTTCTGCAAACAAGAGCTTTTTATCTTGTCTGAACGACTAGGAAGAAAGTGCTTTAGCCCCTGTCACACAGCACAAACGGATGCAAAGAGGATGTAAAACGGACAAAAAAGCTTCCCATCCGTTGGAAAACGCGATGTACTCACTGCCTCCATTTTGCTTCCTCTCTATCCGTCCAGCATCCGTTTATTGACGTTTCATCTGCTCAGAAAGTTTTGAGCTGCTCAAAACTTTTGTGCGGAAAATGTATCCAATTCGTCCATTCTGCATCCGCTAGGCATCTGCTACGCATCCGTTCTGCATCCGTTACGCATCCGCTATATCCGCTAGGCATCCGTTCCTCATCCGCGCAACTTGCATCCGCTCGGAGGCAGGGGGGAAGCGGAACGGATGCAGAACGGATGCAGGACGGAAACAAAGTGTTTAAAACGGAAAAAACGTTCGCAGAGGGGACCTATCTCGGATATTAAGGATGTCTAGAGGATGCCTAGAGGATGCCTAGAGGATGCAAAGGGACACCTATACTGCCTATAAAAAGGGGGAGCAACTCGTCTGCATCTCACTTTCAGACCAGCAGACCAGCTGTGCAGACCTCTGCAGCCTTCATCTGACTCTTCCTCTTCCACAGCATCCAATCATGTCAACCGTGGATCGTAACACAGTCCTTTTGGCAGCCACCATCCTTCTGCAACAGTGCGAAGCCATCTAAAGGCTCTGTGAACTCTCCTATGGGAAGAAAAGGAGGCAGCCAAGAAGCGTCTGGGTCCAAAGATGGTTCGCCAGAAGAGCAGAAGATGGACTGTACAACAAGCTGATGGTGGAGCTCAGGAACGAAGACACTCGGGCATTCCAGAACTTCATGAGGATGCCTCCAGCCATGTTTGACGAAGTTGTGCAGCGGCTGACACCCAGGTTGACCAAGGCAAACACCAACTTCCGGCCCAGCCTGGAACCTGGGCTCAAGGTGGCACTCACTCTGCGCCACCTGGCCTCGGGGACCACGTACAGGAGCATGCAGTACGGCTGGAGGGTGCCACACAACACCATCAGCATTGTGGTCAGAGAAGTGGTGCAGGCCATCATCGAAGAATACAAGGAGGAGCTCCTCCAGTGCCCCTCCACTGATGAAGGATGGAAGAAAGTTGCAAAGCAGTGGTATCAGAGGTGGAACTTCCCACACACCGTTGGAGCCATAGATGGCAAGCACGTGGCCTGCAAAGCACCACCCAAGTCGGGCTCCACTTATTTCAACTACAAGGGCTTCTTCAGCATCGTCCTCTTTGCCATGGTCGATGCTGACTACAAGTTCATGTACATCGATGCTTCAGGCAGTGGCTCATGTTCAGATGCCCAGGAATACAACTCCAGTGACCTCAAGGAGGGGCTGAAAGGCAACCTCATCATGGGCTTTCCAGATCCAGACCCCCTGCCCAACGACACGCAAGATGTGCCCTACTTCATCGTGGGGGATGACGCCTTCTCCCTCAGAACCTACCTCATGAAGCCCTACACTTCCAGATGCCTCACCCGTGAAGAGAGGATCTTCAACTACAGGCTGTTCAAGGCAAGGCGGGTGGTGGAGAACGCCTTTGGCATCCTGGCCAACAGGTTCCAGGTACTTCTCAGCACCATGCAGCATCGCCCAGAGACCGTGAGGAGGATCGTGGAAGCTTGCTGCATCCTGCACAATCTCATACGCACCCGCTACCCAGTCTTGCAAACAGGCTCGTGGACCTCCAGCAAGGCAATGGGGACATGGAGCCTGGGGAATGGAGGCAAGGGCGAAACCTGATAGACACTGAGGATGTGCAAGGCCCCAACAGAGCCTCACGTGAAGGGAAGAAGCAGCGCAACCTCCTGAAACACTGGTGCAACTCCCCAGCTGGAGCAGTGGAGTGGCAAGACAGGATGATAGATGATTAATGGGTGCTTCCTTCAGCCTGTCTCATCACACGGATGAGATTGGGCCATGTATGTTGGGTGGGCCTACAATGAACAGGGCATTTAATAAAGAGTTGTGTTTATGTTCAAATGTGTGGATCAATGCTTACTAATGAAGGGCCAAAGGTGTGGCACCTGGGAGGGTGGACCATACAGTCCCACTATGCTTGCACTGGAGGTTTATCTATCCCACAGATATCTTAACCCATCCCATAGGAATCCCTGCCCACCCCACTGCTATCTTAACCCATCCCACAAGCATGCAAAGGCTTAAACCAATTCTAAAAGTTTCCACCAAGACTTTATTACAAAAAACGTAATGAAGCAAGTGTGTGAATCAAAGATAAACTTTATTGAACAACAAGCTATAAAAAAAAAAAAAATGACCCAAGTCAAGTGTCCAAATAAAGTCCACAGGTAGCCAGCTACCCAATCGTCCTCCCCCCGTCCGTGTTATCCGCTCCGGTTATGCAAATTTTTGCCCCTTTTGAGAGCGGATAACAACAGATGGAACATTTTGCTCGTCCATTGTGTCCGTTTTGCATCCGTTGTGCAGTGTGACAGGGCTTTTAGAAACCCTATCCTACATGAAATTGAGGTAATAATTGATCTGAAGAAAAAAAATTGCACATTTTTTAAGTGCAGAAAAATATATAGCATTCATAAATGCTAAGGAAAAAATGTCCCCATTCACTGAAGTATAAGAAGGAAGAACACAACCAGGCAAAGATTTTTGTTACAGCCAATTTCAATAGAAAGTACTTTCAATTATCTAGTAGTCTTAATTCCGTGGTATGATTTACCCACTGGAGTGACATCCTGTGTGTGTGTGTGTTTATTTTTGTAAACATGGAAAACACAAGAGCTGAACAGTATTGAAACATGAATTCAATAAATAACCATCAACATCTCTAATACAAAAAAAAAATTTTCCTAAAAAATCCCTTAAGAAGCTACTATTTTATAAAAGCTGGAACATCTTTGGTCCCAAGGACTAAATTTTGGAAGGCTTATTTCCAGTAGTACCACAGTTAGAGGCAAATAGAGTAAGATTTATCTTTTTTTTTCCCCTTTCCATTTTTTCAAACTCTTTTGACTAACCTGGATTTGAGTGAGCAGGGTGAAAGTTCTGTAGGAAAAAAAAAAGTGTTATTATGCTGGTACAGAAAACACATTTTGCAACACATATAATGTGGCTTGTAACTTAGCCAGTTTCACACAGATCACTGTGAATATCCATTGTAAAATTCTCTATGACTTTTTTCCTCTTTGATGAATGGCCATTCATACGTTGAATAGTAGAATACTGCACAGTTCCTGGTGCTGAGAAATTGCTGTTGAAGATGCTGTCAGGTTTAAGGCCAATTTCTGTAAATCACAAAGATCTCAAGTCATGGATGCTGTTTCTTTCCGATTGTGTTGTATTAGCATTGCTAATTCTGCCATTTGATACTCTGCTCACTTGATCTCTGGAGTGAATGATGCTGTGTTTACACATTTCTGCACACTATGTTTTCTTTACCATTATGTTAGGTTTTGCCATGGGAGCTCAGACATCTTGTGCTCAGCTATAAATATCTGACCCCTCATTCTCTCATTTGTCTGTTTTCTCTTGCTGAGTCTTTGCCTTGTCTTTTAAAAGTCAGTTGAATGAATGAGGGAGTGTTTTGGATGATAGCTTGTCAGGGCCTTCTAATTTTGTTGAACTTTATAGCACTTCCCGCAGCAGGTAACATCCTGAAAAAGCAATGAGCACATCAGGCTTATAACAGAAAGGGCAATTCTCATTGTCAATAAAAAAGAAAAATTAACTTCTATTGTGAATGTGTTTATTTCTCTAAATTTGCTATGAGTACATGAGCAAATGCCTGTATCACCTGTCTTGGGACATTTCATAATCTGCTTGCAATAAAAGCAGATAGAAAATTATTAGCTCCAAAGTATCATAAATCTTAGGTGAGTTTATTATATATATCTATAATATAATATTTATGAAGGTACATTTTTATGGACTCACAATTTATTTTTTCTCCATAAGACATTTGTAAAATCAGTAATATTGAGGAAAAGTTTTTGAGGACAAAGATATATTTTAAGGCTTATGACTTAAAGGGGAATTTAAATTCAGAATATAGTCGGGGACCATCAAAGAAATCATAGCTGAATCTTAAAATTTTCTGTAACTTTATGGGAGATTCTTTGCTTTGTCAGCAAAAGGTAAAATAATTAATTTACTTTCCCATTTCTGTAAATAGAATGTTTAATAATAAGTATTAGCATTTTTTCAATGATTTCACAGAAAGTTCCTATTTCAAGAATGTTACTTTTTTGAGGGCGGAGCTGGTGTCGCGATGATACAGTATGAGATCTTGGAGGTCTAAGATCGCTGCTGATATCTTTGCTCCTGGACGGTTCAATCAGATCTAAACCATCCCAAAGAGACAGTGAATGTAAAGAGCGCATCCTGTCGATCCCAGAGATACTGCAAAGTCCCTGGTAGATCCAGGAGAAGCTCTTTTTGCCAGCGGCAAAGAGACAGCCATTAAAGCTGCTGAAGTTGGGACAGCTCCAAAATGAAAGAGAACAGAAAGAGAAAGTGTGCCAGTTTGGTGAGAACTTTTTCTTTATTTTAAGATTTGAAAGGACACCCTAAGGAAAAGAAAGAATCTGTAAAAGTTTTGACAGAAGTGATTAAGCAGCAATTTTAAACAGGAATGTCAAAGTAATATTTTTATTTTATTTTTTTCATTGCTGGATTTTCTACACGGTTTTATATTTTGAAACTGGACTGATTTTTTTTTCTTCTTCCACCTATTCTTTCTCTCCTTTTTGACTTTATAATATTTTAAGCTAGAGACTCCCTTTTAGTCATCTTTTTAAATATCTTTTTCCCTTTTTAATGAGTTTTTATTATATTTTGTTTGGAAAAGGAGGGGAAAAGTGAAAGCAAAAGAAACTTTGTAACATTGCCAACTAGAGGCTTGGAAATATTCTATTTCTTTTTCTTGACCAGACAAAGCTGAGAAAGAACTGAGACTTCTTTTCAAGGACATTGCTATTTGATAAGATAGAGGGAAGAGCATGGGAGAGTATTATTGCAGGTGCTCTTCTGGGTTTCTATCAACAGCTGGAGTATGATGTTTTTATGTTTTGTTTGTCTATGTTTGTCTTAAAAACCAATAAAAAATTTAAAAAAAGAATGTTACTTTTTAATAAATAGGGACAAATTTCATCTTGCAGGTCTTATGAAAGACAGAGGAATACCAAAATCTGATCTGCTAGGTAGAATTAAACCAACTAGTCGTACCTGAACACACTTGTTAATGGGTCATAAGCTTCCTAACAGACAGGAAGCAGCAGGTGAAGCTAGGCAGAATCACATCCAATGCCTGTATAATCAGCACAAGGTTGTGTGCTTTCTCTACTTCTCCCTATATAGCAACGACTGCATCTCAAACGATCTATCCGTTAAAATACTGAAGTTTGCTGATGACACAACATCATTAATCACAACAAAAGTGATTGGTCTCATTTGAGACAACGACAAATCTGCATACAGACAGGAAGTTATACAACTTGCCTCATGGTGTAACTGGAACAATCTGGAACTGAACACATTCAAAACTACTACCACCTTTTACAATATTAGACAACACAGTATCAACAGTAGAGACCTTCAAATTTCTAGGTTCTATTATATCACATGACCTAAAATGGACACCTAACATCAAAAACGTCATCAAAAAAGCCCAACAAAGAATGTTCTTTTTGCGCCAACTCAGAAAGCTCAAACTGTCCAAGGAGCTGCTGATACAGTTCTACAAGAGAATTATTGAGTCTATCATCTGCACCTGTATAACTGTCTGGTTTGGTTCTGCAACCCAACAGGACAGACACAGACTTCAAGAGATAATTAGGACTGCAGAAAAAACAATTACTACCCACCTGCCTTCAATTGAGGACCTGTATACTGCATAAGCCAAAAAGAGGGCTGTGAAAATATTTACAGACCCCTCACATCCCAGACATAAACTGTTTTAATTCCTTCCCTCAAAACGACACTATGGAGCACCGCACACCAGAACAACTAGACACAAGAACAGTTTTTTCCCGAAAACCATCACTCTGCTAAACAAATAATTCCCTCAACACTGTTCAACTATTACAAAGTCTGCACTACTATTACTGTTAATCTTATCATACCTTATCACCCATGCCCTCCAACTTGTGATTGTAGGACTGTAACTTTGTTGTTTGTATCCTTACAATTTATATTTACTGTTGCCGAGTATGATTTGATTGCTGATTGTACCCTATGACTACCATTCAGTGTTGTACATGATGATTCTTGATTCTTAATTAATGTATCTCTTCTTTTATGTATACTGAGAGTATTTACACCAAGACAAATTCCTTGTGTGTCCAATCACACTTGGCCAATGAAGTATTCTATTCTATTCTATTCTATTCTATTCTATTCTATTCTAATTAGCTGTCAATCTTCTTCGTAGATCAAAGCCTGGGAAAATGAAATGCTAAAAGATCCAAAAAACCAAAAGGAAAGCACACTATTAGTAGGTAGCCCATCTCAGAACTAGCTTTGAAAAGCTCAACAATAGGCTAGTTGAAAGAAAAAGGAAAGGGGATCCCAGGGACAGATCCCCATAATTGTAAGTAAAATGATCTGGGATCTTCTTTTGCTTTAGTTCCTTGCCCTTCTCCTTGTCCTTTTCCTCCATTTATTAATCACAAAAGCATCTCATGACCTTTATGGCTGAAAAGCCAATCACACCAGATTCCCAGAATCAACCTAACTCTTGAAAGACAGTTGGGAACCTTTCTCAGATGGATTTTCAGCATTATAGACTGAGTTGCAGCTTTCTTGTGAAAATAATAGCAATGAGAACACATGCTAGCAAAGTGTCAGTGAAAGGGTGGGAATGAGAATTCTAATTTTAATGTGTATAAAATTGATGATTGTTTCTTGGCTCAGAAATAAAATGAAGAAATAAAAATATTTTAAGTAACTTTAAATAAACTAAAGTAATTTTAAATCATTTAATTTACATGAAAAGCTTTATTAACTTGCATAATGTTTCCTTTCTTCAAAATTCATTTGAGTAACTTATTAAATCAAATGCATTTGCAGATCCTTTTCAAATGTTTACCATTGTCTAGCATGAAGACAAAATAGAGAGGTCAAGCCATTGAATATATGTTTACATTTCCCCAACAATGACAAATATTTTGTTTGCTCCATTTCGTGAAGAAAAATACTTGGCTCAAGCTTTGCCCTTGAATTTTCTTTTACAGTGAAAAGTCACTCACTAAGTGGAAGCAAAAGTAAAAAGCTGTTCCTTAGGATAAAAATACCAACATTTTACAGGAGGAATTGATCTATAGAATCAATTCCCCAACCACCTTTTCAATGTGACTTTGGGCAAAATAAAAAAACAAAACAGTGTGTTTCCAGGTACAATTCAGGGGTGCTGATGGTTATACATAGTCCTTGACCACAATTGAACCCAACATTTTTGTTGCTAAGCGAGACAGTTGTTATATGAGTTTTGTTCCATTTTACAATTTTACTTGCCACAGTTGTTAAATGAATAACTGCAATTATTAAATTAGTTACACAGTTTTTAAGTGAACCCCATTGACTTCCCCCATTGACTTTGTTTGTCAGAAGTTTGCAAAAGGGGATCACATTACCCTGGGACACTGCCACAGTCAGAAATACAGTATGAGTCACTGGGCAAGTGTCTGAATTTTGATCACATGACTGTGGGGATGCTGCAATGGTGGTAAATGTGAAAAGCAGTCACGAGTCATTTTTTTCAGTGCCGTTGTAACTTTGAACAATCACAAAACAAACTGTTCTAAGTCGTGGACTACCTAATTTTTTTTTAAGGCCTACATGACTTTGGAATTGGGGTACCTAACAGATTGCCTATTTTCAAGAGTTTCTACTGTCTATCTAGATCAGTGGTGGCTAACCTTTTGGGGCTCCCATGCCAAAAATTGTGAGTGTGCTTGTGTGCCAGCACCCAGAAGGCAATGCGTTCATGGGGCCACACTCCCTGCGCATGCATGCATGATCCCTGTGCATGCTGCATGTCTCTGTGCATGTGTGTGACACCCCCCGGACACCCTACATGTCTCTGCACATATGCATGCATCACCCACATACCCCCACCTCCTGTGCATGCATGCCAGATACCCGACAATCAGTGGGCAGGCAGGCGGCACATGTACTTGCGCAGTAGGGCTTTTCTGGGTGACCACTCGCATGCCAGCAGAAGTGGCTCTGCATGTCACTTCAGGGCATGCGCACCATAGGTTCGCCATCACAGATCTACGTCAAGCACAATGGGCATGCTGCAGATTCCATTAACCAAAGAATGCCAGCTAATGGGGGACAAAAATGATTTTTTTTCTGAAGCGGCCCGGTTCTGTGGAGCATTCTCCCTTTGGAAATTAGAATGACCCCAACCCTCCTAGCCTTCCGTAAGGGCCTAAAAACCTGGGTATGTTCCTAAGCCTGTGGCTATGTATGTGTTAAGAGCTCTGTTTCCTAGTTTTATTGCTAATGGCCAAGTATCTTGCTTCTATGTATATTTAATTTGATTGTCTTTGGTGTTTTTTATTGGTTTTATTGTTTTAAAATATTTTTAATATTTTTAACTGTAATATTTTTTTTGAATTGAAAATTGTCCAGAGTCATTGGCTGAAATGGGTGGCCATATAAATTAAATAAATAAATGATGTAGATAAAGATATTGAGCAATTCAGCAGGTAGTAGTTAGGTAGTTAGGCAGATGATAGATAGATAGATAGATAGATAGATAGATAGATAGATAGATAGAT
>BLBF01000017.1:40776826-40824400 GCA_015471245.1 Laticauda colubrina
GATAGATAGATAGATAGATAGATAGATAGATAGATAGATAGATAGATAGATAGATAGATAGATAGATAAAAAAGCAATTTCCTATAAGAAATGTGTGGAAAAGATGTGGGCTCAGATGTTGCAAAATCTTTCACCATTTGCCCTAGTGACCGAGACTCTCTGAAGGCTCACAACTCTTTGCCAATATATATGGAAAAGTGTGGAACAATAGCTTAACATGTAATAGTTATACTGTAGTTATACAGTCCTATATTCTAACACATAGTTGTTGCATACATAGCTAGCAATGATGTCAGGGAATCACTGACAGTAATAGTACTGTAGCTAATTAGTTAATTACAAGAAGTAATAATATAAATATTGTCACTCTAAGATGGATATGTGCTTTAAATCCAGTTAATGAATTAAAAAGTATACAATAAGATACTTTACCTATGCCATAATTGGATTTACTAAACAGATGCTTTTTCTTCCTCATAGCTGATCTTTAACCTTTTACATGACTTCCAAAAGAATTAGGTAACAAGAGCAAATGTACTTTTCCAGTGTGTGACCCAAAAGTGAGTTTTTCCAATTAGAGAGAATTTTCTATAAATTCACATTCTTGGCTAAAGGACCATCCATATCTGTGCCTTTTTTTTTGAGAAATAGTTTTTTTTTATTTTTATAACAAAAAACAAACAAATAAAACCATCTTTCAGTTTTCCAGTGTGTCAGTTGGGTACATATATCTTGTGCACATAATAATATCATACATTTCTTATTTATATTTATAACCATTCTAATTGCTATTTTATATCACATTGGTCAATCATTGTATTATCATTAACATATAATTAATATCTTTCAAAAGTATATTCAATCCTTACCTAAGTTATATTCATTCCCTAATCGATCAGTTATAATATATTATTGCTATTATCACATACTTAATTTCTTACTTTTCTATCTATCCATTCATAGAATAAATTCCAAATCTTATAATAATCTTTTTCTTTCTGTTCTCTAATTGCCATTGTCAATCTACTCATTTCCACACATTCCATTATTTTCTTAATTGTTTCCTCTTCTGTTGGAATTTTCTAATTTTTCCAATTTTGTGCAAATACAGTTCTAGTTGCTGTTAGTACACTGATAATCAAATACGTTATCTCTCTGTTGTAACCTTCAGGCAAAATTCCCAATAAAAATATTTCTGGTTTTAAATCTATATGTTGTTTTATCATTTTTCTCAACCACATGTGTATTCTAATGCAATATTTTTAGCATCAATGCATGTCCACCACATATGGTAGTATGATCCAGGTGTCTGAAGACATTTCCAATACTTTGCCAATTTGTCTTTGAACATCTTAGCTGTTCTCACTGGGGGTAAGTGCCACCTGTAAAACATCTTATACAAATTCTCTTTGTAGACCGTTGACATAGTTAACTTATAGTTTCTAGTCCATAGTGTTTGCCATTTATCCAGATCTATCCCATATCCAAAACTTTTCCCCCTCGCAATCATTGTTTCTTTCACTTGCTCTTCTAGGTTCACTCCTAATAGGTAACCATATGGTTTTTAAATCATATTCTCTTCAGTGCCTGTTAAGATTTTATCTAATTCAGTCAATTCCTTGGAAAAACCAGCCATCTTAGTGTCTTTTTCATACCTTGAATGTATTGCAAATATGAATACCAATCTATGTTTATCCCTTGTCCCTCTAGTTCTTGCTTTGTTTTGAGTTATCGGTATCTGTGTCAAGTGGCTGTGGTTGCTTTGCTGCTTGCAGGAACAAATCCAGAAGTCTTGCTGAACTGAATATATCTACAATATACTTTTAACATTATGGTTTTCTTTTCATTTGAGGTACCTTACAATGTGATACCTAGGTAATAACATTTCCTGTATGAGTAGTTTATTGTTGCTTCTTGAGGATTTATAATTCTAATAAATAGAAGAGTGCTCAGCATTGCATTCTCAATAGGATTTATAAGCCATCCAAAAGTGATGAGTGAGAATCAACTTTATTATTGGTAACTGGACCACTGGGTGCAGAAATATTCAACAGTTAGTAAAAACAATTGCAGACATACAGTACACACACAGAGAGAGTGCAAAGCCCATTGATCAAATTGCTCAAATAAGATACTACATACATAACTATGGAAAATATGTTTTCTTTGGATGTCTACAAAAGGGGGCCTTCAGACACCACTTCCTTTTTTAAATGTAAAATATACATGATTTCCAAGATTGAATTTACCAGTTTTAAACCTGATGCCTCTGCTCTGGAACTCATTTTTGATTGAACTAGATCTCTGGAAATAGATTCTGCTGTAGATTCAGTGACAAGCTGGCTTTAAAGATGACTGCAATTTTTAGAGCAGTTTTGCCAGGGACATAGTTTATTTTTTAAAAGTTTTTAGCTTTGAAAACTACAGTGCACATGACCAGAGACATAGTGGCACTACTGAGAGAGACAGAGCTAAAACGTTAGAAATTTGGAGAATTGTGGATAGTATAATTATGCATATTAGTTTTAGAGTTTTAATACACATACTTTCATGCAGGATCCAATCTGGATACTTACATACTTTCATGTGTAGTCATATAAAATATACATAAATGTATAAAACCATCTTGCTACTGGCCACAATTTAAAATTTTGCAGGCACAGAAATGGAACTTGTGGGTTGGATATGTCCCATGAGTTACACATTGCGTATCTGTTTTATAAGCTATTTATAATACCACATAAAACACAATTATGTAAATATAGATTGATTATAAAGGTACTGTTTGAAAAACCATTTATATTGCAACAAATAAGAAAAAAAAACACAGCCAAACCAGAATACAAATTAAAATCAAGATTCAAATGTGACAGTGACTGATGATGTGCTAACAACTTGGTTGCTATAATGAACACTGGTTCTTTTCCAAATGAATCAACTGTAATAGAGGATAAGATTGTTGATCTCCCAGCAGCATTAATGGTCTTAGAGAACTGAGGAACCAAGGACTAGTCAAAATAGTACTTTGTTGATATGCAGTTGTCCTTCAGCCAAAAGAGCATGGTGCTAAACACAATAAAAAGATGTCATGTGTCCAGTTTTGCCTGTCACATTTTTGTTAACTTTCTTAAAAAGGTTAACTGTAAACATACTGTCTTAACATATCAGTCAATGACCAAAGGATGAAGAATATCAATTCCTAGGATATTCTGAGGGAGTATTTTAAGCCCTAGAAGTTGACATGGACTGAAGAAATCTTAGCTTCTAGAAAAGACAAAAAAGTTGAATTAACAATTAAGCATCAAAAAAGGAGCTAGTGTTATAAATTTAAAATAAATTATGGATCATTGAGCCACACAGTCCACAAAGCAGGAGCTGGTAAGTAAGCAGTAAAGCCCATGTCACACTGCACCAATGGATGGAAAGAGGATGTAAAATGGATAGAAACACTTGCCATCCGTTGGTTAACGCTATGCTTCCGTTCTGTACTCACTGCATACATTTTTCATACTCTCTATCCGTCCAGCATCCGTCGACTGAGATTTCATCCACTCAAAAAGTTTTGAGCTGCACAAAACTTTTTGAGCAGATGAAGTATCCAACACGTCCATTCTACATCTGCTACGCATACGGGGAAGATCCATTATACGTCCGTCATCATCCGTCCGCTATATCCACTAGGCATCCGCTGCGCATCCACGCAACTCACATCAGCTCCAGCGGAAAACGGACACAGGGAGGAAGCAAAACGGATGCGGAACGGACACGCAGCGTAAGTAGCATGGACGGAGAAAGGATGAAAGCGGATGCAGCTAGCAAATAAAGCATTAAAATGGAAAAAACATTCGTATAGGGGACGTATCTCAGATATTTAGGATGTCTGGAGGATGCCTGGAGTATGTGGAAGGACAACTAGCAGAAAAAACGATATTTCCTATAAAAAAGGGGAGAAATCACCTGCATCTCACTTTCAGTCCAGCAGCCCTGCGGTGCAGACCTCTTCAGCCTTGATCTTGCTCTTGCTCTACCACAGCATCCAGTCATCTCCACCATGGATCATCGCACACTCCTTTTGGTAGCCGCCATCGTTCTAAAACAGTGCGAAGCCCTCTACAGGCTCTTTCACCTGTTCTACTGGAAGAAAAGGAGGCATCCAAGAAGTGTCTGGGTGCGAAGATGGATCGCGAGAAGAGCCAAGTACAGACTGTATGACAAGCTGATGGTGGAGCTGAGGAACGAAGACCCTCGTGCATTCCAGAACTTCATGAGGATGCGCCAGTCATATTTGACAAAGTTGTGGAGCGGCTGACACCCAGGTTGACCAAGGCAAACACCAACTTCCGGCCCAGCCTGGACCCTGGGCTGAAGGTGGCACTGACTCCGTGCCACCTGGCCTCTGGGACCACGTACAGAAACATGCAGTACACCTGGAGGGTGCCACACAACACCATCAGCATTGTGGTCAGAGAAGTGGTGCAGACCATCATCGAAGAATACCTGGAGGACGTCCTCCAGTGCCCCTCCACTGAAGAAGGATGGAAGAAAGTTGCAGAGCAGTGATATCAAAAGTGGAAATTCCCCCACACCGTTGGAGCCATAGTTGGGAAGCACGTGGCCTGCAAAGCTCCAGCCAACTCAGGGTCCACTTATCACAACTACAAGGCCTTCTTCAGCATCATCCTCTTCACCATGGTCGATGCTGACTACAAGTTCATGTACATCGATGCTTCAGGCAACAGGTCAGCTTCCGATGCCCAGATATACAATGCCAGTGACCTCAAGGAGGGGCTGGAACGCAACCTCATCATGGGCTTCCCAGATCCAGACCCCCTGCCCAATGACATGCAAGATCTGCCCTACTTCATCATGGAGGATGACGCCTTCTCCCTCAGAACCTACCTCATGAAGCCCTACACTTCCAGATGCTTCACCCGTGAAGAGAGGATCTTCAACTACAGGCTGTCCAGGGCAAGACGGGTGGTGGAGAACGCCTTTGGCATCCTGGCCAACAGGTTCCAGGTACTTCTCACCACCATGCAGCATTGCCCAGAGACCGTGAGGAGCATCGTGGAAGCTTGCTGCATCCTGCATAATCTCATGCGCACCCGCCACCCAGTGTTGCAGAACAGACTTATGGACCGCCAACAAGGCAAGGGGGACATGGAGCCTGGTGAATGGAGACAAGGGCGAAACCTGATAGACACTGAGGATGTGCCAGGCCCCAACAGAGCTTCACGTGAAGGGAAGAAGCAGCGCAACCTCCTAAAACACTGGTGCAACTCCCCAGCTGGAGCAGTGGAGTGGCAAGACAGGATGGTAGATGCTTAATGGATGCTTCCTTCAGCCTGTCTCATCACACTGATGAGATTGTGCCATGTATGTTGAGTGGCCCTACAATGAACAGGGCATTTAATAAAGAGTTGTGTTTATGTTGAAATGTGTTGATCAATGAATAAATTGTTATTGATAATAAAGGGCCATAGGTGTGGCACCTGGGAGTGTGGACCATACAGTCCCACTATGCTTGCACTGGAGGTTTATCTATCCCACAGCTATTACCCATCCCACAGGTATCCCTGCCCATCCTACAGATATCCTAACCCATCCCACAGCTATTACCCATCCCACAGGTATCCCTGCCCATCCCACTGCTATCCTAACCCATCCCACAACTATTACCCATTCCACAGGTATCTCTGTCCATCCCACTGCTATCCTTACCCATCCCACAAGCATGCAAAGGCTTAAACCATTTCCACCAAGACTTTATTTACTAAAAGAACTTAACCAAGTGTGTGAGGCAAAGATAAACTTTATTAATAACAAACTGGAAAAACAAAATGACCCAAGTAAATTGTCCCAAACAAAGATAAAGTCAACAGGTAGCAACCCAGTCTCTGGCACACGTGCTCATAGTCTCAGGGATGAAGGGTCCAGGTGCTGTGGAGGTGGCAGTGGCTGGAGTGCTGGTCTGAGGTGCCATTGGGGTGCCTGGCCCCGAGAGGACAACAGGGGATGGTGTGTGGAGGAAGCTCTCAGAGAGCTGGCTCAGTCCTGTGATGTTGAGAGCCCCTTACTCCATGACATGGGGTGTCAGTCCCAAGACCGATGACAGATGGTCTGAGGCTGGGCTTGGCTGTGGGGTGGAGGAAGGAGGAGTGTAGAGGGGCTGTTTGGTCTGCAGGTGAGCGAGGTGAGGCGTCGGTGGCATCTATGGCGTCGGTGGCATCTGTGGCGTCAGTGAAATCGGTGGCATCGGTGGCATCGGCGGCATCAGTGGTGTCTGTGGCATTGGTGGCACCTCATCCTCATGTTCCTCTTCAATGGAGTACTGTCTTCTCTTCCTATCGCACGATTGCCTCTTCCTCCCTCTGGCAGGGCCTTCTGGCCCCTCATCAGTCGGGCTTTGAGATTCTTGGGGCTGGTCCATCACACCACCAGCAGCAGCAGCAGCAACAGCAGCAGCAGCAAAAGCAGGACCAGCAGCACCAGCAGCACCAGCAGCACCAGGAGCACTAGCAGAAGCACCAGCACCAGGAGCAGCACCAGCAGAGTAAGCACCAGCAGAAGCACCAGCACCAGCAGCAGAAGCCCCAGCAGAAGTAGAGTCAGCACCAGGGGGTGGGATGGTGGCCCTGTCCTTCTTGCCAGGGCTGGCAGGAGTAGGCACAGGCTTCCTCTTCTTCCCCATGGTTGTTGGCTGGAGATGTGTCTGGCAGCAGGTCTTTCCTCTGAATGGTGACCTGCTTGCGAGCTGCTTCCCTTTATATCCGCGGGGCTGACGCAATGCATCCTGCCCGCATGCGCAGTGAATGCTTTGCATCCGCTAGGCATCCACTAGGCATCCGCTAGGCGTCCGTGATGCATCCGCTCTGCATCCGCTCCTTCCGCTGCATGTCCGCTTCGCTGTGCTCCCCCGGAAGCCCTATGGACGTGTCATCCGCTTCCATCCACTAGGCTTCCGTGGAGCATCCGCTTAACATCCTCGCTACGTCCTCTCCCCGTCCGTTCCTTTCCGTTGTTGTCCGCTCTGTTTATGCAAATTTGGGGCACTTTTGAGAGCGGATATCAATCGATGGAACATTTTCTCGTCCGCTGTGTCCTTTTTACATACGTTTTGCATCTGTCGGCCGATGTGACAGGGCCTTAAGTGAATTTGCACTTCAAATTAAAAAGCCAAATAACTACTGAAAGCTAACTCTTATTAGAGGCCAAAAGAAGAGTTTGGATAGGAACAGAAGCCAAGAGTAAACAAGAAGGAGTAAAGAGTAAACAACAAGAGTAAAGAAGAAAAACTTGGTTCTTTATTATGTAGGTCAAAGAAGGATCTGAATTAAATTCTATGTTGCATTTACTAAAATATGTATAAAATGTGCCTAATCTTTGTTGTTGTGTAATATAAATATACAAAATATAAATATACGAAGAATATAAATATGCACTATAAATATACACTCTAAAACTAAACTACTGCACATGAGGGTAATTAAATCTTTCTTTTCTAGGTATTCACTCTGAAAATGCCAATCTTGATTTCAGATTAAATCAGAGCATGTTGTTCCTGTCATTATGTTCAAGGGAAGTAAAATTTGGAGAAACAAAGCATTTGCGGTACAGTTAAATCTTTCAACCCCATGGCAAATAATTCTATCCAGAGCCTTTTGCCTGGTAGGAATATGACCTGACAATTTGTCGATAATGTTGCTTTTATCACATCTTTAACCAATGATTCAGAAAAGTTTAGGTCATTCTTAATTATTTCAACAAATAATGTTCTTTTAAAATACACAAGCAACAGTTTAAATATGAGAACAATTTGTTCTGTTTCTCCATCAGTGTTTGTTGGAGCACTCTAGAATGACTTATAGAGGTGCAAAGGAGCTATATTCGATTAGACAAAGGCTATAGTCGTCCTGAAACCTCCCTTCACTACACTCATAATTTTATTTTTAGGAAAAAAGAAGAGGAAATAACTACCATGTTAAGCCTGGGTTCCCCAACCAGGGTTAGGTAGACAAGCTAAACAGAATGTGCAGCGTTAGTCAGACAGGCACACAGATAAATGAGTGAGCTAAGCTTGTATGTTTATTAACATACAGTAAAAATAACAGATACGCTTGTGCTATCACGAATATAGTTTATTCCATTATAAGTTCATAGCATAGTCAAATAACAGTCCAATAGTCATGTATCAAGTAGTCAGTCCATTCAGGGGTATTCAGTTAGCAAAGTCCATGTAGAATATCCTATGTCAGTTCACTTACAAAATCAGTCCTTAGTTGTCTCTCCCGTTTGAGCAATGCAGTCTTGATTCCAAGCAGTAATCAGGGATCATCAAAGCCAGAGAGAGAGCGAGCAAGCTGTAGACTTGCTACTTTTGAATGGTTTTCATAACCACTCCCACAATTGCTATTTCACAGTTAAAGCTGCATACACTAACTATGATTCATAGTTATTATTTCACCTAAACCAGTTAGGGTAAACAATGTTATCCCAAACATACCATATACTGGTATCCTGCAAACTGATTGGTGTGATAAGATGTCTACATCATAAAGATGTTTTTCACTAAAATCCACCTCAAAAATAGGCTGCCTAAAGCCCCTGTCACACTGCACCAACGGATGCAAAGAGGATGTAAAACAGACAAAAAAGCTTGCCATCTGTTGGAAAACGCGATGTACTCACTGCCTCCGTTTTGCTTCCTCTCTATCCGTCCAGCATCCGTTTATTGACGTTTCATCCGCTCAGAAAGTTTTGAGCTGCTCAAAACTTTTCCACGGAAAATTTATCCAATTCGTCCGTTCTGCATCTGCCACACATCCGCTATGCATCCATTCTGCCTCTGTTAAGCATCCGCAATATCCGCTAGGCATCCGCTGCGCATCTGCGCAACTTGCATCTGCTCTGACGCAGGGAGGAAGCGGAACGGACACAGAATGGATGCAGAACAGATGCAGAATGGATGCAGAACGGATGCAGCACGGAAACAAAGCGTTTAAAATGGAAAAAACTTTCGCAGAGGGGACCTATCTTGGATATTAAGGATGCCTAGAGGATGCCTAGAGGATGCCTAGAGGATGCAAAGGGACACCTATACTGCCTATAAAAAGGGGGAGCAACTCACCTGCATCTCACTTTCAGACCAGCAGCCAAGCTGTGCAGACCTCTGCAGCCTTCATCTGACTCTTCCTCTTCCACAGCATCCAGTCATGTCCACCGTGGATCGTAACACAGTCCTTTTGGCAGCCACCATCCTTCCGCAACAGTGCGAAGCCATCTACAGGCTCTGTGAACTATACTACGGGAAGAAAAAGAGGTGGCCAAGAAGCGTCTGGGTCCAAAGATGGATCGCCAGAAGAGCAGAGTATGGACTGTACAACAAGTTGATGGTGGAGCTCAGGAACAAAGACACTCGGGCATTCCAGAACTTCATGAGGATGCCTCCAGCCATGTTTGACGAAGTTGTGCAGCGCCTGATACCCAGGTTGACCAAGGCAAACACCAACTTCCGGCCCAGCCTGGAACCTGGGCTCAAGGTGGCACTCACTCTGCGCCACCTAGCCTCAGGGACCACCTACAGGAGCATGCAGTACGGCTGGAGGGTGCCACACAACACCATCAGCATTGTGGTCAGAGAAGTGGTGCAGGCCATCATCGAAGAATACAAGGAGGAGCTCCTCCAGTGCCCCTCCACTGAAGAAGGCTGGAAGAAAGTTGCAGAGCAGTGGTATCAGAGGTGGAACTTCACACACACCGTTGGAGCCATAGATGGCAAGCACGTGGCCTGCAAAGCACCACCCAAGTCGGGCTCCACTTATTTCAACTACAAGGGCTTCTTCAGCATCGTCCTTTTCGCCATGGTCGATGCTGACTACACGTTCATGTACATCGATGCTTCAGGCAGCAGCTCATGTTCAGATGCCCAGGTATACCTGTATATACATACAGGTATGTGGTGTTCAGTGACCTCAAGGAGGGGCTGGAAGGCAACCTCATCATGGGCTTTCCAGATCCAGACCCCCTGCCCAATGACACGCAAGATGTGCCCTACTTCATCGTGGAGGATGACGCCTTCTCCCTCAGAACCTACCTCATGAAGCCCTACACTTCCAGATGCCTCACCCATGAAGAGAGGATCTTCAACTACAGGATATCCAGGGCAAGGCGGGTGGTGGAGAACGCCTTTGGCATCCTGGCCAACAGGTTCCAGGTACTTCTCAGCACCATGCAGCATCGCCCAGAGACCGTGAGGAGGATCATGGAAGCTTGCTGCATCCTGCACAATCTCATGCGCACCCGCTACCCAGTCTTGCAGAACAGGCTCGTGGACCTCCAGCAAGGCAATGGGGACATGGAGCCTGGGGAATGGAGGCAAGGGTGAAACCTGATAGACACTCAGGATGTGCAAGGCTCCAACAGAGCCTCATGTGAAGGGAAGAAGCAGCGCAACCTCCTGAGACACTGGTGCAACTCCCCAGCTGGAGCAGTGGAGTGGCAAGACAGGATAATAGATGATTAATGGGTGCTTCCTTCAGCCTGTCTCATCACACGGATGAGATTGGGCCATGTATGTTGGGTGAGCCTACAATGAACAGGGCGTTTAATAAAGAGTTGTGTTTATGTTCAAATGTGTGGATCAATGCTTACTAATGAAGGGCCAAAGGTGTGGCACCTGGGAGGGTGGACCATACAGTCCCACGATGCTTGCACTGGAGGTTTATCTATCCCACAGCTATCTTAACCCATCCCACAAGCATGCAAAGGCTTATACCAATTCTAAAAGTTTCCACCAAGACTTTATTACAAAAAAAGAAATGAAGCAAGTGTGTGAATCAAAGATAAACTTTACTGAACAAAAAGCTGTAAAACAAAAATGACCCAAGTCAAGTGTCCAAATAAAGTCCACAGGTAGCCAGCTACCCAGTCTCTGGCACTCTTATTGGTCACTCGGAGGTGTGTCCAGTCTCAGGCATGAAGGGTCCAGGTGCTGTGGAGGTGGGTGGTGCTGGAGTGCTGGTCTGTATCATCATTGGAGTGCCTGGCCCTGAGAGGACAACAGGGTGTGTTGAGGAAGCTCTCAGACAGCTGGCTCAGACCTGCAATGCTGAGAGGTCCTTCCTCCATGCCATGGGGTGTCAGCCCCAGTACTGATGACAGATGTACTGAGGCCGGGCTTGGCTGTGGGGTGGAGGGAGGAGTAGTGTAGTGGGGCTGTCTGGCCTGCAGCTGGGTGAGGACTGGCATGGGTGGCATCGCTGTTGTCGGTGGCATCATTGTCGTGGGTGGCATCGGTGGCATCAGTGGAACCGGTGGCAACGGTGTCGTCCGATGACTCTGTGCCTGGACTGGGAAGGGCTGCTGCCTGTGCTGCTGGACCTCCTGGTAGCTGTAGCCCTGGTAGGTGAGGGGCTGTGGGAAGCCTTGGAATGGGAGGGACATCACCTGGGGTGGAGGAGAAGACCTGGACTGGGTGGGAGCAGGTTCCTCTGGATCTGGAGGGTTGTGATGCAGCTCGGTGATCCGGTTCTTCACCACCTGGTACTGGGCTTCCTCCATGTTCTTGAGGGTCTGGTTGACATAGGTGAGGAAGGGCTTGCGGTTGGAAGATGAGGAGTCGGTGCTGACCAGCTGAGAGAGGAGATCTATGCTGGTGCGGATGGTGTCCCTGATCTCCAGGAGGACAGTGTGGCTCTGCCCCTCCTGCTGTCTGGCTCTCTGCCTTTCTGCGGAGGCGGAGCTGGGGGGGGTGGATGCGGCTACGACTGTGCTGGACTCGATGTCTCCTTTCTCCCATCGCACCAGGGAGTCCTCCACGCGCTCCACCATGGTTACAACACCTGTCCGCGGGTTCTCTGCCGTGGCACGCTCCACAGAAACCTGCCTGGAGACAGGGACTGACTCTCGGCCGGAAGAGGACTTGCTCTCAGCAGGCTGCCGGAGAGAGAGGGTTTTGAGAGGGGCTCCTGGTGCTCCTCAGTGGCGGATCTCACCCTCCAGGAAGCTGCACCTGGCCATGACGTAGGTCTCTCTGTCCGTCAGCTTAACCGTGGCCTGGCCAGATTTCTTCAGGTGCAGCTTCCCGTACCAGGTGTGCATGTGCTTCTACCAGCCGAGGAGCACCTCCGAAGTGTAACCCATATTCTCTGCCCTCTCTCTCCAAGCAGCCTGCTTCCTTTTGGTGTCCCTGTACAGCCGGTGTCCCTTCCGCCACAGATAGTCATTCTCTCTCAGCCACTCCAGCACCTCATCCTCGTGTTCCTCCTCGATGAAGTATTGCCTCCTCTCCTGTCCCCGCATACGCCTCTTCCTCCCTTTGGCAGGACCAGATGGGCCCTCATCAGAGGGGCTCCCAGGTGGTAGGGGCTGCTCTTCCACACCACCAGCAGCAGCAGCAGCAGCAGCAGCAGGATCATCATCATCATCATCATCATCATCATCATCATCATCAGGATCATAATCATCATCATCAGCAGCAGCAGCAGCAACAGCAGCAGCAGCAGGATTATCATCAGCAGCAGCAGCATAAGCAGCAGCAGGATCAGCAGGACCAGGATCAGCAGCAGAGTAAGCACCAGGAGCCCCAGCAGCAGCAGCAGCAGCACCAGCAGGACCAGGAGCATGAGCAGGACCAGGAGCATGAGCAGGATGAGCAGGACAAGCAAGACCAGGAGCACAAGCAGTACGAGCAGTACGAGCAAGACCAGGAGCACAAGCAGGACCAGCAGGACCAGCAGGACCAGGAACAGCTTCAGCAGAGTACACAGCAGCAGAAGCACCACTGCCAGGAGCAGCTTCAGCAGAAGCTCCAGCACCAGAAGAGCGAGCCCGAGCAGCAGAAGCCCCAGCAGAAGCAGAGTCAGGGACAAGGGGCGGGAGGGTGGCCCTGTCCCTCTTGGCAGGGATGGCGGCAGGTTGCTGAGACTTTCGCTTCTTCCCCATGGTTGTGGGGTTGCTGGCTGGCAGGGAGTCTGGCAGGCACCAAGGCTGGCACCAAGGCTGGCAGGAAGCCTGGCACCAAGGCTGGCAGGAAGCCTGGCACCAAGGCTGGCAGGAAGCCTGGCAGGAAGGCTGGCAGGAAGGCAGGCAGGCACCAAGGCTGGCAGGCAGACTGGCTGGCAGGGAGGCTGGAAGGCAGGCTGGCAGCAAGGCTGGCAGGCAGGCAGAGAGCAAGGCTGGCAGGGAGGTTGGCCAGGAGGCTTGGAGGCAGGCTGGCAGGAAGGCTGGCAGCAAGGCTTGCAGGCAGGCATGCAGGCAGGGCAGGCAAGGACTCGATGTATCCTGCAGCAGGTCTTTCCTCCGAATGCTGGCCACGTGCGAGCTGCTTCCCTTTATATCCGCGTGGCTTACGCAATGCATCCCCCCCGCAATGGCAATTAACGCCAGGCATCCGTTCCGCATCCACTTTGCTGAGGTCCCCCGGAAGCCTAGCGGATGCACCATCCGCTCCCTTCTGCTTCCATCCGCTGGACTTCCATTCCACATCTGCTTTCCATCCACTCTGCATCCCCCCCGCATCCGTGTAATCCGCTCCAGTTATGCAAATTTTTGCCCCTTTTGAGAGCGGATAACAACGGATGGAACATTTTTGCTCGTCCGTTGTGTCCGTTTTGCATCCGTTGGGCAGTGTGACAGGGCCTTTAAAGATGATGTGTGGATTAAAGTGGGGTTTATTCAACAAAAACTGTTTTCAGACCTGCTAATCAGCCATCAAGTAGTTTGGTTTGGAGGAGTCGCCAACAGGAGTCGCCAACCTTTTGTACCTCAGGGACCACCAAACTCATAATTTTAAATCCAACAAACCAGAGACCCTGGGAAAATCCCAAAAAAAGTCTGCAGGAAAATTCCCCACTCCATTTCCTACCAATCGATCATTCTTTATTTGGCATCACAGGATACTGTCTCCAGCTCCGTTCTCAAGGAGAGAGAGAGAGAGAGAGAGAGAGAGAGAGAGAGAGAGACAGACAGACAGACAGACAGACAGACAGACAGACAGACAGAAAGAGACTTTTGGCTTCATGCAAGGAAAACAGCAGAAGCAGTAGAAGTCTCTTTCTCTCCCCCAAAATCTGCCAGAATGGCACAGCCTCTTGGAGCAAGATGCCTTGCAGGGTCCCAAAGACTCATTTCTGGCAGAGTTTGGGGGAGAGAAAGAAAAACTTTTGCTTCTTTCCTTGCATGCAGCCAAAAGCATAATAAGAAAGAAGTGTAAAAAAGCAACCTGGTAGCCAGGTGAGGCACGTGGGGCGAGTGGAGCAAGTTCCCCCCCTCCGCCGCCCTTTCCCTTCTCCCCTCATTACCTTGTGTTGTTCTCAACACAAGCGATGCAATCCTTATGTTCCCGCGGACCATGTTGGCAGTGCAGCCTTGTGTTCCCACGCAACCTGGATTAATTGCTTTGGGGGGTGCATTTCTCTGCGGACCACCAAAATTTTGCCAAAAGTTGGCAACCACTGGTCTAGTACACTTTCAATACAGCACTAAAGCCTGTATCAAAATGATCTACAGTATAGCAAGCATTCTTCCCACTCAATCAACTTTTGGATTATTTGCATCGAGTCCAAGAAACAGTTATCATGTTAAAGCAAGAAATAATACTGTGCAATCTTTCCCCTATGAATCAACTTTTTTGGTATCAGATAAACCCAATGGACACCTGCCAAAACAATCCACCAGTCAGAGCTACAATTGGCAAATGATATTGAGACAGGGACAAGGTAGCAAAGTTGGAACTTCAATCAATGGCTTTCCCTAAAAACCTTGTATGGCAATATGTATGATTGTATGATGCAATAGTAAGTCAGAACAGAAACATATTGTAGGGGGCTTGCATAAGTGCACCATACTGTCCCTGTCCTATTGTTTTTATTTTTCTTGTAAGTATTTATCTCATGTATTCAAAACTATATTTATTCTTATACCTGTATCTTGTAAGCAATTGACAAATCAAATAAATACTAAAAAATACTAGGATATGGACGGTTAATATGGATAGCAAATTTCATGTGAGTTTTCATTTTTCATTTTAAGGATATCTAGAGAGCTACACCAAAAGACCAAATAACCGCATTTTTAAAAAATAGAAAAGAAACAGTGGCTTATTTTTATCCTCCCAATATTATTTTTATAAGTAAGCTATCTATTTAACCAAGTGGTTGTGTTTATATAACACACTTATCCATTGTTAGCTATTCTGTTCACCCAATTATTCAATTTCACATAGTAGTGAACCTAAAAATAATCATACTGAGTTCACATAACATAAAAGTTGTATTCATATCTATATATAAACCTATTAGTTTTACAGTAAAATTATATTTTACCTAGTATCTTATTTAGTAAACCTATACTAGTGCGTTCTACAAATTACATCAAGTGAGCTTTGGAGTTGTATGAACATGGCCACAAGAAATGAACTTGCCATTTTAACCTAATCTCTGGTGGGAATTGAGCTATCCATTTCATTTGCATTACTATTTATTCAGTCCATTTTTCTAGAGCACAATATACTAGTCTTAAATGTGGCTACTAATTTGTATGCAAACATATCCAATGTATCATCTGACTCTTAGAAAACAGGGAAATATTCCAAGCCCAGCAAAGGATCTCTATTCTTGAGCCAAGAAACTTTAAAGTGTATTTGCTGGCAGCACTGGTTTTATTTCTTTAATAAAAAAAATCAACCAGTGATAGAAGTTGTCTTATTGCTGCTTGCACAAAAACCCTTGAAGATCAAATCAAAGAACTAAAGCACTGTTGCCACTGCATTTACCCAATAAGCCATCCTGAAATGTTTCAATAATATGCCTCTGTCAAAAATATATCAACTGTGTCTTCTAATGCTCTCAGCAAACGGCCCTTGCAACTTTCACATACCATTTTCATGGCCTTGAAGAACGGTGATGATGAAACTTTACAGTCAGGCTTTTTTAAAAAAAAATAAATGAACAAATGGAACTGCTTCTAGACAGATTATTTAAATACTGTACATTGTTTTCTCTAATGTGTCTGGCTGATTGCTGAGAGGATAAGCAAAATATTACATTATGTGTGACATTTGAACCATGAAATATGATAGTTCAACCATATCATTTTGAACCATCTTAACAAATAGATGGTAACAAAGGGATAGAGAAAAGTTTATGACTTTCTTATCATTGGAGACTTACAATCTAGATAAAATAGTTCTTAACTGAATGTTAAACTAAAAATGGAATTTATTGACATTTATTTGTAATCTTATAAAAATAAATTCCACTTCAAATTGAAATCATTTTCTGATATTTTTGCATAAATTTCTTGGAAGCTGTTCTGTATGTAAAGTGGATGACTCCAAATCTACAAACCTGATTGGCTAATAAAATGAACACTGGATTGGTTCACTAGGAACCAATCCAAAGAGCTGCCAAAAAGGCGGCAAATCTAAACAACTGCCATTGGCTGCAAGCAGGCAAGCCAGCCTGTATAAAAGGCTGGCCCCGGCTTCAGCCAAGGGTTCCTTTTTTACTGACTAGTTTACAATAAAAGTATTTGTTGTTGGAACCCGGTCTACCTCGTGTGTTTTCCGAACAAAACACTGGCGACGAAGGTGGGAACGTCCTGAACAGAAAAACCTGCACGCGGTGATAAGAAGTCCAGATTACAACCAAGATGTCTGGAAACAATGCACCGCCCGCACCCTTCAATCCCAACGAAGAGGATTGGGATTCCTATGCTGATCGCTTCCAAATGTACTTGGAGAGCAATGAAATGGAAGGCATTTCCGAGCAACGCAAGAGAGCCGTGTTCCTGACGCACTGCGGGCCAACAGTTTTTAAAATGGCAAAAGCCCTCGCGAAGCCCCGGTACGTTAAACAACTAACGTGGACAGAATTGCAGAGACTCCTCAAAGCACACTATGCTCCGATGGTGTCTAACTTAATAAAGCGACATGAATTTTATTGCAGAGACCAGAGAGAGGGAGAGACCGTCGCCGATTTCATCGCTGCCCTCAGACAAATAGGGGGTGAGTGTGAATTCTTAAACATAGACGAGGCAATGAGAGATCGCGTGGTGTTAGGCCTGAGAGACTCGACCGCACAGAGTAAAATGCTCAACAAGCCCAACATCACCGTTACCGAAGCCATCGCGGAAGCTACAGCCGCTGAAGCCGCGAAAAAATCTGCCGTAGCCATTAAAAAGATGAACACACACAGCGAAGAAACACCAGCCAAAGACAGAAAGCATCCTGCCACCACAACCCACTACGAAGAGTCGGGCGAAACAAATGAATCGAGCGAAGAGGACGACGAGGTCCACCGTTTGCTCACGAACAAAAAAGAGCGCGAAAGGAGAAATTGGCGGGAATGCGCTGGCTGCGGAGGAAACCATCCACGAGCCGAATGCAGATTTCTCGATGCCATCTGCCGACATTGCAAAAAACGAGGGCATATCGAGAAGGTCTGCAGAAACAAAAAATTCTACAGCCCGACGAGACGCAGAAATTCCCCAACACGAGCCGAGCCTAAACGAGCCGAAAGAAAATGGCAACAAGAGAAGCGAGCCAATACACACCAAACTGTCATTATACAGAGCGCTCAGACGGAAAGTAGGAGAAAAATTAAAATCATCGTGGAAATCGAGGGAAAACACTGCAAGATGGAAGTGGACTCAGGGTCCTTCCTCTCCATGGTATCGTGGGACACAATTAAACAGTTAGTCCCAGGTATCAAACCCAAAGAATTGAAGAAGCAGCACCTAACCCTCAAGGACTATCAGGGAAACCAAATCCCTGTGATTGGCATGGGACATTTCCGAGTCGCCTACAAAAATCACATCAAGGTGCTTCCGCTGACCATAGTCAACCAAGACAGACCAAGCCTCCTGGGCATTGAGTGGTTCGCGCCATTGGGCATCGGGATGACCGGGGTCGATCGAGTGACTACAACCGGCTGGGAAGACGACATCATCCGAGAATTCCAGGACGTTTTTGACGGCTCACTGGGCAAGTACCGGGGAAACCCCATTTCTTTCAATCTAAACCCCCAAATAGCCCCACGAAGAATAAAAGCCAGGCGAGTTCCTTTTGCACTAAAGGCAAAAATAGAGAAACAGCTGGACAAATTAGTAGCCCAAGGGGTGTTAGAACCTGTGGACCATGCCAAGTGGGAAACGCCTATCGTCACACCCATTAAACCTGACGGGTCCATCAGAATCTGTGGTGACTATAAGGCTACCCTGAACCACGCATTACAACCAAGTGCATACCCGGTGCCAGTAGTCCAGCATTTGCTTCATTCCCTGGGAAAAGGCAAAGTTTTCGCCAAACTCGACTTGGCACAAGCCTATCAACAACTCCCAGTGGACCCAGAAACAGCAGAAGCGCAGACTATAGTCACCCATAAGGGCGCATTCAAATGCCACCGGCTCCAATTTGGAGTAAGCGTAGCCCCTGGCGTCTTCCAGAGTCTGATGGAACGCCTTCTAAATGGCATACAAGGAGTTGTTCCCTATTTTGACGACGTCCTAATCTCGGCCAGAGACTCAATTAAGGAACAGACTGAAAAAGGTTCTGACTAAGTTTAGGGAATCTGGCCTCAAGGTTAAAAGAGAAAAGTGCTGTTTAGTTAAGAACAGCGTCGAATTCCTGGGCTACTCAATAGACGGAGAGGGTATCCACCCCACAGATAAAAAAGTTAAAGCGATCAATGACGCTCCTGAACCAAGAAATAAAACAGAACTACAAGCGTTCTTAGGATTAATTAATTTTTATAACGTGTTCCTGCCAAACAAAGCCACTATAGCAGAACCGTTACACCGTCTGCTAGACAAAAAGGCAACTTGGACTTGGGGTTACAAAGAAAAAAAAGCCTTCCAAAATATTAAAAGCTTGCTAACATCAACAAACGTTCTCATCCAATTTAGCGACACTCTGCCATTAACAGTGACCTGCGACGCCTCACCATATGGAGTAGGTGCCATCCTGAGCCACCAACTACCGGATGGCAGAGAAGCACCCGTCGCATATTATTCTAGGACTCTATCAAAAACCGAGCGGAATTATAGCCAATTGGACAGGGAAGCTCTAGCAATTGTCGCTGGAGTAAAACGATTCCACGAATACTTATATGGGAGGACCTTTCAAATCATTACGGATCACAAACCGTTAATGGGGATTTTGGCGGGAAACAAGCCAACACCTAATATACTGTCCCCAAGAATGACGAGATGGTTAGAGTTCCTGGCAGCTTATTCCTACACTCTGACACACCGGCCAGGGAAACAAATTTCCCATGCGGACGCTTTGAGCAGAGCACCCTTACCAGCAACCGACGCAGACCCGGCACCAGCGATGAGAACGCTACAAATCGAGACTTGCCCCTATCTACCCATATCGGCGTATGATGTCGCCAGAGCCACCGCGAAAGACTCATTGACTGCCCGCGTTCTTAGCTGGGTAGGTAAAGGCTGGCCGGAGAATCAAAAAACTGAAAACTTTAAACCTTTCCGGTCCAGACAGACTGAACTTTTAATCCAAAAGGGGTGTTTGTTGTGGGGTGATCGGGTAGTAATCCCTGCCAAATTACAGCCCAGGGTACTTAAGCTGTTACATGAAGGGCACCCGGGAATGGTTAAGATGAAAAGCCTTGCCAGAAGTTATGTGTGGTGGCCGGGTATTGATAAGGACATAGAGTATTGGGTAAGCTCATGCCACAAATGCCAGGCAATTAGACCATCCCCACCAAAAGCACCCGTTAAGGACTGGGAAACCCCTCAAGGACCGTGGTCAAGAATACACATTGACTTCGCGGGGCCTACCAAAGGGCATACCTTTCTGATTGTCATTGATGCCTATTCAAATTGGCTTGAAGTAAAAATTATGCCATCAACGACAACAGAAGCTGTAATAAAGAAACTGGACAGCCTTTTTGCCACCCATGGCATACCGGACATTCTCGTCTCAGATAACGGGCCACAGCTAACCAGCATACCATTTGAGCAATACCTAGCCTCCCTAGGTATAAGACATGCACTAACCGCGCCGGCTCACCCGGCTGCGAACGGCAGGGCTGAGAGAATGGTCCGGTTTACCAAAGAAGGGTTGGAGCGAATGGACGCTGGAGATATCCAACAAAAAGTAAACCGTTTGCTCACACTCCAGCACATAACGCCCAGTACTATAACAAATAAGTCACCAGCAGAATTACTCATGGGGCGAAAATTAAGATCTCACCTGGATAGGTTACACCCAAATTTTACCCCAGAAAACCCCCCTGACTCCTCTACACGGTTCAGACAATTCGAAATAGACGATTTGGTATATGCCAAAAACTTCACCGGGGACCCGGTATGGCTACCAGGACAAATTATCCAAATTACAGGCCCCAAATCCTACCGAGTAAAATTAGACGATGGCAGGGAATGGAAGCGGCACATAGACTAGCTTCGATCTCGAATTATAGAAAGAACCACAGACTTACAAACATTCACCAAAAAAACCGGCGAAATGCAAACCAAGGTGGGGGGGGAAAGGCGAGAAACAAATAAAGAACTGTTTAAAACTAAACCTAACAAACAATACGAACAAAAAGAGCAAATAAAAGACTCACTGTTTGAAGAGACTTGCGGAAAGAGACCATCGGAAGGGGCCAGCCAAGCCAGCTCGACCTGCCCTGAGGAAACGGGAGGGAGCGGCAAAACCGCCGGCCTAAGAAACTCAGGCGGCGGTAAAATGGCTGACTCACCCTTCCAGACGGTTCCAGGGAGAAGGACGGACGACACAGCAGCCCCATCCGAACCGGTCGAAGTCTTCACTGAGAATGAACCGCGCAGGTCAAGTCGAGTCCGGAAAAGCCCCACCTACCTGTGAGACTACGTCACCACGTAGGACTGAACTAAGGGGGGAGGGGTGTTCTGTATGTAAAGTGGATGACTCCAAATCTACAAACCTGATTGGCTAATAAAATGAACACTGGATTGGTTCACTAGGAACCAATCCAAAGAGCTGCCAAAAAGGCGGCAAATCTAAACAACTGCCATTGGCTGCAAGCAGGCAAGCCAGCCTGTATAAAAGGCTGGCCCCGGCTTCAGCCAAGGGTTCCTTTTTTACTGACTAGTTTACAATAAAAGTATTTGTTGTTGGAACCCGGTCTACCTCGTGTGTTTTCTGAACAAAACAGAAGCAATATATAAGTAAGCGGTTTCTTTCACTACCCAGTCTAAGTTACTCCTCTAGTATACCATCCAAGTAGTAATCAGATCTAATCTTCATGAGAGTTAAATCCAGTTAAGATCAATCAGATACTGCCATTGCCAGAGATTTCATGTAATTCACAACAGAATAAGCTAACAATTAAAAGTTTTTATATATAATGTAAATTATTATTTAAAATATCATATAAGGATAACAGTTTATAATATCCACTTTATGGCATTTATAAAGAGAGGCTAAAACTTGTATATCACCTCGACATTGCTGGAAATTATTTCTGCAAAAGCTCGCTTCACAATTACACCGCTTCTGATATACTTGCTGATGATCTGCTAATCTCCACCTTACTGCAGTTATTAAATGGGCTAATGCAAGGATTAATTCACAAAATTGTATTGTAGAATCTATATTTGTGCCTTAAAAAGTATCAGTTTACAATCAACAGACCCTTCTGAGTATTCATCATTATTTTAAAATAAAATGTTAATGAAAAAGTCAATGAGACAGTGGAGCATGCCTAATTATGACAGCAATCATGATGTGAAAATAACATAATCTCTCTCACTCTTTCATATTTACACAATTCTGGATACAGTTTAGACAGTTTTCAACTACAAAATAAATATAATTCCTTTCATTGACTCTGCCTTCCATTACTTTCTTGGATTAAAACAGTTTTAACATCCAGATCATATGCAAGGCTGTTTCCTGGCAGGTTTTCTTTTCTAACTTTCATTAAAAGGACAACACACCAACAGTTGTATCCACTCTGATTTTCCATGCAATCTTTTGAACATTTAGAAAATCAGAATAGGGTAAGTTGAAATATTTATAGTTGTTATAGACCATTTCAGTCCCAAGTATTTCCTTTTATGCTTTCAAAGTGAGGTGACTCTGGGCCCCATTCTCCTGGCTTTTCTTAAATACTTAAAGACCTGGCTCTGGCAACTAGCTTAAGGCCATGGGATTGGCAGGAGCCCTGAAGCCTCATCCTTTCCTATTTATTCTTGAATTTGATTTATGTTTCTAGTTGCTCTTATCATAATATTTACACAGTTTTTATGGCTAGTTGTACATAACCCAGCACCAGTCTATGAGGGAGAATCGGATTTTTTTCTTAGTTGTCTTCATTGTTTGGAAATCTATACGATCTTCATGTTTATGTTTATTGTCTCTTCATCTATGGCTTGTGAACATTACTGCCAACTTGTCCTTTGTTCCTCTGAGCTTGTTAGTAGCTGAGTGCAAAGAACATCAACCAATTACAACTTTTTGCTTTTAGTCCCACCTAGCTAGCTAGTAATTGTCTCTGTAAATTCCTATCTCCAAGTATGTTTGTATGATGGTTTGTAATATATCCTAAGCTGTTATGAAGTGAGGCTCTGGGTTGGAAACCTGATTATAAAAGTGTAAACAAATGCTTTGAATAGCCTCAAAGCTTCTGGGTAGTCATGGCACCAGACCTCTGTGGCATTCCAAACCCATGGGATTCATTAAGGTGGCATACTAGCATTTCCCTTAGTTGTCACCAGCTATGGAGCATGACAGTGAAGAAAAAATCTTCTAAACAATGCAAATACAGAGAGACACCAGAAGATTGAAGTATCATGTATCAAAGGCTCAATTCTTTGTAACTACCATATTTTGTAATAACTGAGTGATGGAAAAATATAAAGCAAGAATTTTTTTAATTTGTACCATCTCCATTCAGAAATACAAGATGAGTTTTTTTGGCAGAATATGAAATATCACAATTCAAAGGACAAAGATCCTGATTCTCTGTTTGCAAAAATAACAGAAGGGAAAGTCATAGAAATCACATTTGTAATGGAGCCCCTTTGCCAATAGGTTACACATTCTCTAAATATTGATCTAATTGTATGCAAGTCCCAAATATCTGTTCATTTTCTTGAGCAAACCTTTAAAACATTAGGCAAGCATAGCTTCTTCAGAGAAAATAAACATTTCACAATTAAGAACATACATTCTACAGTACAAAGTTGATTCATGTTAAGCATTATTGGTTGGATTATGATTCATGAAATAAATTGGCATTTGTTAGGTTTCCACAATACAGTAAAGCATAGGTAATGCTTTAAAAATTACAATGGCTGATTTGCAAAACAGATTTTGCATTTTGACAGGTATGAACCCAACCATTAGATTACATAAACAACAAGAAAAGAAGATTTGGAGAACTGTAATATGGTTGTTTTCTGTACTTAGAAGAATACATCATTGAATATACAAAATAAATATTTCAATGTTCACCTGATATTATTTTAATGAACCAAAGGGAACTATAAAACTGTTTGCGTTTTAGAAAAGAATTCTGGTCCAGAAGGTTTTTTTTTTCCTTCTCTTTCAAGATCTTCCATATCATAAAACAATATAGCTAGATAGAATATGTTCCGTCTGGAAAGAAGCGTGTGAGACCAGGTTCCAAACAACAACTCTTTATTTCAAACCGCTAGGTAAAGGAACATAGCCCAAGCCGCAGCAGCCCTTTATATAGTGGCTAGCCTGCCGGCTTGTGCCCAATAACAGTTATTTAATTCTTCCCGCCATTTGGCGGCTTCACGGATTGGTTCCTAGCGAACCAATCCGTAAGTGGCCTTTTCGGCCAATCAGAACAAAGTACTTGGAACCTACCAAGTTCCACACAGAACACCCCTCCCCTTTTAGTTCAGTCCAACATGGGTGACGTAGTCACACAGGTAGGTGGGACTTTTCCTAGTTCTAGTTGACCTGCGCGGCTCAGTCTTGTTTTGGTCTTCAAGCGGTTCAGACGGGATCGCTGCTTCTCTCGACCTTCTCCATGGAACTTCCTGGAAGGGTGAGTCAGCCATGCCGCTCCTCCTGAGTCTCTCGGGCCGGTTGAGATGGCTCCGCCGCTCCCTCCTGGTTTGGTCGGGTTGGTTGAGCTGGCCTGGCTACCACCTTCCTTGAAGGCCTCACTTTGCTCTCCTGCTCCCGGACTTCTTTCTTGGGGTTCATCTAACCATGAGTGCTCTTTTTTGTTTGGTTAAATTGTCATTTTGTTTGTTGTCTTGTTATGGGAGGTTCGTCTCTCCCTTTTTTTATTTATTTGTACTTCCCCCCCCCCCCTTGGTTATTTTTTCGTCGGAATTTATTTTTGGTTCTGCAGTGGTTTTTCTTTCGAGGCTGTGGGAACGAAGCTGGTCTATGTGCCGCTTCCATTCCTTCCCATCGTCCAAAATTAGTCGGTAGGACCATGGACCTGTGATTTGTGTGATGGTGGCTGGCAGCCATAGAGGGTCCCTGGTAAGTTTCTTGGCATAGACTAGGTCACCAATTTTGAAGGTATGGTATTTGCTGGAGGAGTCGGGGGGCTTGTCCCATGTGTAGGTGGGATGTAATCTGTCCAGGTAGGACCGTAGTTTCCAACCCATTAACAGTTCAGCCAGGCTTTTATTTGTAGTGCTACTAGGAGTAATATGTTGCAAGGTTAGGAGTCGGTTGAGTTTGTCCTGCATGTCCCCCTTGTCCATTCTCTCTCGGCCCTCCTTAGTATACCTAACCATGCATTCGGCCATGCCATTCACAGCCAGATGGGCCAGCGCAGTTAAGGCATGATGGATACCCTGGGCAGCCAGGTATTGTTCGAACTGCAAGGCAGTAAACTGAGGCCCATTGTCCGAAACCAGTACATCTGGTAGCCCATGCATCACAAACAGTTTGTTTCATGACAGCCTCAGTGGTTGTGGAAGCCATGAGGATGACTTCCAACCAGTTCGAATATGCATCGACCACAATCAAAAAGGTGTTCCCCTTTGTTGGCCCAGCGAAGTCAATGTGTACCCTAGACCATGGACCCCGGGGAGTTTCCCAGTCCTGTATTGGTGCCTGTGGGGGGGTAGGCCTCGCTTTCTGACAGGCATGGCATGTTGCAATCCAGCGTTCAATGTCTTTGTCCAGCCCTGGCCACCAGACATAACTCCTGGCCAGGGCTTTCATCTTAACTATGCCCAGGTGACCCTCATGCAACATGCCTAGGATGGTTTCTTGTAGGCTGCTTGGGATCACCACCCTGTCACCCCATAAGATGCACCCCTTTTTGATAGACAGCTCAGTCTGTCTGGTACAGAAAAGTTTATAAGCCTCAGTTTTTTTATTTTCCTCTGGCCAGCCTTTACCTACCCAGTTCAGTATTCGCGCTGTCAAAGGGTTTTTGGCTGTGGCTCTTGTGATGTCGGCTGCAGTCAGCGGTAGCTCTGGGCAGTTCTCAAGTCGGAATGTGGAGGTAGTTGGAGCAGGGTCGTCTTCTGTGATGGGCAACGGGGAACGGCTCAGGGCGTCGGCGTGCGAGATGGCTTTGCCAGGTCTGTGGAGTAGCGTGTAGGAATAGGCAGCAAGAAATTCAGACCACCTTGTCATTCTAGGAGACAGAATGTTCGGGGTTGGCTTGTTTCCTGCTAGGATTCCAAGGAGAGGCTTGTGGTCGGTTACGATAGAAAAAGGTCTACCGTAAAAGTACTCATGGAATCGTTTGACCCCGGCGACAATTGCCAGGGCTTTGCGATCAAGTTGGCTGTAATTGCGTTCCACCTTGGAGAGTGTCTTTGAGTAAAAGGCGACCAGTGCCTCTCTGCCGTCTGGAAGCTGGTGACTCAGGATAGCACCAACCCCAAAAGGTGAAGCACTGCAGGTGACCGTCAGAGGCAGGGTGTTGCTAAACTGGATAAGAACAGTGTCTGACGTTAATAGGTCCTTAATACCTTGGAAGGCTTTCTGTTCCCGGTGGCCCCATGTCCAAGTGATTTTTTTATCTAGCATTCAATGTAGGGGTTCTGCTATTGTCGCCTTATGAGGTAGAAACACATTGTAAAAATTTATGAGGCCCAGGAATGCCTGGAGATTGGTTTTCTTTTTTGGTCTGGGAGCATCTTTGATAGCCTTCACTTTCTTTTCGGTTGGGTGAATGCCTTGCTCATCGATTAAATAGCCCAAAAATTCAACCCAGCTAGTGGCCAGTTCACATTTTTCCTTCTTAACTTTTAGGCCTGATTTTCTAAAGTGAGTTAAGACTTCTTTTATCCTGGTCTCTAGCTGGCTGGAGTTTTCTGCTGAGACCAGTACATGGTCGAAGTATGGGACGACACCTTTGATTCTGTTTAGTAGGCATTCCATGAGGCTTTGGAAAACGCCAAAGCAACGCTAACACCAAATTGGAGGTGGTTACATTTGAATGCCCCTCTATGTGTTACTATCATTTGTGCTTCTGCTGTTATTGGATCAATGGGTAGCTGCTGATAAGCTTCTGGTAGGTCAAGTTTTGCAAATATTTTTCCTCCCCCTAGCGAGTGCAATAAATGTTGCACTACTGACACTGGGTATGTGCTTTGTTAGAGCGCGTGGTTCAGGTTTGCCTTATAGTCCCCACAGATGCGCACTGACCCATCAGGCTTTATCGGTGTGATGATAGGGGTCTCCCACTTGGCGTGGTCAATTGGTTCTAAAACCCCTTGCACTATTAACTTATTCAACTGTTTGTCAATTTTTGGTTTAAGCGTGAATGGGACGTGTCTGGCCTTTAAATGAATGGGGGCTATTTTTGGGTCTAGGCTAAATGAAATTGGGGTCCCCTGGTACTTGCCTAGAGTCCCATCGAAAACATCTTGGAATTCGTGGAGTACGTTCTCCTCCCAGTTGGTAGTAGCAATGTGGTTGATCCCAGTCAACCCGATTCCCAGACGCGCGAACCATTTGATTCCTAGCAGACTAGGGTGGTCACGGTCAACAATAGTGAGAGGCGAGACTTCGGGCATGTTGTTTAAATTCAACTAAAAAATGTCCAAGGCCAACTACTGGGATTTTCCTTCTTAACTTTTAGGCCTGATTTTCTAAAGCGAGTTAAGACTTTCCCTGATAGTCTTAGCTCAAGTTTTTGTTTCTTTAGTTCTTTCTGCTTGATGTTCGGAATTAGGCGCCGGATGGTATTCCAGGATACCATCAATAGGAACGACCCTGAGTTGACTTCCATCTCGCAGGGTCTCCCCTCGATGCTCACCTCTATCCGAACCTTCTTTCTGCTTTCCGCCCTGGCATTATCGATGGTGACTGTCTGATGCGTTTCTTTTCTGGCACCGGTTCTTTTATTGCGGTTCCATCGGTTGCCAGCTTGTCTGTCATCATGTCTGGGGGGGTGCTGCCGCGTCTTTTTGGACTATAGCTCTTTTTGTTGTGGCAGGCCCTTTTGATGTGCCCCCTTTTATTACAAGCCCAGCATATTGCATCGAGGAATCTGCATTCAGACCACAGGTGATTGCCTCCGCAGCCCGCACATTGAAATTCCCTCTGATTCTTCCTCTTTTCGCGCCATTTTCTATCTGAAAATAGAGTCTATAGACATCTTTGTCATCATTTTCGGTGTCACTCTGGGTTTCGCGTCCTTGTGGTGGGTTGTCGCTGTGGGCTGTTTCTTTCTTCCCTCTGCCTTCTTCTCCCTGGTTTGGGTCGGCAGGTCTGGAACTGCGTTCATTTTCCGCATGGTGGCTGCTTACTTTTTCGCTGCTTCGGCGGCAGTTGCCTCAGCAATGGCCTCGGCCACGGTTATGTTCAGCCTGTTGAGTAGTTTGATCTGAAGGGTAGAGTCTTTCAGGCCAAGGACTACGCGGTCTCTCATAGCCTCATCCATGTTTTGAAACTCACATGCTCATCCAATGTGTCTCAAGGTTGCCACAAAGTCTGCTATGGTTTCATCCTCCTTCTGGTCCCTTTTGTAAAATTTGTGCCTTTTGATTAGATTGGAGACCACCATTGCGTAGTGTGTTCAGATCATTTGGTTCAGGTCGGACCAGGTCATCTGCTTGAGATCTCTGGGTTTCGCCAGCACCTTCGCCATTTTGAATATGGCCAGTCGAGAGTGTGTAAGGAAGACAGCCCTCTTCCTTTGATCTGAGATTTCTTCCATCTCATTGCTTTCTAAGAACATAAGAAAGCGATCAATATACGATTCCCAATCCTCTACATCTGGATTGAAGGGTGCGGACAGTGCATTGTTACCAGCCATCTCTTTTCGCTCGGTTCAGATCGCCGCGTGCTTCGGTCTCTGCTTCTATGATGATCCCACCTTCGTTGCCAGTGTTCCATCCGGAAAGAAGTGCGTGAGACCAGGTTCCAAACAACAACTCTTTATTTTAAACCACTAGGTCAAGAAACGGAACATAGCCCAAGCTGCGGCAGCCCTTTATATAGCGGCTAGCCTGCCGGTTTGTGGCCAATGACAGATATTTAATTCTTCACGCCGTTTGGCGGCTTCCCGGATTGGTTCCTAGCGAACCAATCCGTAAGTGGCCTTTTCGGCCAATCAGAATGAAGTACTTGGAAGCTACCAATTTCCATACAGAACAGAATA
The DNA here is from genome assembly GCA_015471245.1 of Laticauda colubrina. Taxonomy (NCBI): domain Eukaryota; kingdom Metazoa; phylum Chordata; class Lepidosauria; order Squamata; family Elapidae; genus Laticauda; species Laticauda colubrina. The sequence goes on from BLBF01000017.1 coordinate 40,805,395, forward strand.
TATTTATTCAATCTAGTGAAACGGATTGACATCAGTGAAAATAACAATCCATCTCTAGCCTTGAATTATTGTGATACTGGATGGTGTAGAATTATTAGAATATTCTTCAGTACCACCTGAGTTTGAAGATACATTGCTGGGGGAACATAACATACAACAGTAATACTTCCACTTTCCTTTTTGTTATAAATGGTTGTTATTGTTATTAATAGTTGAAATGATAAACAACTATAATATAAGAGCAGTAATTTAAGTATTTTTAAGCAGTAGATTTTGGTAGCCACTATTTTAGTTGCCCATAATTTCCAAAGCTATCCCATTAGATGGGACATTAGCATCCAAATAGCTGCATTGATTACTCAGAAGACATTGTTTAAAAAGAGATCTAAGGGTTTTCTATCAACAGGAGCTGGATATGTGCCTAAGTATAGGTAGTCCTTAACTTACCATTACAACTGAGCCCAAAATTTCTGTTGCTAAGTAAGACATTTATTAAGTGAGTTTTGCCCAATTTTATGACTTTTCTTGACATAATTGTTAAGTGAATCATTGCAGCTGCTAAGTGAATAACACAGTTTTTAAGCGAACCTGATTTCCCCAATCACTTTGCTTGTCAGAGGGTTGCAAAAGGTGATTCCATGACCCTGGGATACTGCAAATGTCATAAATATTGACATTCAGTTGCCAAGCATCTGAATTTTGATCACATGATCATGGGAACACTACAAAAATAGTTGTAAGCCACTTTTTCAGTGCTATTGTAACTTCAAACAGACACTAAATGAATTGTTGTAAGTTGAGGACTACCTGTACACTAAGTATGCTTTAAGGTTTGGATACTCCATGAATAAAATGTCTCAGACAGGTCCTTAAGCCCATGTCACACTGCCCAATGGATGCAAAAAGGACACAACGGACGAGCAAAATGTTCCATCCGTTGTTATCCGCTCTCAAAAGGGGCAAAAATTTGCATAAGCAGAGCGGATAACACGGAAAGGAACGGACGTGGGGAGGACGCAGAGCGGATGTATAGAGGATGCAGAGCGAATGTATAGAGGATGCGTAGAGGATGCGTAGAGGATGCAGAGCGGATGCGTAGAGGAAGCAGAGCAGATGCAGAGCGGATGCGTAGAGGATGCGTAGAGGATGCAAAGCGGATGCGTAGAGGATGCAGAGTGGATGCAGAGCAGATGCAGAGCGGATGAGCTGCATCCGCTTTCATCCTTTCTCCATCCATGCTACTAACGCTGCACGTCCGTTCTGCTTCCTCCCGGCATCCGTTTACCACTGGAACGGATTTTAGTTGTGCGGATGCACAGTGGATGCCTAGCGGATATAGCAGATGCGTAATGGATGCAGAACAGATGTCCCCCGTATGCCTAGAGGATGCAGAACGGATGCATTGGATACATTTTCCGCGCAAAAGTTTTAGGCAGCCCAAAACTTTCTGAGCGGATGAAACATCAGTAAACGGATGCTGGACGGATAGAGGAAGCAAAACGGAGGCAGTGAGTACATCGCGTTAACCAACGGATGGCAAGCTTTTTTGTCCGTTTTACATCCTCTTTGCATCCGTTGGTGCAGTATGACATGGGCTTTAATGCCACCAGGCTCCAAGATCACATGACTATTCCATTCAATATTCTATTAAATGGAAAGCTGACATGCTGAGAAACAAAGCATTAACCCCTAGCTTAAAACTTGTTTTTCGGATACTACCTCTGACCATAAAGGAGTTCTTGAAAAACATTTCAAAAATATGAAGCTGTTTCCAGAAAATTCCACGTGTGCAAGACATTTCTCCATCGTTGTGAAGAGATACAGATTTTCCAACATTTTTAAATTAAATCATCTTTCAAAGATTGAATTGAAATAAAAGTTGAAAGACTGTATAAGGAGCTATAGAAGTGGGACTACAAAAAAGTTTAATTTCCTTTGTGGAATTTGTATTTGTTCAATTAATCAAAATAATAGACAGAATTTGAGAACCACAGATGTAGACTATGAGTACATGTCAGTTCTATTAATCCATATTACTTGTTCCTGAAAAAGGAATTTAAAAGCATTATTCCATTTCATTAATACCATGTGTTCAATAGTATGCTGTTAAAATGAATAAGTAGCTGATATCCAGTGGACTTGTTAAATAGTCATTTAGAACATAAGAATAATAAAGGCATTTCTTACAAGAAAAAAAGAACAGAAAAAGTAATAAAAATTGTACTTCTTGTGATTGGAAACAAATCTGTCCTTAACATATGTTCCTAAGCCAATACCTACCTCAGTCACTGCTGTGATGAAAAACTGTATGAGGAAAATTTTGCTATCCAGCCTTTGTACAATCTTCCATTATTTCTTTTCAAGCAAGGACTAATAAATGGATTTAAGGTTTGCTCCTTTGTAGCGTATTTCTTGCTTAATTTTTTTTGTCATTGAAAAATGATAAGTTAATATCTCAATTATTTCAACATTTAACAATATCGATGTTAAAAAATGTCCAATACATGTGATCCGCATCCCACCAGCAGGACTATCTCACTGAAAAGAGGAAAGTAAGATAATGGCTTCACCTCTCCTATCTAAGCTTCATGAGCTGGCAAGAGTGACAACAGATAACGATAATCAGAGTTGGAAGGGACCTTGTAGGTCATCTAGTCCAACCCCCAAGTGGGAGACTCTACACCAATTCTGATAGATGGAAGTCCAATCTCTTCTTGAAAGTCTCAAGTGATGACGCTCCCACAACTTTTGAGGGCAAGCTGTTCCATTGGTTGATTGTTCTCACTGTCAGAAAATTTCTCCTTATTTCTAGGTTAAATCTTTCATTGTTCAGTTTCCATCCATCATTCCTTGTCTGGCCTACAGGTGCTTTAGAAAATAGCCTGACCCCTTCCTCTCTGTGGCAGCCCCTCAGATATTGGAGGACTGCTACCATGTCTCCCCTGGTCCTTCTCTTTACTAGACTAGCCAAGCCCAGTTCCTGCAACCGTTCATTGTATGTTTTAGCCTCCAGTCCCCTAATCATCCTGGTTACTCTTCTCTGTACTTTTTCTGGGGTCTCAACATCTTTTTTATAATGTGGTGACCAAAACTGAATGCAGTACTCTCGGTGTGTTCTTACTAAGGCTTTAGAGAGTGGTATTAGTACTTCCCTTGATCTTGATTGTATCCCTCTGTTAATACAACTTAGGATTGCATTAGCTTTTTTGGTGACTGCTGCTGCACACCGCTGGTTCATATTTAGCTGGTTGTCCACTAAGATTCCAAGATCTCCTCTAACAATGAGATCCATTGGACAAGATATAAGTAGTGGTCGACTACATCTAGTTCTTCTCCAGATATAGTTGTTTTCTTTGTTGAATTTATTAAATCTAACCTGGTTCTTTTTCACATTTGTTTTTAAGCCAAATTGTTCTCCTGCTTTGTGCACCTCTTGTATGTGTCTTTGTAGCTCATCTGGGTCTTATGAGAAGAGAAAACAACAACATCTGCAAATCTTAAGTGATTTAAATAGACACCATTGATTTTTATTCTACATTTTGTCCAGTTTAGTTTGCAAAATGCTTCTTTAAGGTAGGCTGAGAAAGGATAGATGATATTGTATTGCCTTGTTATCTACCTTTTTTTCTATGTTGATTTCCACTTTAAGATCACTAAGGCAAATTGTCACCATTGTTTTTTCATATATTGATTGTAGTAACTTTATGTAAGCAATGCCTATGCCTTGATTGAGCAACGCATTCATTATTGCTTGTGGGAATACTGAGTTAAATGCTTTTTTGTTGTCAATGAAAGTCATGCACAGAGATATGATGTACTCGTTGTGCCATTCAATGACTTGCTGAACAACCTGGATGTTATCTATTTTGCTGTAGCCACTTCTGTCTGCTCCTTTGGCTGTGCATCATTTAATGTTATTAATATTCTTTTTGCTATTATCTTAGTGAAAAACTTGTAGATGATTGAAAGAAGTTTATTGGGCAATAGTTCTTTAAATAATTGAGCCCTTTCTTCTGTATAAGAATCACTTCAGCATTTTTCATTGCATTTGATATTTTTTCTTCTTTGAAGCATCTTGAGTATAGATTTGCTAGTATATTGTGTAAACTGTGATCACCAGCTTTCAGCATTTCAATCATAGCACAGTTATATTATATCATATTATATATTATTTATATTGTATTATATTGTATTATATTGTATTATATTGTATTATATTGTATTATATTATATTATATTATATTATATTATATTATATTATATTATATTGTATTATGTATTATGTATTATGTATTATGTATTATGTATTATGTATTATGTATTATGTATTATGTATTGTATTGTATTATATTATTATATTACATTACATTATTCTTGTATATTTAATCTATAGTATATTATATTCTTTCTTCTTGTACATGTAATAACTACAGTACATATATAGCCATATAACTGTTTAGAAAGAAATAGAGGAATGTTTTGGTGAATGTATATAGCAAACAAACTAAAAGGGCACCAAATAGGTCAATAAGTTTTTATGAACTTCAGGAATGTGCAATATGTTAATCAAAGCACAGATTATAGTAACTGCTAACAGAAAATGATTCAGTACACTGGTATAAAAACATGGCAGAACAGATTCAATGAAGTTATTTCCCCTCATTAGGGGCAAATTTACTTACCTCCCCCCAAAAGGCTTTGTTAAAAAAATCTTGCCTTCTGGTTAATAGTTGCTAATATGGAATCTGCTTAAAACTGATCAGCTTATAGACTTTATCCAGGAAAAAAGTGTTCAGTTCTAAAATGGAACAGTGTCTCATCAAAAATGCTATCATATTTTATAGAAGGATGTTGCCTTATAGAAAGAACAAAAGTAAAGAAAAAGTAATCTCAAAAGTATTCTTCAGAAGCTTTCACTGGATAACTTTTGCAATGATTAGATCATTTAGAAGCTGCAACATGATTGTTTTTCTGTAGATCCCACAGGAATGTACACTATTTGACATTCTGTGTTGTATTGAACACAAAGATGAGAGAAATGAACCCATTTTGAAATTTTGATTCTTATTTTGTATGCTAAATACTTGACTGGAATTTTACAGAAGATCTGAAAATCCTTGTTTAATCGTTTGGTTCTATATCGATATGTAATATCAGCAGAAGCAACAGCTGTGGCACATTTAAAAATATGCTTTTTATGATGCTTCAAGCACGTTTCAATTTCATGGATGTACTATGTTACAATATTTTCTCAAATACTGTACATCAGAATTTGCTCAATTCCAGATGACAGTTCAAACTGCTTCTTTGCTGTGGTGGTCTGGCTGTTTCTTAAGCCAACTTTAAAAATTCCAGGCAGGACTGTACTGGGTTGGCACAGAGTGAAGGTAGTGCTCACTCTGGATCACAGCCACCATAGACCCTGTTTGGTTATTCAACACTTCAGTCTTGGAAGGTAAGGCAAGCCTCATAAGTTGGCCTCTTGATGGACATGTCTCCTTAATAGCTGCCTTTGGATTCAATTTTATGTTATAATTTCATTAAACTTATCAAAGTAGAAAATACAAATGAAAATGGAAGTTATGGGAAAATGGGGGAGGGAAAGGGGGAAATAAAAAGGGGCATGTTAAGGGGAAAAGAAAAAGAAAAGCATTGACTTCCAACTCTTTTTATAGCAATAAATTATCATAGTAACATTAAAGCCTCAACTACATACTTAATATATATATCCATTTCCATAACAACAAAACCCAAAGTCAATGTTTCATTATTTTCCATTGCAAGCACAAAATCTAGAACTGAATTCCAAGTAAAAGTAGTTGCGTTTTTCTTTTAAAGATTGTTCTATCTTCATCAGGCAACTTTTTTTACTTTGTTTTCCTAGATGTTGGCATACATAGGTGCTTTTTACAACCCTATTCACAAGTTCTCTCATTTCATAGTAACAGATTCTTTTTTATTATTATTATTTTCCTATCATTATTCTGATACTACAATGATCAAAACAAAGGAAACCATTTTTTCTTAATTCCTATGTTCCATTTAGGTCAATAATTTTATCATGGAAGAACTGGTTGTTCAGCTTCATAGAAGCAAAGCTTCATTTCAAGACTTTCTGTGTTTTGAACTCAACATTTGGGAGAACTGGAGAGCTCCACCAACAGCTTTCTTCTACATAGCTGCCCTTATCTGCCATGTGGCCCTGGAAGGAAGCTATGAGTGGCAGTCCTGGGTTTCCTTGGGGAAAACCCTCAGAAAAGGATGAATAGTTCTCTCCTGGATTTTGTTCCAAAGTGCAATAGTTTCTAAGCTCCTAGAGATCTTCCTATAAACATATCCATTTCCCTGTCTCATCTCCAGTTAAAGTCAGAGCCAAGCTGCTCAACTTAAAGGTGTTTTAAGGGGGGTGGGAGAAGAAAAGAGATTTTCAGCAGTGTTTAAAAGGGGAAACAAAGGCAGCATGCTTTATCAAGGCTGGGCAGAAACTAAAATAGGAAATATAGGAATTAATTGGGTCTCTAAGCTTCTAAAAGGGATGAAAAGACATAGGTCAAGGAAAGTTTGGCTTAATGGAATCAGGCATGGTGGAGTTTAGTTTGGATTCCCAGAAGGGAGGAGTTGTATTCCAAAAGAGCAAGAAACAGCAAAGGCTTGGATAGTTTGCTTGGGTGAAAGAGAGTGCAGACAGCTCCTGTTGTCTCCTGTTGTCTCTAGATGTTCTCAGGGTATATCTTTAATGATGCAAGTAGTTTCCTTTAGTTTAGCAAGATTTCTGTCGATAAGTAGGGAACAATAAAAGAAACTGCTTTGAAGTAACTGGGTGTGTCTTTCTTGTTTGTTGGTTGGTTGTTTTTTTTGAGAGCCTGACACTTGTTGGATCAACGACAAGATATGTTTCTTCTTAAAACAAAATGGAACTGGAAATCAAGAGAGCCTGGTCCATGCAGAACAAAATGACTGCAGAAGAATAACTATTCTAAAAAAAAACAAGGATGCCAATCAGAGCAGGATGCCCCAATTTGGAAATATTTATAATGACTTCAGTTGGCAAGCACAAGACAGAGAATTGATGGAAGATGACATGAACACAGTTTTGCCCCTTATGTCTTTTATTAAAGTTGTCTGTTTCAAGACTATGTTAAAAAATCCTCTTCCTCCTCCATCTTCTTCCTTCTCCTCCTCCCTCAGGATCACAGCTTCAGTATAATGAAATTTCATTATAGTTCCCAATAGATACAATTTCCCTGGAAGTCATAGCAAATGATTCAAAATCATTTGGGATTAGGAGTTCAAAGGTTAACTTCTTTCAGCAGTTCTACATATTGTAAGCTGGTTGCAGTTTATATGTAGCCCTGAATATATTGACAGAATATTTTAAAAGGAAGCTCAGTTTATGTTTCCCAATAAATTAAACAAATAAGTATATGACTTTTCTTATCCATGTGAATTTTTGAATGCATCAATCAGAGCAATCAGGTTTTTTTTATAGGTGCAAATTATATCCAGAGGTATGCATAGATAAGACCAAATATATAAGACCATATATACCAAAGAAATGTGATCCCCTTCCTTTGGTCAGAGATAAAAATATAAAGGAAGAGATAACATACCTAAATTCTGAGTTTACATTGTGTCTTACAGAGGGGTGATTGCAATTTAACTATTGTCAGCAGTTCATCTTACAGTGAATTGCAAAAAGGCAGAAAAACAAAATTGGAAACAGAGGAGGAGGAATAATTAGTGAATCAACCTTATGCAGCTTCTGATAGATTACAATTCTTTCATGAATTATTGAACTGAATAGAATAAATCATTGAGGTCACTTGATAATCGTTTATTACTTTAGACTCATCAGTTCTCCTGCTTCCTTTTAACAGTAATTATCTTTATAGAAAAAACAATGATATTCAGAGAAATTATTCAGCAATATCAACTGCAATCACATCTGCAATCGCTTTCTCTAGCACAATATCCTGACAAAACATCTGGTAGGCACCAAGCTAAAGGCCCTGTCACACTGCCCAACGGATGCAAAACGTTTGTAAAAAGGACACAGCGGATGAGAAAAATGTTCCATCCGTTGTTATCCGCTCTCAAAAGGGACAAAAATTTGCATAAACAGGGAGGATAACAGAGAAAGGAATGGACGGGGGGGGCGCAAAGTGGATGGAAAGAGGATGCGGAACGGAAGCCTAGCGGATGGAAATGGATGGGAGCGGATGGCACATCTGCTGGGCTTCCAGGGGACCTCAGCAAAACGGACGCGGAACAGAAAGAGCGGATCCAGAGCGGATGCCGAGCGGATGAAGCGGATGCACAGTGGATGCACAGTGGATGAAGAGGATGCAGAGCGGAAGCCTAGCGGATGCCTAGCAGATGCCTAGCGTTCACTGCGCATGCGTGGGGGATGTATTGCGTCAGCCTCATGAATATAAAGGAAAGCAGCTCTAAAGCAGGTCACCATTCAGAGGAAAGACCTGCATCCAGACACATCGAGTGCCTTGCCAGCCTCCCTGCCAGCATTGCTGTCTGCCAGCCTTGGTGCCTGCCTGCCAGCCTTCCTGCCAGCCTTCCTGCCAGCCTGCCTGCCAGCCAGCAACCCCACAACCATGGGGAAGAAGAGAAAGCCTCAGCCATCTGCTGCCAGCCCTGGCCCTCACTCTGCTTCTGCTGGGGCTTCTGTAGCACGGGCTCGCTCTTCTGCGGCTGGGGCTTCTACTGCTTCTGCTTCTGGAGGAGCTGATGCTGCTGCTTATGGCGGTGGTGCTTCTGCTCGTGCTTACTCGGCTGATGCTGCTTCTGGCAGTGGTGCTTCAGCTGGTGCTTACTCTGCTGAAGCTGCTCCTCATCCTGCTGGTCCTGCTGGTCCTGCTGGTGCTCCTGGTCTTGCTCGTCCTGCTCGTCCTGCTCGTCCTATTGGTCCTGCTCGTGCTACTGGTCCTGCTCGTGCTCCTGGTGCTTACTCTGCTGCTGCTGATCCTGGTCCTGCTGGTGCTGCTGCTGTTGGTGCTGCTGCTGCTGGTGGTGATGATGATGATGATGATGATCCTGCTGGTGCTGCTGCTGCTGCTGCTGCTGATGATGATGGTGGTGGTGGTGGTGTGGAGGAGCAGCCCCTACAACCTGGAAGCCCCTCTGATGAGGGCCTATCTGGTCCTGCCAAAGGGAGGAAGAGGCGTGTGCAGGAACGGGAGAGGAGGCAATACTCCATTGAGGAGGAACATGAGGATGAGATGCTGGAGTGGCTGAGAGAAAATGACTATCTATGGCGGAAGGGACACCAGCTCTACAGGGATACCAAAAGGAAGCAGGCTGCTTGGAGAGAGAAGGCGGAGAGTCTGGGCTACACATCGGATGTGCTCCTCGGCTGGTGGAAACATATGCACACCTGGTACGGGAAGCTGCACCTCAAGAAATCTGGCCAGGCCACGGTTAAGCTGACGGACAGAGAGACCTACGTGATGGCCAGGTGCAGCTTTCTGGAGGGTGAGATCCGCCACCGAGGAGCAGCAGCAGCCCCTCTCACACCCCTCTCTCTCTGGCAGCCTGCTGAGAGCCAGTCCTCTTCCAGCTGAGAGTCAGGTCCTGTCTCCAGGCAGGTTTCTGTGGAGCGTCCCAAGGCGGAGAACCCGCGGACAGCTGTTTTAACTGTGGTGGAGTGCGTGGAGGACTCCCTGGTGCAGTGGGAGAAAGGAGACGGAACATCCACCACAGCCCTACCCGCATCCACCCGCAGCTCCACCTCCACAGAAAGGCAGAGAGCCAGACAGGAGGGGCAGAGCCACACTGTCCTGCTGGAGATCAGGGACACCATCCGGAGCAGTATAGCTCTCCTCTCTCAGCTGGTCAGCACCGACTCCTCATCCTCCAACCACAAACCCTTCCTCACCTATGTCACCAGACCCTCACGGACATGGAGAAACCCCAGTACCAGGTGGTGAAGGACCGGATCACCAAGCTGCTTCACAACCCTCCAGACCCAGAGGAACCTGCTCCCACCCAGTCCAGGTCTTCTCCTCCACCCCAGGTGATGTCACTCCCATTCCAAGGCTTTCCACAGGCCCTCACCTACCAGGGCTACGGCTACCAGGAGGTCCAGCAGCACAGGCAGCAGCCCTTCCCAGTCCAGGCACAGAGTCATCGGACGACACCGTTGCCACCGGTTCCACTGATGCCACCGATGCCACCCACAACACTAATGCCACCGATGCCACCGATGCCACCCACGCCACAGATGCCACCCACGCCTGTCCTCACCCAGCTGCAGACCAGACAGCCCCACTACACTGCTCCTTCTTCCACCCCACAGCCAAGCCGAGCTGTCCTCGGTACTGGGGCTGATACCCCATGGCAACGAGGAAGGAGCTCTCAACATCACGGGGATGAGCCAGCTGTCTGAGAGCTTCCTCAACATAACATCACCTGTTGTCCTCTCGGGGCCAGGCACCCCAATGACGCTTCAGACCAGCACTCCAGAACCAGCCACCTCCACAGCACCTGGACCCTTCACCCCTGAGACTGGGCACACCTCCGAGTGACCTATAAGAGTGCTAGAGACTGGGTGGCTACCTGTAGACTTTATTTGGACACTTGACTTGGGTCATTTTTCTTTTACAGCTTGTTATTAATAAAGTTTATCTTTGCTTCACACACTTGCTTCATTTATTTTTTTTAATAAAGTCTTGGTGGAAACTTTTAGAAATGGTTTAAGCCTTTGCATGCTTGTGGGATGGGTTAAGATAGCAGTGGGATGGGCAGGGATACCTTTGGGATGGGTAAGGATAGCAGTGGGATGGGCAGGGATACCTTTGGAATGGGTTAAGATAGTTGTGGGATGGGTTAAGATAGCTGTGGGATATATAAACCTCCAGTGCAAGCATAGTGGGACTGTATGGTCCACCCTCCCAGGTGCCACACCTATGGCCCTTCATTATCAATAACAATGTAAGCATTGATCCACACATGTCAACATAAACACAACTCTTTATTAAATGCCCTGCTCATTGTAGGCCCACCCAACATACATGGCCCAATCTCATCCATGTGATGAGACAGGCTGAAGGAAGCATCCATTAATCATCTATCATCCTGTCTTGCAACTCCAGTGCTCCAGCTGGGGAGTTGCACCAGTGTTTCAGGAGGTTGCGCTGCTTCTTCCCTTCATGTGAGGCTCTGTTGGGGCCTTGCACATCCTCAGTGTCTATCAGGTTTTGCCCTTGCCTCCATTCACCAGGCTCCATGTCCCCATTGCCTTGTTGGAGGTCCACGAGCCTGTTCTGCAAGACTGGGTAGCGGGTGTGCATGAGATTGTGCAGGATGCAGCAAGCTTCCATGATCCTCCTCACAGTCTCTGGGGGATGCTGCATGGTGGTGAGAAGTACCTGGAACCTGTTGGCCAGGATGCCAAAGGCGTTCTCCACCACCCGCTTTGCCCTGGACAGCCTGTAGTTGAAGATCCTCTCTTCACGGGTGAGGAGTCTGGAAGTGTAGGGCTTCTTGAGGTAGGTTCTGAGGGAGAAGGCGTCATCCCCCACGATGAAGTAGGGCACATCTTGCGTGTAGTTGGGCAGGGGGTCTGGATCTGGGAAGCCCATAATGAGGTTGCGTTCCAGCCCCTCCTTGAGATGACTGGCGTTGTATACCTGGGCATCTGAACATGAGCCGTTGCCTGAAGCATCGATGTACGTGAACTTGTAGTCAGCATTGACCATGGCGAAGAGGACGGTGCAGAATGGACGCGTTGGATACATTTTCCGCTCAAAAGTTTTGAGCAGCTCAAAACCTTCTGAGCGGATGAAATGTCAGTAGACGGATGCTGGACGGATAGAGAGGAAGCAAAACGGAGGCAGTGAGTACAGAACGGAAGCATCGCGTTAACCAATGGATGGCAAGTGTTTTTCTCCGTTTTACATCCTCTTTCCATCTGTTGGTGCAGTGTGACAGGGGCTTAAGTACCTACTCTAGTAAGCTGTTTTATCTAACTTATAATTTCTTAAAAGAAATGTATGCCCAGTTTTTGCTCCTTTCTTAATATAGAGGCAGAGAAATAATGTTAGTAAAATTGGCAGATTAAGTTTCTTGTACAAAGAAATATTTCTTTCTGCTCTTTGATTTAGTCCAGGATGACAGTAATTTCCAGATGAGAATATTTCAACTCCCAAATTCTTCATTCCTGAAGTGGTATTCAGCAGGGTCTGATCAGTACTGGAGAACTGTAATGGAAATTTTGAGTAGTTCGGAGAACTGGCAAATACCACCTCTGATTGGCCCCACCCATCTATTCTCTGCCTCCTGAGTCCCAGCTGATTGGCTGGATCTTCTTTCGTTGCCCTGCACAGGAGAATGGAGCTGGAAAGCAGGTTAGTGGGGTGAGGAGGGAATGGGGATTTTGCAGTAACCTTCCCCCAGAAGTGAGGAGGGAATGGAGATTGTACAGTACTCTTCCCCTGGAGTGGCGTGGGAATGGAGATTTTACAGTAACCTTTCCCTGCCACACCCATCAAGCCACACCACTCCCACCAAGTCACACCCACAGAACTGGTAGTAAAAAAAAGTAGAATCCCATCACTGCCTCATTCAATAGAAAAACATTGCTTTAGATTCTTGCTTAATGGCTTTTGTGGAGGTTTGCATGTATGAAAATGAATGTACTTTTTGCAAGATTAACCCTAAGAACTTCAACTAAAGAAGGAATGGAATCTTCCCTGCATGCAGACTCTTTGAATGGAAAACAGCTTCCACACAAAGGTCTTTCACTCTAAGCTTGGTTATGTTTTGTTTTGAATTCTCTTCTCCCCAGGCCTGTTCACCATTTCAAGATTCTTCACTGGGTCCCAACTGTACAAGCAGGATACTACAGTAAAGTACTGATTACTAGAGTGGTTGTGTTTGGAATGGCTGGTATTGGTAAGAATTCTTTGGTACTTCATTTCACAAAGAGGACTTTCTGAAAGATGTACATTCCCACTTCTGAAGTTTCTTATTGCTAGGTGATGTGACACGAACTTCTGTCTTCTTCAGATCACAAACACTACTGCAAGACAACAGTTCCCTGCAATGCAGACTCTCCATTTCTAAAGGCCACACATTCATTTTGGTATATTCTATTACCAGCAGACAGACAGTAGAAAAGCTTTTATCAATCTATGAACAGATCTGTCAGTTTAAAGGAGACATTCAAAAGTCCCAATTATGCTGGAGGAAGAGTTATGACACCCAGAGAGAACTGGACACCAGTGAAGAAGTCCTTGCTATTAAGTGGAAATGCTCTTTCATGCAGACTTCAGCTTAAATGAACCTCAGGAGCTTTTTGAAGGGCTCCTTAATTTGGAAAAGACAAGAAATCTAAGTTTACAGGTGGATGGTTAGTCTGCAGCAACAAAAGTATATTCACAGAAGCATGAGTTCTATAAGGTGAGATACATTTGATACCTTGTGTATGACTAAAATAAATAAATCCTTTATAAATTAAAGGCAAAATATGTCATGAATGAAAGCACATATATATGTCCCAGGATAATGCTGCAGGATCCAATTGTCACCAAGACCAAATATTTATTTTTTCAAGCTTTCGGCTTCATGATGTGTTCTCATATTCTATGGTCAGTTTCTTCCTTGTCTACATAATCTGTCTTGTTTGTCTACATATCGCAGAAGCAATCCATGCAGAGAATCTAGTAAATTATGATAGAATATTCTTCTTCCTCCAAACAACCTTTGTACCACATGATTTTCAAGATAATGCCAATATCATCATTTTCATGTTTGGTGCCAGAAAAGAAGTCACTAGGTTTAGATGGCAGAAAATGCCCAAGAACCAAAGGTTGGCATAAACCTAGATTTTCTACAATAGAATATTTTAACCTTTTACTTTTTTAAAATCAGCATTAAGAACATGTGTACTTTTCCAAAAACCTAATACAGCATTTGACTTATATTTGGAATTATCTATGTGTGATAATTGCCTTTCTTTATTCTTTTTATACTTTTTTCTCAACAAACTATTTTTATATCTACACGTTTGAATGGATTGATTTTTTAAGAAAATTCTTAACTAAATCTTCTCTCATTTGCAACTGTGTACTTACAGTTATCCTTTATATTCTAGGATTGGCACATCTGGACCAGAGGGAGAACTTTTTGGTAGAACGGCTAAAAATTCCTGAGATGGAAAGAAGAGCTGTGGTGGTGCAGTGGTTAGAATGTGTTAGGGATAACATTGTTTACCCTAATTGGTTTAGGTGAAATAATAACTATGAATCATAGTTGTGTATGTTAAAGTGTCTGCAGCTTTAACTGTGGGATAGTAATTAAGGGAGTGGTTATGAAAACAATTTAAAAGTAGCAAGACTACAGCTTGCTCACTCTGGCTATGATGATCCCTGATTACTGCTTGGAATCAAGACTGCATTGCTTGAACGGGAGAGACAACAAAGGACTGATTTGTAAGTGAACTGACATAGGATATTCTACATGGACTTTGCTAACTGAATATCCCTGAATGGACTGACTACTTGATACAAGACTATTGGACTGTTATTTGACTATGCTATGAACTTATAATGGAATAAACTATATTCTTGATAGCACAAGCGTATCTGTTATTTTTACTGTATGTTAATAAACATACAAGCTTAGCTCACTCATTTATCTGTGTACCTATCTGACTAACACTGCACATTCTGTTTAGCTTGTCTACCTAACCCTGGTTGGGGAACTCAGGCTTAACACTGGTTATGGGCCCAGAGGCTGCAAAGTCAGTTTAAATAGGATAAAACAGATTTATGTAAAAAGTGAGAGTTTGTGTTGTTATACATTACAGTAAACAGACAGCTGTGTTTTATTAATTATATTTTTATATCCATATAAGAAAAAATGGCACAAGTCAATCTACAAAGTTTGTCCCTTATATCCAAGCTGGATGGAACAAACTATGTATCATGGTCTACAAAATGTAGTCTACTTCTACGAGGAGAAGGTCTGTGGAACATAATTGAAAATCCACCAAACGTAGAAGAATGGGATCCAGAGGATGAGGAAGACAGACTAAAGATAGAAGAATTTATGCATAAAAATCAACAAGCCATATGCATAATTGGTTTAACCTTAACTGATCAACAGCTTGTTTATATCCACGGAGAGAAAACGGCTGTTGGGTGTTGGCAGAAGCTGAAGAGGATTTATGTTTGAGATAATGTTGGTGCTCACATAAATCTAACACAGAAGCTTTTCAGGACACATCTCCAAACAAATGGTGATATGCTGAGTCATTTAAAAACTATGCAAAGCATTTTTAAAGAACTGCACGAGAAAGAGCTTATATTCTCTGAACTACACCAAGTCTACATAATTCTATCTTCCCTTGATGAAAGTTATGATAACTACGTAACTTCACTTGAAATTGTGCCAAAGCAAAGTTTAACTTTAACTGATATAACTGGCAGATTGATCGAAGAGGCCAGAAGAAGGCTCGAAAGAGATGAATTAAGGAGGGAGCAACCTCAAAAAGAAGATAATGAATCTCCTACTGCATACGCAATTAAAAAGTGTTTTAATTGGGGAGGAAGAGGACATTTGGCAAGATTTTGTAAAAAGGCAAAGTGCCAGGACGCTGGCCAGAATACTAAAAATCATCAAAAAATAAATAAAAATTTAGCCATTCCAGCCATGTATACTAACGGAGCTGTAAAAAATAATTTATGGGTGGTTGACAGTGGAGCATCCCATTGTATAACAAATGATAACAAAAATTTTCTTAAAATGTCCCAGAGTACACAGCAGATATCGTTAGCCAATGGCTGGGAACTGAAAGCTAAAGGTCAAGGTATAGCATATTGTTATTTTATAAAAGAGAATGTAAAAATGTTATATGTACCACAACTTAAGTTTAATTTAATTTCAGTTAGAATTTTGGTTAAACTAGGATATGTAGTTACATTTAGGGGAGATAACTGCTTAATTAAAAAAGAAGATAAGAAAATTACTGCATCTTTAAGAGGTGGATTATATGTGTTAAATGATGATGGTTTAAAGGTGGCTAACACAATTTATGAAAATAAGAAACCTCATGACGAATGTATTCACTTGTTACATCGAAGGCTAGGGCATTTAAATTTTAAAATGCTTCAGAAAACTGTTGAATTATCTAAGGGAATAAGTTTGAAATCTTGTAATAAGTATTTGCAATGTAATGCCTGTAATCAAAGTAAGAGCAGGGTTATACCGGCTAATAGAGTTGATGGATTTACTACTAAAGAGCCTTTAGAAGTAGTATTTGCTGATTTAATAGGTCCGAAAAAACCAAGTGTAGGAGGAGCTCGCTATATACTAAGTATAATGGACCACTATTCTAGATATGGGTTTTCCTATTTAATGAAGAGCAAAACTGAAACATATCAAAATCTCTTTAATTGGATTAAATTTGCAGAAAGAAAAACTAAAAGGAAATTAGTAACTCTCATAACAGATAATGGTACAGAATTTACAAATAATAAATTTCAGAACAGACTAAGAATGTTAGGTATTCAACATAAAATGTCTGCACCATATAGGCCACAACATAATGCCTTTATAGAGAGAAGAGGCCAAACATTACAATCAATGGCACGAACTATGATGTCTGATTCAGGATTACCTGACAATTTATGGGGAGAAGCAATAATGTGTGGTAATCATATATTAAATAATGTTGTTAATTCAACAACAGGTGAATTACCATTCACACTGTGGCATGGTACAAAACCTGATTTAAGTTACATGCACACATTTGGAGCACCAGCATGGGTGCATATCCCTACACAACTTAGATACAAAGGACAGCATAGAGCAAAAAGATTGATTTTTGTAGGTTACACCTCTAATCATCGATCCTATAGATTCTGGGAACCAGGAACATCTAGAGTTTACACCAGTGCTAGTGCAAAATTCCTAGAACATGTAGGATGGAATAGATTAGAGCAAGATTTAAATAATGAAGTAATTATTGAACCCTACAAAAGGCAGAAAGATCAGATTAGCTATAAGAAGAGTCCAATTAAAGAAGAAGTCCACGAAGAGCAAATAGGACCAGAACAAGAGGAAATAGTTGATCAGGAAGAGTTACATAATCAAGAACAATTAATAAAGGAAAGTCCACCTGTAAGTCCTATAATACCTAGACGTACTACACGTGTAACTAGACCACCTGATAGGTATCAAGCAAGTATAGTTTGCCAAGTAACTAAAGTTCCAACTAGTGTAGATGAACTTAGGATGTATCCTGCTAAGGAACAGGAGAATTGGCAAAAGGCAATGGAAAAAGAACTAAATTCATCAAAGGTAATGAAAGTGTATGAAGATGCCAAATTACCTCCAGGAGAAAAATCCATTGGGTGCAAATGGATATTTAAAGTAAAAACTGGAAATGATGGGACTGTTACCCATAAAGCTAGGTTAGTAGCTCAAGGATTTAATCAAACTGCATCTGATTACGATGAAGTTTTTGCACCAAGCCTTAAAGCAACATCTTTAAGAGCAGCATTAGTGTGGGCAGCTAAGAAAAACTATGTCATTAACCATTTAGATGTAGAAACTGCTTATCTACATGCACCATTGCAGCACATTATATATTTAAGAAAACCAATTGGTATAAAAGACAATAAAGTAAATAGTAATGATTGTTGGAAACTCAAAAAGAGTCTTTACGGGTTGAAACAATCTGGGTTTGAGTGGAACCAATATATTGTGAAAGAGTTAAACAATATAGGTTTTAAATCTGGTTTAGCAGATCCGTGTGTGTTTAAAAGAGAAAATAATGGAACCGTGTCATTATTGTTATTATTTACAGATGATATTGCTTTGATAACTAAGACTAATAATGAAGCTAATGAGATTATATAATTATTAGCCAAAAAGATAAAATTAAAGCATTTAGGTGAAATTAAAAGGTATCTAGGATTGACAATTAATAAAACAAATAATGGTTTTAAGATATCTCAAGAAGATAAAATTTGCCAATTAATTAAAATGTTTAAAATGGAACTTTGTAAACTGGCAAAGACTCCAATGAGTCAGGAAGTTTGCCAAACTAATGATCAAAGTCCCAAATTTGATAAGTCCATATATCAATCTTTGATTGGTAGCTTATCATATATAAGCAATTGGTCAAGGCCAGATATAGCTTATAGTGTAAATCAGCTGGCACGTTTTAATTCAGATCCAAAACAATGTCATTGGCAATCCTTAAAAAGAATATTAAGATATCTTAAAGGAACAATGAACCATGCATTGTATATAGAACCAAAGGGTGATTTGAGTCTTAGTGCCTATGCAGATGCAAGTTTTGCAACTGATATAAACACTAGAAAATCAACATCTGGGATGGCTATATTATTTGGTAAGACACTAATAGGGTGGAGGTCAATCAGACAACAGCATATTAGCTTGTCCATGATGGAAGCTGAATTTTCATGTCTGTCATTATTATGCACTGACTTGATTTTCTACAAACAGTTATTATTAGACATGGGTATAACTGTAAAAGATTCCATTATTGTGTACGAGGATAACCAAGCAGCTATAAAGTTAGCTACTAGTATTGCTGTAAAAACTAGATCAAAACATACTGATTTAAGATATTTAAATGTAAGAGAATCAGTGAAGAATGGACTAATTAAATTGGAATACTGCATGACAGAAGAAAACATTGCAGACCAATTTACAAAAGCTCAAGGAGCAATTAAGTTTAAAGAGAGTTGTGAAAAATATAATTTAAATATGTAAATGATTCATAGTTATTATTTAACCTAAAAGGGGAGAATGTTAGGGATAACATTGTTTACCCTAATTGGTTTAGGTGAAATAATAACTATGAATCATAGTTGTGTATGTTAAAGTGTCTGCAGCTTTAACTGTGGGATAGTAATTAAGGGAGTGGTTAAGAAAACAATATAAAAGTAGCAAGACTACAGCTTGCTCTCTCTCTCTGGCTATGATGATCCCTGATTACTGCTTGGAATCAAGACTGCAT
>BLBF01000017.1:40834400-40859910 GCA_015471245.1 Laticauda colubrina
GTGTGTGTGTGTGTGTGTGTGTGTGTGTGTGTGTATGTGTATGTGTAAATATAAATATATAAATATAAATATATATATGTCTCCATATTCATTTTATTCATGATGATTTAGTTAATAAAAACTATTAAGCTTTATAAATCTTTATAAATATGCAGAAAGAAAAAAACAGCTTTGAAAATAAATGTACCCAATTCATTCAAGGGACTTAATCCTTACGTTCAGGAAAAACAAAGGAAGTTGTAGATAGAACTCAGCAGATAAACTTTGCATACAAATAATTGTTTGAATTCCAAGTTTTCTTTTCTCTCCAAGGTCAGTCTTTTCCTCCATTCACTTTTTTTCCCTGTAGGTTCAATTCTATGCATGTTTTAGGATTTTTTTTCCTCCAATAGGAAGAAGCTCATCAGGGAAATGAGCTTATTCCCCATTGAGTTACCACGTGTTGACCTTCACAACTCACTACAAAGACATTTTTAGCCTTGGAGCACCCTAAAATTTGCTTCACATGCTGTTAATAAGTCCCATCTGTTACTACAGACATTCATAGCAAACAATGTCATGTATGAAAGTGGAAAAAAACACATGATCACTATGACCTTATGACCTTTGGCCAATCATAGATCTAGAGGAAGAGTTCACAACACATAGGCCCCTTCTTGCATTACAATGGTCACTACAGACATATGTGATAGACAAGTGGGAAATAATATTTATGACAAAACAGAACAACTAGGCTTTTTCTGGCAACCAGAAAACTTACCTAATCCTACCAAAGATGGAATCCACATCATATATGGCAAAACATTAATCTCATCCAGTTATCTATTCTTTGAGCAAAATAGTACATTAAAGTTTTCAGTTTCTATGATCAACGCCAACCATAATACAGTATTTTTGGATTTATTCATGTTATTACATTTTTTACAAGGGCATCCTTTGGTCTTGTTTCCATAAATAATTGTTTTTTATCGTTACATTTGTTTGAAAGGTAACAATACTTTTTCACTGACCTCTTCTCTGCCTGGGCAAAATTTTGATTTAAATGGAAATATCTTCTCTAAAACTGCTGCTGGGAACACTTTGAACAGTACCATAGCTAGAGGCATTTTGAATCTGAAGAAAGTAATTTGATTCATTCCTATTAATTTAAAAAAAAAACAATTTACGCGTAATTTTTTTCTCAAATTCAATCCATTCTCAAATTTAATCTATTCTGATTAAATCTGAGGTCTGTACCTTTAAGGGTATGGAGGAACTTTTTATACAGGTTTGTTGAGTTCAGAAAGAGCAAAAGATTGTTTCAGACTTTGTAAATTGCAAATGTGAGCTTACACTGCTCGATGAAACTAAAGTTTAACCTCCCAATTTGCTCCTAATTTTGTTTCAGCCCCTGAGGACATATTTGCCAAGAGACAATTGAGGTTACTGAACTTAGCAAGACTTAAAACAATATTGTGAGAAACAATATGAAGTAGCCATTATAAATTTGTTTCAAGAGTTTCATTTGGTGTGTGTTTGTGTGTCAGACTTGTCACTCAAATTCTTATTAGCTTCAAGGTCAAATGATTTGACATTAATCATTTTGTACAGAACTGCTTTTCCTTTGAACAGTGCAGGCATTTCACATCTGTGTTTCCTTTAAGCTACTTTTAAAAGCATGAAGAAATTAAAAGGTCATTTGTAATTTGTAATCACTAAACTATTCATTTGTAAAAACAAAAACAAATTATACATTTCTTCCTTCTTTGTAGATTCAACACTGCAAAAATTCTACAACCAATGAGTTAAGAACTTGAAGAAAATTAACATTCTGTAAATTACGAACATCTTTGTTATAACCTTAAATGAAATAATTAAAGCTTGTGGTGTTTTATTCCTTATTTTTATAATTTTTGCTTGGATTTTGAAAGTATTTTGAACCCTGCAATTTGTCTGACTAAACCCATGTACACTAATCAGAAAATTAAATTGAACAGAGAATTGAGGATCATAATCTAAATAAAATCATCTGTTTGATTCCAATTGATTTCAACACTTAATTTAAATACACAATGAAGACAATAATTTGTCTGTATCTACTCAAATGAAAGCATTACTGGTATTAATGTGGTCTACTTCCAGATGAGCAAATAACTGCAGCCTGCATACCTTTCATTTCCACCCTAGGATCTTCCAGATGTTTTAGACATCTCCTCACTATCTACCAGCCAACACAACCACTCTATGCTATAAAACAAGGTTGGGGATCCTAACTATGTCTCTTTGCATCACTTATATTTGCTAAGCAAACTGCGATTGCTGGAAGCCTTATTTCAGCAATCTTTGGAGGGTCACAATTTCTTTAGCAGTACTTAATGTTATCAATACATCTCAGCATGGCAACTAGCTTTATGTAACAGTGCTTCACACAGCACAAACCAGCAAAAAATAAAAGTGTTTTTAAAGATAACTTAATTTGAGGGTGCCTTTCAATAAAAATTATTTTAAATTTGATGCCATGAGTGGTTTTTAAAAGGATGACTTTCTAAAATTTTAATATTTCATGGATGTGGAACATGATGGCATTAGTTCTCATTTCATACTTTTGGAAGAGAATAAAGGCTGCAGTGCTAAATGGGTGGATCTTTCATACCTAAGAACACAGCAAAAAAAAACCCAACAACCTGGATTTATTCACTTATTTAAAATATTTGTAACCTTGTATTCTGATGCTGATTATTTACATCATGGTTGATGGGTTTTATAACCACTTCAGAAGCTGCATTGCCTCAGATCAGAGGTGTCAAACTCACATTGTCGCAGCAGCATCACGTGGTGTATCAGGACTTTTCCCCCTTTGCTAAACTGGCCAAGGGTGGGGCCAGCCCACAGACCAGGAGTTTGACACCCCTGGCTCAGATCATCCACATCATTATTTCTTCCTTGTCTGCATATATTGTCACTTTTGTCATTATAGAAATGATGTCCCCAAAAGCCCACTCCAAGGTCCTTATATAATTAGGAAAATTATTAAACCTAGCAGCATCAATGAAGAAAATAGATAAGGTCATTTCAATTCTGCCCTCAGCCTAAATAATGGTCAATATAATCTTAACATTTAGGCTCAAGAGTTGTTTGCTAGTATGGTCCTCATATAAGTCCCATTTTTAAAAAGTTTCAAATTGTTAAACAACTGGGTTTCTCCAGACTAGGGTGACAAAAGAGGGTCTTTTCATAGAAGAGAGTAAAAGTACAATACTTAATGAGCTATATATCACAAAATATATTATGAAAATGATTATAATGAAAATATATCACAAAACTGGATTAGATGGACATTAGAAATAACATTAGAAAGGACATCCAAAAGATGTAGTGCCAAAGTTAAAGTGGGATACAGTAGTACTTCTCTGGTCTTCCTCATTTTTCAGCAGAGGTTGATTCTAAAAGTTTAATTCTTAAAATAGAGACTTTTTCTGCAACAAACTCCTAGAGAAATAAAATAATTCAGAAGTGGAATTCTGTGAATGTGACAACTTGGGATTTATAGAGGATCCCAGAGGTGCTTTTTCAAAAGGCAACTGGCCATTCTGGTTTTTCTTTGAAGACTTTTTGCCTCTCATCGAAGAAGCTTCTTCAGCTCAGATTAGATGGTGGGGAATGGAAGGATTTATACTCCTTGTAGACAGCTGGTCATTTGCATTCTTTTAGAAAGATTTTAGGCCACCTGGAGGTTTATCTGTGTAATGGTGCAAATGGGTGTGGAACCTTTGGAACTGTTGAAAGGACTGTGTTTTAAACTGGAGATAGATGATGTCATATCCCTCATCCTCTGTTGAGAGAGGGCTGTTAAATTTTGACATAGATGGCCTCTTTGACCCCTCTTTCAAACCAACAGTCCTCGCTGTCAAAAATATGGACTTTGCTGTCTTCAAAAGCGTGGTCTTTGTCTTTTAAATGCAGACGGACTGCTGAATCTAACCCTGACGGGTTTCTTATCCTATATTTTGCTATGTGTTCATGAAGTGGTTGTTTTGTTTCCCCAAGGTACAGATCTGCACATGGCTCACTGCATTGTACTGCATATACCATGTTGCTCAGTTTGTGTCTGGGTGTTTTATTCTTGGGGTGGACAAACCTGAATCTTATATAACTGTTTTGAAGCACTGTTATTAGTCCTTTGCCAACTTGCAATACTAATTTGTACTTCAAAAGAAGTAGCCAAACTAAATACAAATTTAACATTGAACTGAACAGTTTGGTGAGCATGCTAAAGCAATTTATTTAAACACAATGCCAACAACTTAAAACCTCAAAAGACACATTTACACAAATATCAAGCTGCAGATTCATCTCAAGTATATAATATGGAGTCTGGTTTGCATTTCAGCTTTACTTTTGCCAAAAGGATAAAACAATCTGCTTTTTGTATGCAGGTTATATAGCCATAAAAGGCAATGATTTTAATGAAAATAAATTGGAAACTATTTTATGATACACCAAGAAATATTTTTCTTCCTTCAAGATTCGTGATGTAATTTCTGCTATACTTCCCTCTTTCATTGCATTTCTACAGTATATTTTGCTGTCAGATATTTTTTTCATCATTTTTGTATTAGATAACCTATCATGTCACATGTGTTTTTAAAAAATGAAACTTTTTAAAACTCCTTCAATCATTCAAAATGCCAATTCTATTTGATACAATAGATTTTCTTTGTATCTTATTTTTTTCTAGTGAAGTTCAGGGTTTTAAACTAACATCTAGTTTAGTAGAATAATTGAGATCTGAACAATTACTGTATGTTTACTTTAAACTTTCAAGGTTCAAATAGGACTTCTTTTTTTTTCTTTGAAAGGCAGAAAATGGAAGGCATAATTTGCTGTCAAAATTCACTTCAACTTCTATTCTGACTGACTGAGTCATGTACATCATCTACTGAATAATTAGCCCAGGCTTTATCCCCAGTTGTATATTAGACTAGGATTGAAAGGGGAAAAATGTTGAAAGGCAATAATGGCAAACTTCTTCCATAGTGGTGCCAAGGAACTACATTGAAATGTTTTGCTATTTTATGATTAATAACCCATTCCTTTTTTCTTTCATTCATTCATGTAAAAAATATCAAGCTTGAATCAGAAAAGAATTTTTTTTTCATACCATAAAACAGTGGGTAAATGGACCAACCTATACTTACAGTACATGAAATACTTGCATATTCAAAATATAACTTTTGAAAGGGCCTTATGAAAGTCATAAGATGCAATTTAATATTCTATGCAACTAGGTGAAGTTTCTTTCTTTTACCTTCAGATTTTCCAGTTGGAGGAATCTAGAGCAATTCAGCAAAGAATACAATGTATAGATGGCAAAAAAAATTAAAAATGTGAGCAGAAAGTAGAAAGGGATCTATTGGCAAAAACAGCTCTGGTACTCAAAATTCTGTGTCAGTGTCTTTTGTCCTGGTTAACTGATTTCAGATTCTATTAGAAAAAATATCAGATTCTATTTGTCTCAGATCTGGTTACAATACTGAAATCCAATTGGGAAGATCTACACTGAAATATTCACTCATATGACAATATGAGTTATTTTTATGCTAGTCACTGCTTCCTGCCAACTTTATTTCATACTGTTTTACAGCAGAACTGAAATACATGAATGTAATAAATATTATCAATCTGGCTGGAAATATATAACTGTCAACGGTAGATAATATACATGTAACTTCAAAGTAGAGGGTAGATAAGGTTTGTGACTTTACACATACTAAATAAAAATGTATAACCTTAATTGAATATCATAAGATAAAGAGCTGTAACAAATGGGTTTTTTTTGACATGTTAATTTTTTTCACGATGCTAAATTGATAAGGTGAATACTTAAGAAAGAGAATATGAATCCAGCCAAGAATCTTAAAAAAAATATCTAGTGAAAATAATAATAGTAAAGGAAATATTTTAATACATTAGCACCCAATATAGGAGTTAGAAATGTGTTGGTTTTGTTCCACTTTTGACATATTTGTGATCTTTCTTTCTTTCTTTCTTTCTTTCTTTTTTCTTTCTTTTTTCTTTCTTTTTTGCAATGACCTATTGACAAAACATGGTAGAGCTTTGTCTTTAAAGGGCCTGTTACATTTTTTTTAACAAATTCAGCATCTTTGCTTAGTTTTTTTTTTCAGGCAAGCCATTATATTTGATCGTACTAATGAATATGTTAGCTCAGAAAATGAGTCTTCTTCTTTTTGTGCCATATCCCTCATCAGACTTGGTAATCATGTTGGCAATCCTATTTTTATCAACCGATGCACGAAAAAGTGCTATTGATTTTTGTCTAAACCAGTCCCTTAGATTTTGAAGCCATGATGTTCTTCTTCTGCCTGGACCTCATTTGCCTTCATCTTTCCTTGGAGGATTATGAAGTAATGAAGTGAAGTATGCCATATTTGGACAGGTGTCGCATCACATGTCCAAAATATTCTAACTTTTGCTTTTTTTATGGTTTGATTATTTCCCTTAGCTTTTCCAGGTGGCTTATCATCTCCTCATTTTTTATTTTGTCACCCCAATTTCTACATAACAGCCACTTATAAATCCACATTTCAAATGCTTCTAAACTCTTCAAGTGACTTTCTGTCAGAGATCAAACTTCTACTCCATAGAATAGGACAGAAAAGAGGTAACATCTGACAAGCCTGATTTTCAATCTTAGGCTTATGTTGTGACTGTAGAAGACAAAAATAATTAAAAGAGATAAAGAAAAATGTCTTTTAAAGAAGTAGAAAAATAAACATATGAGTATGTTAGGATGAATACTGGAAAGGTTAAGACTTTGACTACCTGTGTTGGCTACACTTTATGGACTATGCCAAGGGTCTTCAAACTTGACAGCTTTAAGAGTTGTAGACTTCAACTTCCAGAATTCCTGAGCTAAATGAGTGGAGGAGGAATTCTCGGAGTTGAAGTCTACAAGTTTTAAAACTGTCAAGTTTGAAGACACCTGGACTATGCTGTCTCAGATTATAAAGTACCTAGTTGCCACCTTCTATGGCTATACCATGTTTGCCTTGTTTAAGAAATGGAGAATCTTCCATCCCATATGGCTGGATAATTCTGGAAGTTAAAGTGTACATATCTTAAGGTTGCTAAGGTTGAGAAATACTGGTTTATACATTAATCTACCATTGCCTACTGCTTTCTTAACCTGATACCCCCCCCCACTTGCCCCCCAAAAAATTCAATGTATCAACTTGTATCAACAGGCTCATATTTACATGCTATGATCACTGGAGAATTATCTGACCATATTGTCCACTTTGATGGTTCAAATTCCAAACTTTAACAGCATGATCTTCTGACATTTTGAGTTGGGCCAATAGTCCCCTGAAGGAAGAATCCCATAAAAAATTAAAATAATTTTCCAGTCATGTTCATAATATATTACCTATCTGACATCACTGCTACCCTTTGTCTTTATTACTTTTTTGACATACTAATTCCAAAATTGCCCACCCATAACCATTGCTAAGTATAATTTCAAGTATTTTTCTACAATACCTCTACTAATATTGCCTTTCATATTTTGTATGATACACAAAACCAGTTGAGATGCACAATGACCATGTAGTTTAAAAATTTTCACAATAGGCTAGTATATCACAATTTTTGCAATAGTATATGGCATGTTAGAAGCAGATAGGAGTTTTCCAGATGGAAGCAAATTTTGGATTAGAGCTGAAGTTTCACCAATATAAGCACTATTATAAATTTAAAGCTTGCAAAATTAACAGGAATGTGACAGACATTCATTCTATTTTTCATACCATTTCTAAAGTAGAATGGAAGCTAAAGCATCTTTCTAATGTTGGATCAATTTTCTTTCAGAAGCTCTTGTATTGCTTGGTTAAGTGACCCAAACATACAAGCATATACTTACATGATTTTATTATGTAAGTATATACTTACATAATAAAATGATGTTTTCTTCCCAGTGTCCCTTCACTGTTGAACTGTTGAACACAGACTCATAGATAGATCACATAGATCTCATTGACTCATCCCCAACAGCCTCTGCCCTCACAATGAAGGGACACAGGGGATAAAACATCATGCAGACAACACAACTCCACAATACAACAGTTTCAAGAAGTTCAACAGTTCCAAGAAGGCTCCATACCCAGACAAATCCCCAAATGACCTCAATGACTCTCTAAAATAATGGAAAATGACCAGCTATCTGCAAGGAATATAAATCCTTCCATTTCCCCACTTATTTATTTATTTAGCTTATGGCACATGTTAGCCAAGGATCAGCAAAGTGGGTGGCTGCCTCTGTGAAAGGAATTTTTTCAGGCAGTGTTATCTTTATCCACTGGACACATTAATGCTGGTAGGCAATCGGGAGAGGCTCCTATCTTGTCCCTCCACAGTTTATTCACTCATGGGAATCGAGCTGCCAAGCTGCTGACCTCAGCAGTGTGTAGGCCCACCATCTTACCATGTGCACCACTGCGGACCCTATTCCCACTATCCAGTCAGAACTGAAGAAACTTCATGGTGAGAAAAAATATTTTCAAAGAAAAGCAAGAAAGTCTAGTTGCCTCTTTTGAGACAACCTAGAACGAAAGAAAAATTTCCTGATAGTTGGAACAATTAATCAGTGGAACAACTTGCCTCCAGAAGATTTTAAAGAAAAGACAATCAATCTTTGTCTGAAATGTTATGAAGTTTCCTGCTTGAGCAGCAGGTGGAATCTCAAAGTTTCTTCCAACTCTATTCCAACAGACTATTCTGTTATTCTGCTTATTGGATTTGTATATAATTGACTATAAGAGTTGAGTTATGAGAATTGAGACATTTGTATCAGTAGTGGGATTCAAAAATTTTTACTACTGGTTCTGTGGGTGTGGCTTGGTGGGCATGGCATGTCTTGGTGAGCGTGGTTTGGTGGGCATGGCAGGGGAAGGGTACTGTAAAATCTCCATTCCCTCCCCACTCCTGGGGGAAGGATACTGCTGATTTTCTGAACTACTGAAAATTTCTGCTGCTGGTTCTCCAGAACTGGTCAGAACCTGGTGAATACCACCTCTGATTTGTATCTGTTATTTAAGAAGAAATGAAGATATAATGGAGTTCTTTCATCATCATCTTTTTCTTTTCACTATTTTTTCTTTCTTTTTTCTTTTAGCCCTTTTTATTTTTGTGTCTCTTTTTCAATTTAATTTGTATTATCTTTTATTATTGTTAAACTATTAATAAATTATTATTTAAACAAATAAATTCCTCAAATTCAGTTAGTAATAAAAATAAACTGTAATTTTAAAGTAAGTCATAAATAATTCTAAGGCAAAAACTCTGTTATACTGTTATTCTAACCACTAGCATGTTTTTTCTTAAATTGTCATTCTATTTTATTGTCTTGTCTGTCATGAATTATATTGATTTTATGCATTTTAGATCAGCACAATTTTGAGGGCACATATTTATAAACCAGAGATTTGTTGCAGACTTTATGATGTCATCTGTGTGTAGCATAAATAACACAATTCAGAAAACGTTACGCAGTTGGCTGTTAAATAAAGCATTTCAAATGATAGGTGGATTGCATTAAAATTCCATTCAACAGTTTTGCTAATTAATCACTTGATCTTTTCTGGATTTAAAATGCCAATTTATGATCTCATAATAATGTTGTTTTAAATATTGATACCTTTTTTCCTATAACAGCCTAGTACAGCATGAAAACATTAGAACAAATCTGTGAAGCATTGCAATTCAACATCGGCAGATGCTTTCTTTCACCATTCAGATATCTAAGTGAAAAGTGTAAGTAAAATGTGGCAAGATGATTTATATTCAAATTTAGCTTCTGAATTGTCTTTTCTATATTAAGCATATTCTGAAATTCATTTCAATATGTAATATTTTCCATCTCTTGAGACAGTTAAGCCATTAAATATTCGAAGGAAAACATTCTGTTTTTCTTGTGAAACTTGGCAAAGCTGATTAAATATGCAACCAAGAATTGTATTAAAAAAATATCTGTCTCTGTTCAGTTTGTCTTTCCGTCATCCATTACATTTCATCCATCATATTTAAGAGGATTATCCATCTTTTGTTTTTCATTAGATCCTAACCAAGATTATTCAGACAAAGAGGAGCCTTATAGAAGATCAATAGTCCTGTTGTGGATCAATGGAAAGCTAAATTTTCTCTTTCATCTAACCACGTCCTCTTCTGCTATCCCTAGCATACAACTTTGTGTTTGTTCAGTTTTCAATAAAAGATTTTATCCTAAAATAGTTTTAAAAGACTACTTTGCATTTTAATAACTTCCACAAGATGTCTCCTTCTGTTTGTGTTTTGTTGTACACATTTTAGAACTCTACATAGAATTTAAAGCAACTAGCTCACAGAGCTCATGCATATTAATTACCAAGAACACAAATAGCAACAATAGTAAATACCTGGGAATTAAACAATTTCTCATTCCTGTGAGTTGCTATTGCAAATTTATCATGGAGACATGCAGAAATATATTTTCATCTAATTTCATAGAAAATTCACTCACCTGTACACTGAAAGAAAATGGCTGTGATAAAGGAAATTTTGACAAATTGATAAACAAAGTTACACTCAATCAAGTTGTATTGCTTAAATAGTAAGAATTGGGTGGGAGTCTATCAGTTCAGACCGATTCGGTACAACCAGTTGCTGACTGGCCCTGCCCCTCCCATTCACTCCTTTTCATGCTGCTTGGTGAGCCTTTCTTTTCTCACTCGCCCAGCTGCCTACCATGCGGCCTGAGAAGGTAAGCCAATGGTAGAGGGGGTGCCGTGCATGGCCAAAGGGAGTGCGGGGGGACACAGCAAGGCTTAATGCCACCATATTGCCTCCCCCAATGGCCTGCTGCTGCCACTGTAATTGCCTCCCAGAACACCCTCATATTGCCTCCCTGAACAGTCTCATATTGCCTCCCCATTGCCTCATATTGCCTCTTCAATGGCCTCATATTGCCTCCCCATTGCCTCATGTTGCCTCCCTGAACAACCTCCTATTGCCTCCTATTGCCTCCCCGAATGGCCTACCGCTGCTGTTCTCCTCAGCCTTTCCTCCTGCTCCCCCTTCCCCAGGGAAGACAGAAGGAAAAAGCAAAGGATTTCTGGCCTTGAAGCCGTTTAGCTGGTGATGGAGGGGTGGGGGCTAATGCTAACCCCCTTCTCTTGACAAGGCTGAAAAGGAATAGAGATGGGAGGGGGAAGCGGGAGAGGCTTCATAAGCAAAGGGGTCACTCTCAATGAGCTGGAGTCACCTCCAGTTAAACATGCCTCTCCAAGATTCAGTGGTTACCCCACATATTGCACCCCAACTCGATCTGCCAGGGCAATGCAGCCATTGCCAAAGCAGTGTGGGGTTCAGAGCAAAGTTTCTCCTAAATAAGTTCTCAATGCTCAAAACCCTTTTAAAACCTTTTTTCCAAATGGCCAAGGTCCAGGAAAACCCACCACAGACTGGTGAGTCTGCTTGCCAGCAAGGGAATCTTACCTGGGCCTGGTCCACTGGCTAGGTTAGCTTGGAGTCCCATCTGTTTGGGTGCCAATTGTTAAAAGAATTATCCTTCTGAGTTCAGTTCCAAGTGGGGAAGAAAAACACTGGAAACATGGTGACTGCTCCAAACGATGGTTTAATGATGGACAGGATCACATGCCTTGGGTGAAAAAAGAAGGAAGGGCTGAGATGCTGAAAGTTCCTGGGTTTTATACCCTCTGTTGGGATTTGAATTTGAGCTTATATTCTGATTGGTTGTCAGAGTCCCATGGAGCCATGCAGGGGCAACTCTGTAGGCTGTTCTGAGTCCCAGGCTTGGTTGAGCTTGCTGGATGATGATGTAATGAAAGGGCTTTGGGCCATTCCTATAGCTCTACCTGGAGATCTTTGCTATGTAAAATAGACTGGCCTAGGCTAGAGTAATGGCCCATTAGCAAAGGTGGGAGGGGGCTGAATTTCTGCTTCTGAGGTGAGTTACTGCTTCTGAATTTTTACTCTTTTTAGGGTAAATATTCTGCCTTTTCAGTATATCCTAAAATATTTCATTGTCCTAGGAGAGGGGTGGGTTTTAACTTCCAACATCCCCTTTTATGAACTTTCTTGCCACAGTTGTCAACTTATCACCACTGGTGATAAGTTAATAACATGGTTGTTAGATGAATCTGGCTTACCCATTGATTTTGCTTGTCAAAAGGTTGCAAAACAACCTTAAACATGAAATATTAGTGAAATTGAGATTGCTGATTTTTTTCATTGCTGTGTTGAATCTGTTTAACATGCCTTGTGTGATTTCTCCTGCACAGATATCCACGTGGCTTAAAATCTTAGATTTTAGGAAGCAAACTGACACAAAACAGTAGATAAAACAAGATAATCTTCCATGTAGTGTTAATCCTGTTATGTTAAACAAGACATTCTAAGTCTGTTTTTTTATATAAGGATTTTTTTTTCATAAAACCTTGGGTTACAATAAAAAGCATAACTCTGTTTGAATGCACAAGCTATTTTTTCATTCTGAAAGTATGTTTTAATGACAAATTAAAACAAGTAACTTACTAGGAAAATTTTGAAAATTGTACTTTAATACACTACATAATTTGTTCTGTTCCCTCCCACAGTCGTATAAAACTGAAACAACAATTACCTGGTGCAAAAATATTTTACTCAATCCTTTGCTTCCTTTGAGCCTGTCAGAGTCCTCTGAACCTCTCAGCGAAGAAAAGGTGATCCGCTTTTAGAATCATTTTCAATATTCATTGTTGACCTAAACTAAATTAATTTTGAGGTGTTCGGGCTGCTGACAACATGAATGATTCTAAATTTTATAAATATTTTGCTTCATTTACAATGATCACAAAACATGTCAATAAGATGCCAAAGATAAATAATGAGCATTCTTGATACTGTCGGTCCGATCTACCTTTTTTTTTTTCTAGTAAACAGTTCTTTGACTAGAAAGATAAAGAACTTTTGAAAGTCTGGTTTTTAGTAATGTAGTTTCTGAGGTTCATCTACTCCTAGAAGCTTTCAGTATTGATTATATACTACATCATAGTAAGTCTTGAAAAGATTAGCACTGATTAGAACCAAATGATGTAATAACCTCTTGCCACCAGAAGTCTTTGCTTGCCCCACCAAGGCAAAACTGTCCTTGGGCAAAGCATTCCTGCATAAGCATATGGCCTTTGTAATCCCACAACTACCAGTTAATTATATATGATTAAACGCAACATAGACAATAGCCAGCTTTAAGTCATCTTTCTGTCTATGTTCTGATTCTATTTTCATTTTCATTTTTCCCCACAGCCATTTTATATATTTATTTAATTAATGAAGAGTTTGAAGCAGGTGAAAAATTTGAAAATGTATTTCATATTTCATCAGTTGTAATCTATTGCCATATGACCAAGACAACTGAAAATATTTCTAAATTACATGAGCAAATGAATTTTTTTAGTTCTTTAATAATACATACATGGGAACATAGATGCTTTGCGTTAATGGAAAGCAATTTAATTATCTGCATTGTTTGTGCAAATTCTTGTGAAATAGCTTCTTATGTATTTGAGATAAAGGGCCTGTCACATAGGCCAAAGGATGCAAAAAGTATGTAAAAAGGACACAGCGGATAAGAAAATGTTCCATCCGTTGTTATCCGCTCTCAAAAGTGCCCCAAATTTGCATAAACAGATCAGACAACAACAAAAGGAATGGACGGGGGGAGGACGTAGCCAGAATGTTAAGCGGATGCTCCATGGAAGCCTAGCAGATGGAAGAGGATGGCACATCCGCAGGGCTTCCGGGGGAGCACAGCGAAGCGGACGCGAAGCAGAAGGAACGGATGCAGAGCGGATGCCGAGCGGATACAGTGGATGCATCACGGAAGCCTAGCGGATGCCTAGCGGATGCAAAGCATTCACTGCGCATGCGGGGAGGATGCATTGTGTCAGCCCCGCGGATATAAAAGGATGCAGCTCGCAAGCAGGTCAGCATTCAGAGGAAAGACCTGCTGCCAGACACATCTCCAGCAAACAAATATGGGGAAGAAGAGGAAGCCTGTGCGATCTGCTGCCAGCCCTGGCAAGAAGGACAGGCCCACCATCCCACCCCCTGGCCCTGACTATGCTTCTGCTGGGGCTTCTGCTGCTCGTGCTGACTCTGCTGGTGCTGGGGCTTCTGCTGGTGCTGCTCCTGGTGCTTCTGCTGGTGCTTACTCTGCTGGCGCTGCTCCTGGTGCTGGTGCTTCTGCTGGTGCTTACTCTGCTGGTGCTGCTCCTGGTGCTGGTGCTTCTGCTGGTGCTTACTCTGCTGCTGCTGCTCCTGGTGCTGGTGCTTCTGCTGGTGCTTACTTTGCTGGTGCTGCTCCTGGTCCTGCTGGTGCTGCTGGTGCTCCTGGTCCTGCTGGTGCTGCTGATCCTGGTGCTGCTGGTGCTGCTGGTCCTGCTTTTGCTGCTACTGTTGTTGTTGCTGCTGCTGGTGGTGTTGGTGTGGTGGAGCAGCCCCTAGAACCTAGAAGCCCCTCTGATGAGGGCCCAGATGGCCCTGCCAGAGTGAGGAAGAGGCATACACGAGAACGGGAGAGGAGGCAATACTCCATCGAAGAGGAACATGAGGATGAGGTGCTCGAATGGCTGAGGGAGAACGAGTACCTATGGCGGAAAGGACACAGGTTCTATCGAGACACCAAGAGGAAGCAGGCTGCTTGGAGAGAGAAGGCAGAGAGCCTGGGCTACACTTCAGAGGATCTCCTCGGGTGGTGGAAGCACATGCACACCTGGTACTGGAAGCTGCACCTCAAGAAGTCTGGCCAGGCCGTGGTCAAGCTCACTGACCGGGAGACGTACGTGATGGCCAAGTGCAGCTTCTTGGAGGGTGAGATCCGCCACTGAAGAGCAGCCCCTCTGTCTTCCCTCTCTCTCAGGCAGCCCACAGAGAGCCAGTCCTCTTCTGGCCAAGAGTCAGCTCCTATGTCCAGGCAGGTATCTGTAGAGTGTCCCACAATGGAGACCCCTCCGACAGCTGCACTCCCCATGGCGGAGTGCATGGAGGACCCCCTGACGCAGTGGGAGCAAGGAGAGGGCACTTCCACCAGAGACCAAGCCACACCCACCCCCAGCTCCACCTCCACAGAAAGCAGGCAGAGAGCCAGACCGGAGGGGCAGAGCCACACTGTCCTGCTGGACATCAGGGACAACATCAAAAGCAGCGTAAATATCCTCTCTCAGCTGGTACACACTGACATACCATCCTCAAACCGCAAGCCCTTCCTCACCTACGTCAACCAGACCCTCATGGACATGTCCGAATCACAGTACCAGGTGCTAAAGGAGAGGACCACTGGTCTTCTGCACAACCCTCCAGGCCCAGCTGAACCTGCTCCGACCCAGTCCAGGTCTGCTCCTCCACCCCAGGTGATGTCACAGCCCTTCCAAGGCTTTCCACAAGCCCTCACCTACCAAGGCTACGGCTACCAGGAGTTCCAGCAGCACAGGCAGTCCTTCCCAGTCCAGGCACAGGTTCATCGAATGCCACCGATGCCACCGATGCCACCGATGCCACCCACGCCTCACCTCGCTCAGCTGCAGACCAGTCAGCCCCACTACACTCCTCCTTCCTCCACCCCACAGCCAAGCCCGGCCTCAGAACATCTGTCATCGGTCTTGGGACTGACACCCCATGTCATGGAGGAAGGGGCTCTCAACATCACGGGACTGAGCCAGCTCTCTGAGAGCTTCCTCCACACACCATCCCCTGTTGTCATCTCGGGGCCAGGCACCCCAATGGTGCCTCAGACCAGCACTCCAGCAGCAGCCACCTCCACAGCACCTGGACTCTTGACCCCTGAGACTATGGGCACTCTTCAGAGTGACTGAGAAGAGTGCCAGAGACTGGGTTGCTACCTGTTGACTTTATCTTTGCTTGGGACACTTTACTTGGGTCATTTTGCTTTTACAGTTTGTTGTTAATAAAGTTTATCTTTGCTTCACACACTTGCTTCAGTTCTTTTAGAAAATAAAGTCTTGGTGGAAACTTTTAGAAATGGTATAAGCCTTTGCATGCTTGTGGGATGGGTAAAGATAGCAGTGGGATGGGCAGGGATACCTGTGGGATGGGTAATAGCTGTGGGATGGGTTAGGATATCTGTGGGATGGGTAATAGCAGTGGGATAGAAAAACCTCCAGTTCAAGCATAGTGGGACTGTATGGTCCACCCTCCCAGGTGCCACACCTATGTCCCTTTATTATCAATAACAATTTAATCATTGATCAACACATTTCAAAATAAACACAACTCTTTATTAAATGCCCTGTTCATTGTAGGGCCACTCAACATACATGGCACAATCTCATCAGTGTGATGAGACAGGATGAAGGAAGCATCAATTAAACATGTACCATCCTGTCTTGCCACTCCACTGCTCCAGCTGGGGAGTTGCACCAGTGTTTCAGGAGGTTGCGCTGCTTCTTCCCTTCACATGAAGCTCTGTTGGGGCCTTGCACATCCACAGTATCTATCAGGTTTCGCCCTTGCCTCCATTCACCAGGCTCCATGTCCCCATTGCCTTGTTGGTGGTCCACGAGCCTGTTCTGCAACACTGGGTAGCGGGTGCACATGAGATTGTGCAGGATGCAGCAAACTTCCACGATGCTCCTCACGGT
The DNA here is from genome assembly GCA_015471245.1 of Laticauda colubrina. Taxonomy (NCBI): domain Eukaryota; kingdom Metazoa; phylum Chordata; class Lepidosauria; order Squamata; family Elapidae; genus Laticauda; species Laticauda colubrina. The sequence continues at coordinate 40,851,089 of BLBF01000017.1, forward strand.
CCGTGGGTGATGCTGCATGGTGGTGAGAAGTACCTGGAACTTGTTGGCCAGGATGCCAAAGGCATTCTCCACCACCCGCCTTGCCCTGGACAGCCTGTAGTTGAAGATCCTCTCTTCATGGGTGAGGCATCTGGAAGTGTAGGGCTTCATGAGGTAGATTCTGAGGGAGAAGGCGTCATTCCCCACGATGAAGTAGGGCACATCTTGTGTGTCGTTGGGCAGGGGGTCTGGATCTGGGAAGCCCATGATGAGGTTGCGTTCCAGCTCCTCCTTGAGGTGACTGGCGTTGTATACCTGGGCATCTGAAGCTGACCCATTGCCTGAAGCATCGATGTACATGAACTTGTAGTCAGCATCAACCCTGGCAAAGAGGATGATCCTGAAGAAGCCCTTGTAGTTGTAATAAGAGGACCCTGAGTTGGCTGGAGCTTTGCAGACCACGTGCTTCCCATCTATGGCTCCAGCCTTCTTCAGTGGTGAGACATTGGAGGAGCTCCCCCACGTATTCTTCGATGATGGCCTGTACCACTTCTCTGACCACTTTGCTGATGCTGTTGTGTGGCACCCTCCACGCATACTGCATGTTTCTGTATGTGGTTCCAGAGGCCAGGTGCCGCAGAGTCAGTGCCACCTTCAGTCCAGGGTCCAGGTTGGCACGGAAGTTGGTGCTAGGCTTGGTCAACCTGGATCTCAGACGCTCTATAATTTCATCAAACATGGCTGGTGGCATCCTCATGAAGTGCTGGAATGCATGAGGGTCTTCATTCCTCAGCTCCACCATCAGCTTGTCATAGAGTCCAAACTCCACTCTTCTCCCGATCCATCATCAGACCCACACAGTTCTTGAACATCTCCTTCTTCTCCTTGCGTAGAAAAGGTGAAACAATCTGAACAGGGCTTGGTTCTGGTGTTGAATGATGGCAGCTACCATAAGGACTGTGTGATGATCCATGATGGAGATCAATGGATGATGTGGAAGAGAAGACCAAGAGTGAAGAGGTCTGTACACCACGGCTGCTGGACTCATTCTGAGATCCAGGTGATTTCCTCCTGCTTTTTATAGGAAATATCGGTTTTCCGCTAGGTGTCCTTCCACTTACTCTTGGCATACTCCAGACATCCTAAATATCCGAGATACATCCCAGATACAAATGTTTTGTCCGTTTTAATGCTTTATATACGAGATGCATCTGCTTACATCCTTTCTATTTCTGTGCTACTAACGCTGTGTGGACGTTCCGTGTACCTTTCGCTTCCTCCCTCTTTCCATTTTCAGCTGCAGCGGATGTGAGTTGCGAGGATGTCCAGAGGATGCCATGAGGATACAGTGGACGTTTAACGGATACAACGGACATTGAATGTTTGTTGCCTGTATGTGCCGCGGATGTACATCGTACGTGGCAGAAAGTTCATCCGCTCAAAAAGTTTTGTGCAGCTCAAAACTTCTTGTACGGATGAAATCTCAGTGGACGGATGCTTGACGGATAGAGCGTGTGAAACACGTATGCAATGGGTATACAGCGGATGCATAGCGTTTTCCAACGAATGGCAAGCTTTTTTGTCCGTTTTACATCCTCTTTGCATCCGTTGGTGCAGTGGGACATGGGCTTAAAGGTGGTTTTAGAATATACTTTGCTGCTGTATGTTTCCATCAGTGTAAATCTTTTCAATGGGAGAAGTTTGGTCATGGTATCCTTTCTTGGGATTTAACTGAAGCATGTGAAGTTAGAGACATTACAGACCACCAGAGAAATAACTGAACTCTGGCAGACACGAGTTTTACATATATACACTCCTTATTTGTGGCATAATAATAACTGCAAGAACACAGATTTCCACCTATGAGAATGTTAATGAAATTTTCTTCTCCTTTGAAGAAATTTCAAAAGTACAGTCTTCTTCATCAAATTAAGTGAGAAATGGTAAAGAAAAATGCAGGATTTTTTTCTGTATAACAATAGTTATCCATCAAGACAGAGAATAATAAGTCCAGAGAAATGAGGTTTACATAGCCAAATTATTACTTAGTTAAAAGTAATAGCTGCAATAAATTGTGATTTAGCTGAAGTGTTCTTCTTGCATTGTTTCTGTCCCAAAAGTCTATCTAATCTTTATAAAAACTTTATGGTTCTTTTTTTAGTTAGTAGATATTTAAAATAAAAGAGTGAAAAGTAAGCAGTTCCATTGTTTTACACAACAAGCAGCATTTTCCACCTCAAATAATTTTCTGTTCAAGAACCATTCCAGATCCAGTTGTTACCACACCTTCGGACATCTGTTACAAATTGTGCCCAATCTCTTCTCCCTTTTGGAATTTAACCCAGAGGACATATAACAAGAAAGGTGCATCGAGTGCACATGTGTGTAGAGACTTTCCTCCCATATAGGTAACATTCTACATATTGTATTTTCTTGTATTCGTTGGAAATTGAAAGACATGTGCCAGGAGCCCCCTATCTTTCTAAAATATATTTTTCACTTTTCCTGCACCAATAATGAAGAAAAAAACCTGGAACATGTATTTTTATACTCACAAACAGAAACAATGATGGCTCTTTTATCCACTCTGCAACTGCTGGCAACTGTGAATGGAAAATGTATCATAATCAAATGGTACATTTATCAAACTTGCATGCAACCCATCTCACCCAAGGTGACTCTCAAGGCTTACTTCTTTTCCTTCTTTAAAAAAAATAATTTTAATTCTGTAGAAATATATTTTGATAATCATAATGGGAAAGTAACCTGGTGTCATTAATTTCTTAACATTCACAGTTTTCATTGGGAGAACTTTTCAAAACTCTGGAAAAGAAAGATTAAAAATCACTTATTTGTTTCACCTTTACTTAATAGGTATTAGAAGACCCTACTGTTCTATACCACCATTTGTGTGTTTCTTTGATTGGCATTTCTTTCTAAAATATGAGAGGCGTTATCAGGTTGAAAAATTCCAATACTGGTTTTTTTCTTCATTTGGAATACTTTTGTAGGTTATAACTGCTACAGGCCATAATTCCTATACAATAGACCAAGCAGTACATATTTCATTTGTATTAGCTCATCTCCAAGTACCAATCTTAAGAGATAAGAGAAATTGATTTTATGCAAACTGATTACTGGTCAATATTTTCATCAGGAACATACCAGGAAAATATAGTTTCACATAAAGGTTTTCCATGGTTTAGCAGCCAAAGCTTTATGAATTAGAGAGATGGAAAGGATTATAGAAGATAAACAGATCATCCTTAATATCACGTTTTATAACATCTTGTACTACATCAGTTCAGTCTGAAGATTACATTGTCCATTTAGGCAGCTTGACATTAAGACTTACCTACATCTTTTTTTGTGTCCTATTTCCAGAAAACCCATATCCTGAATGTAAAAGTGACTCCCAAGCATTCCTTCATTCTCTCTCGCTATCATTGCTGAAAGGCCCTGTCACACTGCCCAACGGATGCAAAACGTTAGTAAAAAGGACACAACGGACGAGCAAAATGTTCCATTCGTTGTTATCCGCTCTCAAAAGGGGCAAAAATTTGCATAACCGGAGCGGATAACACGGAAAGGAACGGACGCGGGGAGGATGCAGAGCGGATGGAAAACGGATGCGGAACGGAAGCCCAGCGGATGGGAGCGGATGGCACATCCACTAGGCTTCCGGGGGACCTCAGCAAAGTGGACGCGGAACGGATATAGCAGATGCACAGCGGATAAAGCGGATGCAGAGCGGAAGCCTAGCGGATACACAGCGGATGAAGCAGATGCAGACCGGAAGCCTAGCGGATGCACAGCGGAAGCCGAACGGATGTCGAGCATTAATTGTGCATGCGGGGGGGATGCATTGCGTAAGCCCCGCAGATATAAAGGGAAGCAGCTCGCACGTGGCCAGCATTCAGAGGAAAGACCTGCTGCCGGATACATCGAGTCCTTGCCTGCCCTGCCTGCATGCCTGCCTACATGCCTGCCTGCAAGCCTTCCTGCCAGCCTGCCTCCAAGCCTTCCTCCCAGCCTCCTGGCCAGCCTCCCTGCCAGCCTTGCTCTCTGCCTGCCTGCCAGTCTCCCTGCCAGCCTGCCTTCCAGCCTCCCTGCCAGCCAGTCTGCCTACCAGCCTTGGTGCCTGCCTGCCTGCCTGCCTGCCTTCCAGGCTGCCTGCCAGCCTTCCTGCCAGCCTCCCTGCCAGCCTCCCTGCCAGCCAGCAACCCCACAACCATGGGGAAGAAGCGAAAGCCTCAGCAACCTGCCGCTATCCCTGGCAAGAGGGACAGGGCCACCCTCCCACCCCCTGTCCCTGACTCTGCTTGTGCTGGGGCTTCTGCTGCTTGGGCTTGCTCTTCTGGTGCTGGAGCTTCTGCTGAAGCTGCTCCTGGCAGTGGTGCTTCTGCTGGTGCTTACTCTGCTGAAGCTGCTCCTGGCGGTGGTACTTCTGCTGGTGCTTACTCTGCTGAAGCTGCTCCTGGTCCTGCTGGTCTTGCTGGTCCTGCTCGTCCTGCTCGTGCTCCTGGACTTGCTCGTACTGCTCGTACTGCTCGTACTGCTCGTGCTCCTGGTCCTGCTCGTGCTCCTGGTCTTGCTGGCACTGCTGGTGCTTACTCTGCTGCTGATGATCCTGGTCCTGCTGTTGCTGCTGGTGCTGCTGCTGCTGGTGCTGATCCTGCTGGTGCTACTGCTGCTGCTGCTGTTGCTGCTGCTGCTGCTGCTGATCCTGCTGCATGTCCCCATTGCCTTGTTGGAGGTCCACGAGCCTGTTCTGCAAGACTGGGTAGCGGGTGTGCATGAGATTGTGCAGGATGCAGCAAGCTTCCACGATGCTCCTCATGGTCCGTGGATGATGCTGCATGGTGGTGAGAAGTACCTGGAACCTGTTGGCCAGGATGCCAAAGGCGTTCTCCACCACCCGCCTTGCCCTGGACAGCCTGTAGTTGAAGATCCTCTCTTCATGGGTGAGGAGTCTGGAGGTGTAGGGCTTCATGAGGTAGGTTCTGAGGGAGAAGGCGTCATCCCCCACGATGAAGTAGGGCACATCTTGTGTGTCGTTGGGCAGGGGGTCTGGATCTGGGAAGCCCACGATGAGGTTGCGTTCCAGCCCCTCCTTGAGGTCACTGGCGTTGTATACCTGGGCATCTGAACATGAGCCGTTGCCTGAAGCATCGATGTACATGAACTTGTAGTCAGCATCGACCATGGTGAAGAGGACGATGCTGAAGAAGCCCTTGTAGTTGAAATAAGTGGACCCCGACTTGGTTGGAGCTTTGCAGGCCACGTGCTTGCCATCTATGGCTCCAACGGTTTGGGGGAAGTTCCACCTCTGATACCACTGCTCTGCAACTTTCTTCCATCCTTCTTCAGTGGAGGGGCACTGGAGGAGCTCCTCCAGGTATTCTTCGATGATGGCCTGCACCACTTCTCTGACCACAATGCTGATGGTGTTGTGTGGCACCCTCCAGCCGTACTGCATGCTCCTGTAGGTGGTCCCTGAGGCCAGGTGGTGCAGAGTGAGTGCCACCTTGAGCCCAGGTTCCAGGCTGGGCCGGAAGTTGGTGTTTGCCTTGGTCAACCTGGGTGTCAGCCGCTGCACAACTTCGTCAAACATGGCTGGAGGCATCCTCATGAAGTTCTGGAATGCACGAGTGTCTTCGTTCCTGAGCTCCACCATCAGCTTGTTGTACAGTCCGTACTCTGCTCTTCTCCCAATCCATCTTCAGACCCAGACGCTTCTTGGCCACCTCCTTTTCTTCCCGTAGTAGAGTTCACAGAGCCTGTAGATGGCTTCGCACTGTTGCAGAAGGATGGTGGCTGCCAAAAGGACTGTGTTACGATCCACAGTTGACATGACTGGATGCTGTGAAGAGCAAGAGTCAGATGAAGGCTACAGAGGTCTGCACAGCTGGGCTGCTGGTCTGAAAGTGAGATGCAGATGAGTTTCTCCCCCTTTTTATAGGCAGTATAGGTTTTCCCCTAGGTGTCCCTTTGCATCCTCTAGGCATCCTCTAGGCATCCTCTGGACATCCTTTATATCGGAGATAGGTCCCCTCTGCGAACGTTTTTTCCATTTTAAATGCTTTGTTTCCGTGCTGCATCCGCTAGGCATCCGTTCTGCATCCGTTCTGCGTCCGCTCTGCTTCCTCCCTGCATCCGAGCGGATGCGAGTTGCGCGGATGCGGAACGGATGTCTAGCGGATATAGCGGATGCGGAACGGATGCAGAACGGATGCCGAGCGGATGCCTAGCGGATGCAGAATGGACGAATTGGATACATTTTCCGCTCAAAAGTTTTGAGCAGCTCAAAACTTTCTGAGCGGATGAAACGTCCATAAACGGATGCTGGACGGATAGAGAGGAAGCAAAACGGAGGCAGAGAGTACAGAACGGATACATCGCGTTAACCAACGGATGGCAAGCTTTTTTGTCCATTTTACATCCTCTTTGCATCCGTTGGTGCAGTGTGACAGGGGCTTAATAGTGGCCTTAATACTAATTCAATTGCTGTTTTCTCTTTAAAGCAGGTTCACTCCTCAGTGTTTATTGCTTGACTTTTTGAGTGAATGATCCATTCAAAGTAAAAATTTCAAATTCATTCCATCAAAAATTTCAAATTCCTTCCATTCCTTTCATTTATCCTTCCAGATAAATACAAAAGTATATTAAATGGCCTCAGTTACATTATTCTGTCAACCACTACCTTTCTCAATCTGAGAAGACCAGCTTGCCAAACTTATATGACCCTTAATCAGGCACTCTGTACTCACATAAGTCATACAAAAAAGCACAGTTTTTTTTTATAAGAGCCAGGGATCATTTCAATATTCTAGACCGGGGTGTCAAATTGGCAGCCATGGGCCGGATACATCATGTGCAAGCCATGCCCCACCCTAGTTCCATGAAGGGAAAAAATGTCACAATAACAGGGCGAGTTTGACACCCATGCTGTCGATAGAAGAACAGACCTCCCATTCCCATGACTATATTTATGGTAAAATATCAAAACAGGAGATGGGATGAATATGGCTGGAAAACAGTAATCTCTATACTTGTTATCAACATAGTGTTCCTCTACATTGTCACAAAAAATATTTTTCAGAATATATGACAAATCCTCTCATCAATAAGCCAAGTACATCATGTATTAAATGTGTGATCATTTATAGATGATAGAAAAACATACTATCTGACTGAAGTCATGGTTTATAAGGACATTCAGATACATAACATCTCAAAAATTTATATTACATTTTGAGGAAGGATCACAATCTGGGCCTGCCAATCTTTGGTGACAGAGGAGGAAAATTATTAAATACACAAAAATTAATTATTTGTTCTTGCTTGAACTTCTTTTTGAAATCTGTTCCATGGTATCTGACTCAAAAACAAATATAGCTTTTGATATAAAAATATTTGTATATCTGATTTATAAGGGGAAGAGTAATACAATTTGGGGGTAATTAGGTAAGAGAACTATTTTTATCAGCATATCAAAATATTTCCCAAGCTGTTGTATAAAAATAATAATAACCACTCTTTATAAATTACACAAAATTTAATTCTATTAATTCAACAAATTCAATGTATGCATTATAAGTATTCTTCAACTTATAATCATTTGTTTCGTGGCCTTTGAAGTTACAACAGCACTGAAAAAATGACTCATGAGCATTTTTCACACTTATGACCATTGCAACCTTCCCATGCTCACACTATCAAAATCCAGACTCTTGGCAACTGGCATGTACACATGACAGTTGCAGTGTCCTGGTCATGTGATCATGTCAGTCTTCAAGATCTTCTGCTATTGCTTTGCATCTTTTTGACTGCCATAAGTAACAGGGGGGTGGAAAAGGGAGGTAGGAATAGCTGGGGAAGTGAGCTGGAGGAGTTACAATCATCTGATGTATAAATGGAAGGGGGGAGCATACAATAGAGTTAGGTTTCTATTTCTCGCTTAGCTTTCTTCTTTCTCTGCGCAACTGCAACCCGTTATCAAGCTATGCCAAGGTCAATGGACAGAGGCCTCATCATCACCTGAAGATGCCACATGATCATATCCACAACTTTTAATTGGAAGTGGCAGTTGAACTTTTGGGGGTGGGAACATTTCCATCATTTTCTATATGTGAATTGCGCGCCTAAATTCTCAGATTCAGAATTCTTTGGTTGCTACCACTTCACTTTCAGTAAAAGATATCTTTCCTCTAAACTAAAGAGTCTAAGTATTTCTTTCCTGGATTTTGAATGGAGCTCCTCCTGACATTATTCTGAATCTCGTTCCACTGGCCCACCCGGAGAGAATACCCAATTTTCTTCTGAGGGGGCCTGGACATCATGTCATCTTCAAATAGTGACCAGGAGGATCTGGGAGCCATTGCAGGCCAAGATTCTTTGCTGGTGCAGGAAGCCCAATCGCTAGCAGAGCTCAGTCTGGAAGAGGATCCAGCTGTGAAGCCCAGATGGTCGGTGGGAGTTGGTTGGAAAGATCCAGAGAAGGACCCCCCCCCCGGGGTCACAACTACCCGTCGCCGTGGAAAAGAGGAGCCTTGGCAAGAGAAGGAAAAGAGGGAACTCTTGCTGGATCAAGCCAGGAAACTCCTGAATGAAGCCTTTGAACAACCTCAAGCTCCACAAAGGTATGAAGGGGGAGGGGAGGCAGCCCCAGCCAGAAGAAGCAGAGCAACTCCCTCTCCCATAAATCAACCCGATCCAGCAGCAGCCCCGGGGCCTTCGGCGGGAGGTGTGACTCCTAGAAGGCGTAGAGCTCCTAGGCTGCCTCCGTTAGAAGTAAAATACGGAGGGGATCCCAAAGCCTTGGGATTTTTCTTAGCTCAAGT
>BLBF01000017.1:40859920-40893699 GCA_015471245.1 Laticauda colubrina
AGTCTAAGTATTTCTTTCCTGGATTTTGAATGGAGCTCCTCCTGACAGATCACCTTTTGTGACCTTCTGACAAGCAAAGTCAATGGGAAGCCACATCCACTTAACAACTGTGATGATTCACTTGATAACTGTGGCAAGAAAGGTCGTAAAATGGGGCCAAACTCACTTAACTGTTTTGCTTTGGAAATGTTGGGCTCTATTGTGATCATAAGTTAAAGACTACCCATAGTTGTAGCCTATAGCCCATTTATCATTTATTAGAAATTCAGTCAGTGTTACTTTTCCTGGATTCAATCTGATTGAGTGTTTTGAAAATATTGAAAGTATTGAAAGTATTAACTGAGCATATATTTATAATACTGTTGGAAAAGGATATATTGGCATTTAAATATTTAATACATCTTGATAATTATGGAAAACTTGAATAATGCTTATTTTCTTAAACAAAAGTTCACGTTTTATAATAAACAGGATTAACAGTGGACCAAGAAACTCAATTGTTAGCAATATTTTTTTTAAAAAAATAAATATATTTATATCCTCAAATAATTAGTACCGTGTTTCTCATATAATAAGACCAGGTCTTATTTTTTTCTGAGCCCCCCAAAAATGGCTAGGCCATCTTTTTGGGGGTGACTTAATTCCCCCCCTTGCATATTCGGGCGGGTGGGTGGTGACAACTTGGATGTTGACCTCAGCGTTGGTGGGGCACTTCGTATCGGGGTCAATGCAGGCAGCACCATATCCGGGTCTGCAACAAAAGTACTTCCTAATGGCAAGCCCCCCCCCCCCCACCATTCCCCTCCATTTTGCATGTTTTAATATAAGCCTTAATTTGGGGGGAGGGGCTTAATTTCATTTCATGCCTATAAAACATGCTGGGACTTCACATTGGGGGAGGCCGTATTGTTGGAGAAATAGGGTAAGTGCACTTGTATGGATGCTTACAGATTTATGACTACTGTGATGACTACTCCCCAGATTCTTTCTCAGATGCCAGCTCAGGGGAGGTTGAGCCCATTTGTGGCATGTCAGGAACTTAATTGAGAAACCAGGAACTCCTTAATTGAAAAAGTTAATTGATGGTTCTGAACAGCCGTTGGAAAGAGATGTGGAGGAGCCTTCAGCTGGGGAAAGTTTGCAGTGTCAGATGGACAGCAAAGAGGAGGAGAACGACCTTCTGCACCCTGATCCAAGAGCACATAGGGCAGAGAAAAGGCAGCAGCAGCAGAGGTCAGTCAGACTACTTGAGAGGAGAAGGCCCCGCCCATCTTGATTGGCTGCATTGGAAAGCTGTTTATTTAACACATCAGATAGATGGAGGCATTGCTGAGAATGTGTTGGTTTTCTAACTGTTTGTTTGTCTATCGTGATTCCTACTTCACTCTGGATTGACATTGTGTTTAGAATTGGGCCTTGGAGGCTCTGAACTTTTCTTGCCATGAACTCTTCATGTGAGCTGTCTTATGTGTAGATTTAAGTTTAAATCTGGTGGATTTAAATTTTTCTGGTGGAGTTATTTTGTTTGAGCAACTTTCAATTGCTTTGTGGACTATTAGGCATTACTCTGTAGAGTAATTTTGGCTGGTCATGGCTGGACTTAATTGGGCCAGTTCTGAGTTTTAGTGAATTGCTGGGGATTATGAATAAAACTCACTAAGCTACAGTTACGTATGTGAGTGAGTGGAGCAGCACAACTACAGGCATTATAAAAAACCTGAATCTATTAAATTGTTTGGAATTAAGCAGGTGTGTACAAAGACACTTGCTGTAGCTGTTTCTTTCAGCTGTATGAATAAACACACAAGCACTTGCTATTCAGATTTATTTCAGTTCAATGGAGCCCATATGGTCTTACTAACGTCCCTGTCCTATTGTTTTTTATTTTTCTTATAAGTATTTATCTCATGTATTCAAAACTATATTTATTCTTATACCTGTAACTTGTAAGCGATTGACAAATCAAATAAATACTAAATTGCTGTAGTTCATTTCTTGCTACAGTTCCTTACAGTGTGCAATTAACTAATTGATCTATAACAATATTCAGTTCACCCAAATTCTTAGAGCAAATGAAGCTATTTTTACAATAATTGCACTTACCTGACCGTTAAAATTTTGTTCATGATTTCTATTTGTCTACATACAATACTTGGAATGGGTTATACATTTGCAATATATTTTCTTTTTATATTATGATAATTCTAAGATCTAGATTTCATACTTGTGGCTGACTGATGTGAACATTGCTACTTGTTCTGTGAAGCAATTGAAGAGAATATATGAGCATGTATAGAATAAATGGTCAAAGTACTTTTGTCTACTAAACTCAAATTCTGTTTTGTATAATAAATATGCTAAAGAAATTAAAACCAAGCAATTGTAATTCTTTCTTACGGGTAGACATTTTTGTATGAATTCTTGCAAAAAAAGACATCTTCAAAGCAACAGATTTCAAAATACTACAGCTTCTCCAGTTTGTTGTACTAATTACAGTTTAGATTTTGTTATAAATTATTAAATTTATTTATTAAATTTATAAATTATTAAAAAATTTATTAAATTTTTAAATAAAGTTAGATTTATAATATGCATTTCTTTATGTCTTCAAAAAATATCTGTCCAAAAAACAAATAATAGTAAAATAATATTTATAAGAACTTGTGAATTATTTTGCATGGGGAGTTTTAAATAATTCTTTCTTTTGGGTTTTACTTATCATTAACAAGTTGTTAATAGTTCTCCTTTTTTAAGAGTGCATTGACAGTGTTTTTTAAAAAAGAAAAATATTTTAATACCTTACTTAAAGGAATTGTTAGTTCATGAGCAATGAGTTCATGAATGCAAAAATTTAACAATTGTTTATGATACTTTGGATACAATTGTCATTTTTTAAAGTTACATCCCATCTATATTTAACCAAACTAATTGAGGGTTAGTCTGTTAAACTGAGATTTCACTGCAAATGGATCCATTTACATTAATTAGGCAATTACACAAATGGAGTAAATGGCACAGATGATACAAATTTGAATGTAAAGATGCCTTCTCCTTCCTAACTGTCTGTTAAATCAAAGTTCAATTGTCTTTAAAAACCATTGTACTCTTGAAGGACAGTTTTAGATGATATCATCTGGGATTGGAAGAATGGAAAAAAATAGAAATTTATTAGGTAAACAGTTTGGATCTTCATAAGGTTATGAAGTCTTTAATCTCATATCCCAAAGGATGGTTCTAATATAACATGTAATGTATTACATTATCCAAAAAGCTGTTTTATTCGGAAAACACACAAGGTAGACCGGGTTCCAACAACAAATACTTTATTCTTTAACTAGTCAGTAAATAGGAACACTTGGCTGAAGCCGAGGCCAGCCTTTTATACAGGCTGGCTTGCCTGCTTGCAGCCAATGGCAGTTGCTTAAATTTGCCACCTTTTAGCAGCTCTTTGGATTGGTTCCTAGTGAACCAATCCAATGCTTAGTTTATTTGACCAATCAGGTTTGCAGATTTGGAGTCACCCACTTTACATATAGAACACCCCTCCCCTCTTAGTTCAATCCCACGTGGTGACGTAGTCTCGCAGGTAGGCGGGGCTTTTCCGGACTCGACTTGACTTGCGCAGTTCATTCTTAGTGAAGTCTTCGACCGGTTCGGATGGGGCTGTTGTGTCGTGCGTTCTTCTCCCTGGAACCGTCTGGAAGGGTGAGTCAGCCATTTTACCGCCGCCTGAGTTTCTTAGGCTGGCGGTTTTGCTGCTCCCTCCCGTTTCCTCTGGGCAGGTCGAGCTGGCCTGGCTGGCCCCTTCCGATGGGCTCTTGACGCAAGTCTCTCCAAACAGTGAGTCTTTTATTTGCTCTTGATTATATGTTTCATTGGTTTTGGTTTTAAACAGTTCTTTATTTACTTCTCGCTTTCCCCCCCCCCACCTTGGTTTGCAATTTGTCGGTTTTGTCGGTGAATGGTTGTAAGTCTGTGGTTCTCTCTATAATTCAGGATCGAAGCTGGTATATGTGCCATTTCCATTCCTTGCCATCCTCTATTATTAATCGGTAGGATTTGGGGCCTGTGATTTGGGTAATCTGTCCTGGTAGCCATACCGGGTCCCCGGTGAAGTTTTTAGCGTATACTAAATCGCCTATTTCGAATTGTCTAAACCATGTAGAGGAGTCAGGGGGGTTTTCTGGAGTAAAATTTGGGTGTAACCTATCAAGGTGTGATCTTAACTTTCGCCCCATAAGTAATTCTTCTGGGGACTTGTTGGTTATGGTACTGGGCGTTATGTGCTGGAGTGTGAGCAAACGGTTTACTTTCTGTTGGACATCTCCAGCATCCATTCTTTCTAAACCTTCTTTCGTAAACCGGACCATTCTCTCAGCCCTGCCGTTCGCAGCCGGGTGAGCCGACGCGGTTAGGGCATGTCTTATACCTAGGGAGGCTAGGTATTGCTCAAATTGTATGCTGGTTAGCTGTGGCCCATTATCTGAGACAAGAACGTCTGGTATGCCATGGGTGGCAAAAAGGTTGTCCAGCTTTTTAATTACAGTTTCTGTTGTCATTGATGGCATAACTTTTACTTCAAGCCAATAGGCATCAACGACAATCAGAAAGGTATGCCCCTTGGTAGGACCCGCGAAATCAATGTGTATTCTTGACCAAGGTCCCCGAGGGGTTTCCCAGTCCTTAACGGGTGCTTTTGGTGGGGACGGTCTAATTGCCTGGCATTTGTTGCATGAGCTTACCCAATACTCTATGTCCTTATCAATACCCGGCCACCAAACATAACTTCTAGCAAGGCTTTTCATCTTAACCATTCCCGGGTGCCCTTCATGTAACAACCTAAGTACCCTGGGTTGTAATTTAGCAGGAATTACCACCCGATCACCCCACAACAAACACCCCTTTTGGATTGAAAGTTCAGTCTGTCTGGACTGGAAAGGTTTAAAGTTTTCAGTTTTTTGATCCTCCGGCCAGCCTTTACCTACCCAGCTAAGAACGCGGGCAGTCAACGAGTCTTTCGTGGTGGCTCTGGCGACATCATAAACTGATATGGGTAGATCGGGGCAAGTCTCAATTTGTAGCGTTGTCATCGCTGGTGCTGGGTCTTCGTCGGTGGCTGGTAAGGGTGCTCTGCTCAAAGCGTCCGCATGGGAAATTTGTTTCCCTGGGCGATGTGTCAGAGTGTAGGAATAAGCTGCTAGGAACTCTGACCATCTAGTCATTCTTGGGGACAGTATATTAGGTATTGGCTTGTTTCCCGCCAAAATCCCCATCAGCGGTTTGTGGTCTGTTATGATTTGAAAATTCCGCCCATATAAGTACTCGTGGAAGCGTTTTACTCCAGCGACAATTGCTAGAGCTTCCCTGTCCAATTGGCTGTAATTCCGCTCAGTTTTGGATAGAGTCCTAGAGTAATATGCGATGGGTGCTTCTCTGCCATCAGGTAGTTGGTGGCTCAGGATGGCACCTACTCCGTATGGTAAGGCATCGCAGGTCACTCTTAATGGCAGTGTGTTGCTAAATTGGATGAGAATGTTTGTTGATGTTAGCAAGCTTTTAATATTTTGGAAGGCTTTTTTTTCTTTGTAACCCCAAGTCCAAGTTGCCTTCTTGTCTAAAAGACGGTGTAACGGTTCTGCTATAGTGGCCTTGTTTGGCAGGAACACATTATAAAAATTAATTAGTCCTAAAAATGCTTGTAGTTCGGTTTTATTTCTTGGTTCAGGTGCGTCTTTGATTGCTTTAACTTTTTTGTCTGTAGGGTGGATACCCTCTCCGTCTATTGAGTAGCCCAGGAATTCGACGCTATTCTTAATTAAACAGCACTTTTCTCTTTTTACCTTGAGGCCAGATTCCCTAAACTTAGTTAATACTTCTTTGAGTCTTTTCCTTAATTGAGTTTCATCTCTGGCCGAGATTAGGACGTCGTCAAAATAGGGAACGTCTCCTTGTATGCCATTTAGGAGGCGTTCCATCAGACTCTGGAAAACGCCAGGGGCCATGCTTACTCCAAATTGGAGCCGGTGATATTTGAATGCGCCCTTATGGGTGACTATAGTCTGTGCTTCTGCTGTTTCTGGGTCCACTGGGAGTTGTTGATAGGCTTGTGCCAAGTCGAGTTTAGCAAAAACTTTGCCCTTTCCCAGGGAGTGAAGCAAATGCTGGACTACTGGCACCGGGTATGCGCTTGGTTGTAATGCGTGGTTCAGGGTAGCCTTATAGTCACCACAGATTCTAATGGACCCGTTAGGTTTTATGGGTGTGACAATAGGCGTTTCCCACTTGGCATGGTCCACAGGTTCTAACACCCCTTGGGCTATTAATTTGTCCAGCTGTTCCTCTATTTTTGCCTTTAGTGCAAAAGGAACTCGCCTGGCTTTTATTCTTCATGGGGCTATTTGGGGGGTTAGATTGAAAGAAATGGGATTTCCCCGATACTTGCCAAGTGAGCCGTCAAAAACGTCCTGGAATTCTCGGATGAGGTCGTCTTCCCAGCCGGTTGTAGTCACTCGATCGATCCCGGTCATCCCGATGCCCAATGGCGCGAACCATTCGATGCCCAGGAGGCTTGGTCTGTCTTGGTCGACGATGGTCAGCGGTAGCACCTTGACGTGTTGTTTGTAGGCGACTCGGAATTGTCCCATGCCTACCACAGGGATTTGGTTTCCCTGATAGTCCTTGAGGGTTAGGTGCTGCTTCTTCAATTCTTTGGGTTTGATATCTGGGACTAGCTGTTTTATTGTGTCCCACGATACCATGGAGAGGAAGGACCCTGAGTCCACTTCCATCTTGCAGTGTTTTCCTTTGATTTTTACGATGACTTTAATTTTCTTCCCACTTTCCGTCTGAGCGCTCTTTATAATGACAGTTTGGTGTGTATTGGCTCGCTTCTCTTGTTGCCACTTTCTCTCAGCTCGTTTAGGCTCAGCTCGTGTTGGGGAATTTCTGCGTCTCGTTGGGCTGTAGCATTTTTTGTTCCTGCAGATTTTCTCGATGTGCCCTTGTTTCTTGCAATGCCGGCAGATGGCATCGAGAAATCTGCATTCGGCTCGGGGATGGTTTCCTCCGCAGCCAGCGCATTCCCGCCAATTTCTTCTTTCGCGCTCTTTTCTGTTCATGAGCAAATGGTGGATCTCGTCGTCTTCTTCGCTCGATTCAATTGTTTCGCCCGACTCTTTGTAGTGGGTTTTGGTGGCAAGCTGCTTTCTGTCTTTGGTTGGTGTTTCTTCGCTTTGTGTGTTCATCTTTTTCATGGCTATGGCAGATTTTTTTGCGGCTTCAGCGGCTGTGGCTTCCGCGATGGCTTTGGTAACAGTGATGTTGGGCTTGTTGAGTAATTTACTCTGTGTGGTCGAGTCTCTCAGGCCCAACACCACGCGATCTCTCATTGCTTCATCAATGTTCAAAAATTCACACTCACCCCCTAATTGTCTAAGGGCAGCGATGAAATCGGCGACGGTCTCTCCCTCTCTCTGGTCTCTGCGGTAAAATTCGTGTCGCTTTATTAAGTTTGACACCATCGGAGCGTAGTGTGCTTTGAGGACTCTTTGCAATTCTGTCCACATTAGTTGTTTAACGTCTCGGGGCTTCGCAAGGGCCTTTGCCATCTTGAAAACTGTTGGCCCGCAGTGCGTCAGGAATACAGCTCTCTTGCGTTGCTCTGAAATGTCTTCCATTTCATTGCTCTCCAAATACATCTGGAAGCGATCAGCATAGGAATCCCAATCCTCTTCGTTGGGATTGAAGGGTGCGGGCGGTGCGTTGTTTCCAGGCATCTTGGTTGTCATCTGGACTTCTTATCACCGCGTGCAGGTTTTTCCGTTCAGGACGATCCCACCTTCGTCTCCAGTGTTTTATTCGGAAAACACACGAGGTAGACCGGGTTCCAACAACAAATACTTTATTCTTTAACTAGTCAGTAAATACGAACACTTGGCTGAAGCCGAGGCCAGCCTTTTATACAGGCTGGCTTGCCTGCTTGCAGCCAATGGCAGTTGCTTAAATTTGCCCCCTTTTAGCAGCTCTTTGGATTGGTTCCTAGTGAACCAATCCAATGCTTAGTTTATTTGACCAATCAGGTTTGCAGATTTGGAGTCACCCACTTTACATATAGAACATAATGTATTACATTATCCAAAAAGCAATTAACACTACTTCATACTTTTAGAAGTCATCTGTTTGTAATGGTAGACCAGATAGGAAACTGATCATCATAATCATACTTTCTTGAGTGTAAAAAAAATCTTGCAAGTCCACTTCTGTTTTACTTTTGTTCTGTCATATACCCCAATGTGTCAGGGAAGAACCAGTCTGAGTCTCCCACTAATCCTGTCTCCTTCCCCGAGGCTCTTCCCCAATGATTCTGCTCTTATTTCTGCAAACAGTGCCTTCAAGACCATCTCATAGCTTTCCGCATCATCCTACCTATTTATTCATCGCTGTAATAATTAAATGATGGGTCAGCAGAGTAATGCTGTATTTGCTCATGCACAGTCCTGGAATCCTCATATCTAGGAAGACTCTTTGAATAATCATATTAAAAACTGTTAATAAACCAAGACAATTGATTTGGCATAGGAAATTGCAAAGTGATATTTAGGAATGTAGGATTAACAATTGATCTATAACCCTTGGATTTATTTGGGGGTGGGGCGGGGTTTTGTATTCAAAATCTGTGCATAATTGCATTTAGTTCTTTTTGTAAAACTTAGACAAAATATGCCAATTAAAAACTAATATACAAAATTCTTGTTCTTCAAAGTTGTAATGGAGTTGGGGAACTGGTAAATTTACTGAAGTAATGATAACTCTAATTACTACCTTGGTTGGAGAAAAACAAGTGAATACCTCATAAGATTTTTGTCTTAAGCTTGTGTTTTATTATGGTATATAGGATATCAGGAACATTTATTTACACTTTTCAAATCATGGGTGTCTAAACTTTTGGCTTGCCTAGATTGCGTAGAGTAAAGAGCAATTATTTTGGGCTGTACATAAAATAGATAATACAGCTAACTATATTATGTTTTTAAATATCACACTGTCTTGTATAGCTGCATTATTAGCTGCCCAGGGCTCTATGCGGCCTGTGGATCACAGGTTGGACATGCTTTCTCTAAATGTTGAAGAATATGAAAAAGCAAAATTGTTTTTGCTTTTTGTTTTCTTTGGCTGTGGCATTATGTTTGCTACCATGAGTACATCATACTTTACTGTCTGTTCCTAACCCACCTTATGTTATTTTAATTCTGAAATAACCCAATCTCATCCTTACAAACTTTCCATTTTTTAAATAATGTTTTAATTTACAGAATTTATTTTGTTGCAGTTTAGTGAAACTATAGTGTTATTGGATACACACAAATATTTTATATAATATGTTCGATGCTACATTCATTTCAGTTCTCCTTTTTTATCAGACAGTTGGGAATTGTTTACATTGGGCAAAAATAGTAATTTCGGGGGGAATCGTGGACAGAGTGTTACTTTTGCTTATAGATGCATTATGTTCCTCTAAAAATAATCTATAGACAGATGGAGGGATAGGAAGAGGCATAAAAGAGAGAAAAAACAGATTGACATCATTCTTGTAGAAATCTGTAGTAGAAGATTTTAAGAAACAATAGAAAAAGCTCTTTGTTC
This sequence comes from Laticauda colubrina, assembly GCA_015471245.1. Classification (NCBI taxonomy): domain Eukaryota; kingdom Metazoa; phylum Chordata; class Lepidosauria; order Squamata; family Elapidae; genus Laticauda; species Laticauda colubrina. The sequence continues at coordinate 40,869,563 of BLBF01000017.1, forward strand.
AACATAAACCACATATTGACATTTAAAGGGCTCAGATATAAGAAAGTGGGAAATATCTTGAAGCTTAATATTTTTTTCTCAAAATTCCTTCCCATAAATTGTACCTAAACATTCTTATTTTCATCATTTTCACTTTTATTTCAGACACAATTTCTGTTGCTATTCCCTGATCAACTTTTGCAGAATGAATTCTTCTTTCAACATTTATCATTTCTGTGATTCCAAGTATTTACTTCAAAGTAAAGCCAACTTAGTATTTGAAACATTTCCAGTTCCAGTTTTTGATGTATTGATTTCCCCCCCTTAGTCTCACAACAAAAGCCAATTAGTGCCAAATAAAGAAAATCAGAAGCATTCAGGAATTTATCCCTTTTCATGAAGTTGCTCAAGATAGAGAAGATAGTTTGGTTTGAATAATTGGGGAATGCAGTGCAATAACAGTTTGGAATCTTTTCTGCCCTAGACTGATATAGCAGATGGAATCCTGAAAAAAATGATAAAACTATATATTTAAAGTCAATTTACCACAGAATCTGAACTAAGAGATTTATAAACACACTGGGTACAAAATTCACCATGCAGTACATACTTAAGTGAATTAGACTTGACCAAATCTAACCATTGCTAAACCATTGGCTAACACTGAGCTACACTAGTTGTCGGGTAGACTAATTTTTGTCTGGAGATGTTCTATTTAAAAGGTGAATTTTCCCAATAGAAGATCCTGTTGGCCTGATTTATCTGTTGAATATCACAGAACTGCACAGGCTAATGAATCATCAGGTCCCGCTCTGCTAGTTTCTGGATGGACCTGACCATTAAACCCCTGTCAATACAAGGCAGGGTGATGTAGGCAGATCCATTAGCTTCTGATTTCACACCTGATTTTTCCATACCCTTTTCAATCAGACACATATGTAACTGCATATGTTATAATTTCCTTACAGTGGACTTGCTTGGAAACATTGCAAATTATACATAAATGTCTGCAGGGAAAACCCTTCATTTATATTCTCTATCAGCATTGGTTTCCACATAAACTCATCTTGCATTAAAAAGGTCTGGCTCATGTATAAGCCAATGTCTATACAATTATACAATAAAAGGGTTTTCTCATGCATAAACTTTCACTGACATGCAAATGTCAAGGCTATAGCAATATTGTTTTCCTAGTGATCTAATGCTAATAGCAAAATGAGAATAAAAAAAATGTATGGAACATTTTTGTATAAGTAAAATGTATAAGTTACCAGAAAGCAGACTAGATCAATTCATATGGAATCTTCAGTGGATATTAAACCCAGTCAATATAGTCTAACAACACTTATATTTTATCAATTATCAAGAGTCAGCAAAAAAGTGGAAGAATTAAGTTCCTTATTTATATAAAATATAGCATTATCAGATAAAAAGATACAGCCTGAACTCCAATCAGTGTTTATATGTGCTCTCTCTGTGTGTACTCGCACATAAACATAAGAAATTATAATCTTCATGGGACAACAAACAGGACCATTTTAGAGTCCCTTATACTTAGCCCTAGATTAACTTTACAGATTATATCCTATAAATTCTGTGCCTATTGCAGAGTTGGTTGCAAACCAACCTCAATATGGTGCATTACTGTTTACAAAGATTACAAGCTAGGTTCGATATCATATCCCAATGGAATATTACATTGCTGGTGTAATCCTGCTAATACAACCAGAACCTCAGTATTTTAAATATGTGCTCTAGGCTGTTCTTACTTTTACAATCAATACAAAAAGAGTAGCATTAAATCTGTTAAGATGAGCAATTGAGATCAGACCCAGAATTTTTACTGCTTCAGAAATAAGATTTGATGAAAAAGTTACTGATGCTATTTCCCTCTTTCCTCTGAGACTACCTATCTCCGTCAATGCAAAAACAATATCACCATTCAGCCATAGCCTTGATATATCTGAGATCCTTCAGAGTCCCTTTGAGTCCAAAGCCTCATGGCATCCAAGAAAATCCAACAATAAGAGGAAAAGGGGAAAATCAAACCTCATTCTTTATGGCCATGCCATGTTTTGCACCAGAAAACCAAGCAAAATGTAAAAGCTTTCCTTGGAAATAATTTTTGAAAAGTTTGAGTGAGGTTAAACATAACTTGTTTAACAAATAAATTGGATGTGGCTCTGCTGTCCTTTCCTTGTCCTCCTTGCTAACTTTATCCAAAAGAAGTACAGGAAAAATATTTTAAAAATGTCTTATGGGGGGATGACAATTTCAGTATCTTAAACATTTTCCAAATAGTCTAATATTCCTACTATTTTCATTCCATCATGTTGAAAAATGAAGCAATCTCAGACATTTATAAACCTACCTTTGATCTTGAAGGAATCTTGAAATTGTTCAAATCACAAATGAAAACATGCCATCTGTGAAATCTAGATCACCAATTTAGGTCAAATCAGAGCTGATTCATAAATTCTAGAAATGAACCATATTCACATGATATTCTTTGCCATATCTTAAACGTTCATTTAGCAAACTTGGAAATAAAAATTCAAAACTATTGGCCATCAAGACTTTTCAATCTCTGAGATGGTATTTTGCTTGAAGAGTGATGTGAGAAAAGCTGTTTTGTGAAGAAACATGACTTGCTCACTTCTGAGATTTAAATGGCCATACCATTTCTTTTTGCCCTGTTTGTGAATCCTTCAGTGTCTCTGGCCATATTTCTCAACTGTTGACAAACATGGCAAGAACAGAAGGCACTACTCAGTTTCCCTGAACCACTCTCCAAAGTTCTGGATCTTACATAGTCAAGAAATAATTAAATTAATATGTGGGGAGATATGTAGGCAGTAAATAAATTATCAGATACTTAGTTTCTGTGAAGCACTTAACTTGCCTTTCCTATTTGTTTGCCTTTCCTATTAACTTGCCTTTCCTATTTGCTTTTTATATATCAGAGGCTAATATCTTTAGATATAAATGGAAATAGTCACTTTGTGATGCTGACTATAAATTTGTCCTGGCAGATGTGGAAAATAAAACTTTGAAAGTAACACCTTTGAAAACTGAAGCATGGATGAAACTCAAATTTTAAAGGTCCATTTTTTGGTATTTGGTTTCCTTCATTTTATATGCGTAATTCATCATTGAGTTGCATCTCAATTGCTCTTTTATAAAAATATTTACTGAGGTATTATAGCCTCTTAACTTTCTCATTCGGTCTTCTGTTCCTTTTTTAAACAAAATTTTAAAAGCACAAGGGATTTTCAGTAGAAGCTCACAGAAATCTTGGTGATGATTATGAGAACAATTGAACAGGGCTATTCTGTGTAGCTTAACGTATAAAGAAGAACACAAACAGATGTGCTAAAAATGAAAGTTTCCATAGATCAAAGGTTCTCAACCTTTTCTTCACCACCAACCCCCTTGAAATATTTTTGTGGCCAAGGATTATGACCAAGGACTTCCAAGACTTTACTCAAAATTTAAAGGCCAGGTCACATCGCCCAACGGATACAAAGCGTATGTAAAAAGGACACAGCAGACGAGCAAATGTTCCATCCGTTGTTATCCGCTCTCAAAAGTGCCCCAAATTTGCATAAACAAAGCGGACAACAACGGACGGGGGGAGGACATATCGCAGATTTCAAACGGATGCTCAACGGAAGCCTAGTGGATGGAAACAGATGGAAGCGGATGGCACATCCGAAGAGCTTCCGGGGAAGCATAGCAAAGCGGACGCATAGCGGAAAGAGCGGATGCGTAGCGGATGAAGCAGATGCAGAGCGGATGCAGAGCGGATGCAGAACGGGTGCAGAGTGGATGCATAGCGGATGACGCAGATGCGTAGCGGATGCAGAGCAGATGCGTAGTGGATCACTGCGCATGCGGGGAGGATGCATTGCGTCAGCCCCATGGATATAAAAGGAGGCAGCTCGTAAGCAGGTCACCATTCAGAGGAAAGACCTGCTGACAGAGACATCTTCATCAGAGACCATGGGGAAGAAGAGGAAGCCTGTGCCATCTTCAGCCAGCCCTGGCAAGAGGGATAGATCCACCATCCCACCCCCTGGCGCTGACTCTGCTGGTGCTGGTGCTGCTTCTTCTGCTGCTGGTGCTGCTGCTGCTTCTCCTGCTGCTGGTGCTGCTTCTCCTGCTACTTCTCCTGCTGCTTCTCCTGCTGCTGCTGTGGTGGACCAGCCCCAAAGCCCTGAAATCCCTGATGCTGAAGGCCCTGCCAGAGGGAGGAAGAGGCAAGGCAAGGAGAAGGAGAAGGGAAAGAGGAAGCAGTACTCCATCACAGAGAATGAGGAGGAGGTGCTGGAGTGGCTAAGGGAGAACGAGTATATGTGGAGGAAGGGCCACAGGCCCTATCGAGACACCAAGCGAAAGCAGGCAGCTTGGAGACAGAAGGCCGAGAGCCTGGGCTATACTGCTGATGTCCTCCTAGGGTGGTGGAAGCATATGCACACCTGGTACGGGAAGCTGCACCTGAAGAAGTTTGGCCAGGCCGTGGTCAAGCTCACTGACTGGGAGACCTATGTGATGGCTTCCTGGAGGGTGAGGTCCGTCACCAAGGAGCAGCCCCTCTGTCTACCCTCACTCTCAGGCAGCCCACAGACAGTCCTCTTCTGGCCAGGAGACAGCGACTGTGTCCGGGCAGGTGTCCACAGAGCGCCCCACGACAGAGACCCCCCCCGACAGCTGCACACCCTATGGCGGAGGACGTGGAGGATTCTCTCACACACATGGAGCAAGAAGAAGCAGTGACCACCAGAGACCAACCCACACCCACCCTCAGCTCCACCTCCACAGAAAGTAGGCAGAGAGGCAGACCGGAGGGACAGAGCCACACTGTCCTGCTGGAGATCAGGGACACCATCAAGACCAGCGCAGATCTCCTCTCTCAGCTGGTATACTTCAAGATTCCATCCTCAAACTGCAAGCCCTTCCTCACCTATGTGACCCAGACCCTCATGGACATGCCCAAATCCCAGTACCAGGTGATGAAGGAGAGGATCACGGTGCTGCTGCACCACCCTCCAGGCCCAGCTGAACCTGCTCCCACCCACTCCAGGTCTGCTCCTCCACCACAGGCTATGTCACAGCCCTTCCAAGGCTTTCAACAGCCCCTCTCCTACCAAGGCTACGACTACCAGGAGTTCCAGCAGCACAGGCAGCCCTTCTCAGTCCAGGCACAGGTTCCTCGCACGCCACAGGTGCCACCAATGCCACAGATACCACTGATGCTACAGATGCCACCGATGCCACAGATGCCACAGATGCCACTGATGCCACCGATGTCACCAATGCCACCGACGCCACAGATGCCACCGACGCCACAGATGCCACTGATGCCACCAATGCCACAGATGCCACGGATGCCACCGACGCCACAGATGTTTCCTCGCACACCACAGACGCCTGACCTCGCCCAGCTGAACACCAGACAGCCCCACTACACTCCTCCTTCCTCCACCCCACAGCCAAGCCCGGCCTCAGAACACGTCCTGTGCCTGACATCCCAGGTCCTGGATGAAGGGCCTCTCAACCTCACTGGGCTGAGCTAGCTTTCTGAGAGCTTCCTGAACACACCATCTCCTGTTGTCCTCTCGGGGCCAGGCACCCCAATGGCACCTCAGACCAGCACTCTAGCAACAGCCACCTCCACAGTCCCTGTCCCCCTTTACACCTGAGACCATGGACATGCCTCAGAGTGACTGAGAACATTGCCAGAGACTGTTGACTTTATCATTGTTTGGGACACTTTTCTTGGTTCCTTTTGCTTTTGAAATAAAGTCCTACACTTTACTTAACTGTTATTAATAAAGGTTATCTTTGCTTCACACACTTGGGTAATTTCTTTTACTTAATAAAGTCTTGGTGGAAAGTTTTAGAAAATGATTAAGCCTTTGCATGCTTATGGGATGGGCAGGGATACCTGTGGGATGGGCAGGGATACCTGTGGGATGGGTAATAGCTGTGGGATGGGGCAGGAATACCGGTGGGATGGGTAATAGCTGTGGGATGGACAAGGATACCTGTGGGATGGGTAATAGCTGTGGGATGGGCAGGGATACCTGTGGGATGGGTAATAGCTGTGGGATAGGTAATAGCTGTGGGATAGATAAGCCTCCAGTGCAAGCATAGTGGGACTGTATGGTCCACCCTCCCAGGTGCCACACCTTTGGCCCTTTATTATCAATAACAATTTAATCATTGATCCACACATTTCAACACAAACACAACTCTTTATTAATGCCCTATTCGTTGTAAGGCCACTCAACATACATGGCACAATCTCATCCGTGTGATGAGACAGGCTCAAGGAAGCATCTACCAACCTGTCTTGCCACTCCACTGCTCCAGCTGGGGAGTTGCACCAGTGTTTCAGGAGGTTGCGCTGCTTCTTCCCTTCACGTGAGGCTCTGTTGGGGCCTTGCACATCCTCAGTGTCTATCAGGTTTCGCCCTTGCCTCCATTCCCCAGGCTCCATGTCCCCATTGCCTTGTTGGTGGTCCACAAGCCTGTTCTGCAACACTGGGTAGCAGGTGCACATGAGATTGTGCAGGATGCAGCAAACTTCCACGATGCTCCTCACGGTCCGTGGGTGATGCTGCATGGTGGTGAGAAGTACCTGGAACTTGTTGGCCAGGATGCCAAAGGCATTCTCCACCACCCGCCTTGCCCTGGACAGCCTGTAGTTGAAGATCCTCTCTTCATGGGTGAGGCATCTGGAAGTGTAGGGCTTCATGAGGTAGATTCTGAGGGAGAAGGCGTCATTCCCCACGATGAAGTAGGGCATATCTTGTGTGTCGTTGGGCAGGGGTTCTGGATCTGGGAAGCCCATGATGAGATTGTGTTCCAGCCCCTCCTTGAGGTCACTGGTGTTGTATATCTGGGCATCTGAAGCTGACCCTTTGCCTGAAGCATCGATGTACATGAACTTGTAGTCAGCATCAACCATGGCGAAGAGGATGATGCTGAAGAAGCCCTTGTAGCTGAAATAAGTGGACCCTGACTTGATTGGAGCTTTGCAGGCCACGTGCTTGCCATCTATGGCTCCAACGGTGTGGGGGAAGTTCCACCTCTGATACCACTGCTCTGCAAGTTTCCTCCAGCTTTGTTCAGTGGTGGGACACTGGAGGAGCTCCTCCAGGTATTCTTCAATGATGGCCTGCACCATTTCTCTGACCACAATGCTGATGGTGTTGTGTGGCACCCTCCAGGTGTACTGCATGTTTCTGTACGTGGTCCCGGAGGCCAGGTGGCGAAGAGTCAGTGCCATCTTGAGCCCAGGGTCCAGGCTGGGCCGGAAGTTGGTTCTCTGCTTGGTCAACCTGGATCTCAGACGCTCCACAATTTCATCAAACATGGTTGGTGGCATCCTCATGAAGTTCTGGAATGCACGAGGGTCTTCGTTCCTCAACTCCACCATCAGCTTGTCATAGAGTCCAAACTCCGCTCTTCTCCCGATCCATCGTCGGACCCAGACACTTCTTGGCCACCGCCTTTTCTTCCCGTAGAAAAGGTGAAAGAGCCTGAAGAGGGCTTGGTTCTGGTGTTGAATGATGGTGACTACCAAAAGGAGTGTCCGATGATCCATGGTGGAGAAGAATGGATGCTGTGGAGGAGCAAGAGCAAGGCTGAAGAGGTCTGCACATCAGGGCTGCTGGACTGAAAGTGAGATCCAGGTGATTTCTTCCCCCTTTTTATAGGAAATGTCGGTTTTCCGCTAAGTGTCCTTCCGCATACTCCAGACATCCTCCAGACATCCTAAATATCCGAGATACGTCCCCTATATGAACATTTTTTTCCATTTTAATGTTTATATCCGAGCTGCATCCACTTTCATCCTTTCTACGTACATGCTGCTAGCGCTGTGTGTCTGTTCCATGTCCGTTTCGCTTCCTCCCTGTGTCCGTTTTCCGCTGGAGCGGATGCGAGTTGCGCGGATGCGCAGCGGATGCCTAGCGGAAAAAGCGGGTGCGTAACAGATGGCGACAGATGTATAACGGATGTTCCCCGTATGCGTAGTGGATGTAAAATGGACGCGTTGGATAATTCATCCACTCAAAAATTTTTGTGCAGCTCAAAACTTTTTGAGCGGATGAAATCACAGTAGACGGATGCTGGACGGATCGAGAGTATGAAAAACGTATGCAGTGAGTACACAACAGATGCATCACGTTTTCCAACAGATGGCAAGCTTTTTTGTCTGTTTTAAATCCTCTTTGCATCCATTGGTGCAGTGTGACATGGGCTTAAATAACATTTATTCAAGCTTTTTGGATATTGCAGTCCCCCAGGGGTCCAGGGAGCACAGGTTAAGAACCAATGGTGTAGACATTTTAAATTAAATATAAACAGCTACAATATCCTGTGTTTGCCTGCCTTGATATAACTGACTATGAATAACATTACATTTTATGTAACTTCCCTCACATTGTTTTTAACATTTTTAAAATAAAGAATTACCAATAACAATAAAAATTTCTTTTCTGTGATCCTTACCATGATCGTTTTAGAAAAGATAAAACCCCAAAACAAAACAAATCTGAGGCGTTGCTCTCCCGGAGCACTCCCCACGAACTGCCGAATGGGTTTGAGGAAAGACACGACACACGTTTTCTCCTCAGGGTGAGCGAGCCCTGAACTAGCTCGAGACAAGCTCTTTTATTGAGGTTTGGGTGGGTTACAAAATATCAGAAGGCAAGCATGTGATCCTGATTAACCATACTCAAACTGACACATTGGGTTGAATACACATATATGGCAACTATGTTTTGCAAACACAGTTGAGTGGGATGGATATCCATATTTGGGTGTCAGTAGATGTCTTCTATGTGTAAAAAGCAGTTTCTACATCATGTCCAGTATTTTTCGGACAGGCCCCTGTGGTTAGCATTTCTGAGCAGTTTGCAACAGCAGGTGTGGTCATATTTCTACAGAGCTTTTCTGTTGCAGAATGTTATATGCAGCGGGGTAGTTCGTGGTTGGAACAGGATATGGACAAACAATATAGCTATAGCTTATTCAAAAGATTATATGGCTAATGCAAGGCAAAACTACCTGATCATTGCAGTAATGTTTCTCCACACAAATCTATTATATAACTCTTTTACAAGTGGATACAGTGACAAATAGATGCCTGAACTGCATATTGACACTGATATGCTATTTTCACTGAAAAATATCACAATCAGATTATCAGAAAATGGAAGATCTCTCTCTTCAGTGAATATATTCTTTTACATCTTCAAAGCCAAAATCAAAGTTCATCAAAATCAGCAAGAATAAATCTTACTTTTTTTTTGCCAGAAGTTTGCAAATGTATTTTTTTGTAAAATACAAAAAAAAATTTGTAAAATTGTAAAAGTTTTTGCAATAAAATATTTTATTGCAAAAAGTTTGTAAATATGGTTTGGCTTAGCTGTAGAGTCTATAAGTGGAATTAATTAAGACATGTTTTTTTTAGGAAAAAAAAGGCAGAGGCAAAATAATGTCACTTTCTATGGCATAAAACTTGTGTATTCATATTTTTATGCCAGTTGATTGGAACAAATCAATTTGATTCTTTTAAACTTTCCATTTAACAGCTCCCATATGGTTCATATTACACATTATAAAGGGAAAGAAAGGAAAAGAAAAGGAAATATAATCAATCAATTTCCTAACTTGCTGTTAGTTAAAACATTTCATTTTAACAAATGCATCCTTCCACAAAAAGAACTGCTGAGAAAACCACATCAAATAATTTTGTATGAAAGTTCACCCTTCATTTCAATTTTTTTCTAAGAAACATTTTAACACAGAGAAACATAATGAAATGACACCCATAAAATGCAAGCGCTAAATTCATAAGCCAATTGGCACAACATCAAATAAAGCACTTCAAAATATTTAGATTTTTGTCTGCATTGCTCATGCTACCTTTCAAGTTTTGGAATTTTCTCTGAGTCATTGGGGGTGGGATTAGAAATTGTTCCTTTTTTTATCAAATAGATCCTGTGCCAGGAACAAGACAATCACTGAAGAATAATGCACATCCTGCTTTCATGTCTCCTTTTTGTATCAGAAACTTTGATAAAAACAATGTCTTTCTCATGAATTGCACCTGCATCTAGATTCCATAGAATTAAAAACAAAACTTTGATCAACTAGAAAACAAAACAGCATAATGCAAGTGGATATTGTCTCTTTTTTACCTTCTCTTCTGATTTCTCTTAAATAAGTGTTAAATAAGTATGGCTTTATTTTCTTAAAACATCACCAAAAGAACCAAACTATGCTCTTAAATCTAATATATATTTTTCTCATCTGCCATCATCAAGCTTGTGTATTGGGTTCGTCTGTGTGTCAGGCTTTCACAGCCGTTTCTGTTTTAAATTTGGTGCTCATCTCCTGCTTTGTTAGAATGTTTTTTTCTTCATCTTGGTTGGGAGACTTGGTCTGTGTTTATTGGTCTTGGAATTTGCTGTGTTCTGCTTGATTGGTGTTTCTAATATCTTTTGTTGTTTTGTAGCATTTTTTTTGTCTTGTTTAGCTGGCAACATGGTGTTTCGTGTGTTGGGGGCTTTTAGCGCAGCTTGCCTGGATATCTTTTATTAGGAAGCAAGGTTTCATCTGGGTGGCTGGCTGGGGTGTGTCTGAGTTGGAGGTATCAGGGGGGTCTGTTTGTGCCCAAGTGTTTGTTTGGCTTGTGGTATGGAGATTTTTTTGTTTGTGAGTGCAGGCTTCCAGATAATGGACAGTCTGGTGGAGTCATCTCTTCTATTCATGTTTTCAGGTCATTTTTCAATCTCTATGGCTTCTCTAATAATTCTGTGGCTGGGGTTTTCTATAGTGGCTAGGGTTTTAGTGTCATTGAAGTCGATGCTATGACCTGTGGCTTTCATGTGTTGGACTAGTGAGGAGGTGTGTTCCAGCTTTTTTACTGCATTTTTGTGTTCATCCAGGTGGGTACTTATTCTTCTATTGGTCTGTCCAATGTATGTGGCAGAGAATGATGCACAGGGGACTTCATATATGCCTTGGTTTTCCAGGTCAGTTTTATCTTTGGGGTTTCTTAGCATGGCTGCTATTTTTCTGTCTGTTTTGAAGGCAGTCTTGATGTGATGCCTGTGTAGTATCTTACTGGTTTTGTCTGTAGTACCTCTTATGTAGGGCAGGACAGTGTTCCATAGGTCTGTTCATCTTCTTTGTCTCGATTATGTCTCAGTGTGTTTTTGTGGATCAGGCCTGTGATTTTGCTTTTATGGAAGCCATTGGCTGTCAGTACTTTGGTCAGGGTGCATAGTTCAGTCTTTATGTGTGTCTTGTCTGCCAGGCTTCTGGTTCTAGCAATTAGTGTTTTGGCCTCGGAGTTTATCTGTGCTGGGTGGTGGTGGGATTGAGTGTTGAGGAAACAGTTGGTGTGTGTTTTCTTCTGGACACACCATATACGAGAAGAAAACACACACCAACCACTACCTCAATGACAGCAGTTACACATCCCTCTCTAACCCTTTCTGATATACCATATGGAAGATATTGACTGAAAAGTTTACAGGATCTGAATAGGGTTTCCTGCCTTCAGATTCAATACTCCATCTTTCCTATGTACATTTAGCAGGCAACTGCTATGTCAATGGGTTTTGTTGCCTAACTGGAATTTACAAAGTGTAAATTTCTGACAGAACAGACTATGTTGCTGAATTATGGTCTGATTAAATCTGGTCTCTATCCAGTAAGTAGAGTATACAAGGAATAAAGTCATCCTCTAAAGCTAAATATCATAATGCTGTATCTGATTTACATGCAAGGATTCATTGTGGCCTCTGAATTTCTTACTTAACACAAGGATTTACAGAGTCCCATTCCTTCCAGGGTTTGGTCCTGAAATATTTCTTTGGCTGATAATATAAGATTAACAAAAATTTTCATTGTTTTAAATTACCTTATTTCCACATTGGGAAAGGTTTAGCCAATGATAAGAACAGCTGTCTCATACGATGATACATAGAAAGGTAAAAGCTGATGTGGGAGATGTCTTTTCTTATATACATTCTGACTTTTTTTCCAAAGAGGACACCTTTTAATAATAAGGATATTCTTTTCATACACCTGGCAACTAAAAAGAGATTAACTTGAATAGAAGTACAAAATCTCAGCTAACTTTTCTTGAACATTGCCCTTTTATTGTACTAGTGAGAGAATGGAAGTGGTTCTTGGTGAAATGTCCCTTTATTAAAAGAGATTAAAAATCTTTAGCTAAGAATATAGTAATTTAAGTATTTATTACATCACTGGGATGTCTTCAGCATATATAAGCTTCGTATGGCAGCTGGTATCTAACAGTTCAAAAAATGTAAAAGCAGCAGTTTTTTAGGCTCAGTCATTTCAAACATTAATTTTAGAAAACTCCAATAATAAGTCATATTATTAAAACATAAGTTTAAAAACAATTCTCAGCTTACTGAACAAAATACTTTTAATACCAAAAAACAAGAAATAAAAAAGCATGTAAAGGTTTGTGGCAAATGCAGAAACTGGAAAACCCCAGAACTAAAGGCCCTGTCACACAGGCCGATAGATGCAAAACGTTAATAAAAAGGACACAGCGGATGAGAAAAATGTTCCATCCGTTGTTATCCACTCTCAAAAGGGGCAAAAATTTGCATAACCAGAGCGGATAAAATGGAAAGGAATGGATGGGGGGAAGACGCAGGGCAGATGGAAAACGGATGCGGAACAGAAGCCTAGCGGATGGAAGCGGATGGCACATCCGCAAGGCTTCCGGGGGGCCGCAGCAAAGTGGACGTGGAACGGATACAACGGATGCAGAGCGGATGCTGAGCGGATGAAGTGGATGCAGAGCGGAAGCCTAGTGGAAGCCTAGTGGATGCCTAGCGGATGTACAGCGTTCACTGCGCATGCGGGGAGGATGCATTGCGTCAGCCCCGCGGATATAAAGGGAAGCAGCTCAGAAGCAGATCACCATTCAGAGGAAAGACCTGCTTCCAGACACATAAAGTGCCTTGCCAGCCTGCCCTGCATGCATGCCTGCCAGCCTTGCTGCCTGCCATCCTGCCAGCCTCCCTGCCAGCCTCCCTGCCAGCCTCCCTGCCAGCCTCCCTGCCAGCCTTGCTGCTTGCCTGCCTGCCAGCCTGCCAGCCTGCCTGCCAGTCTGCCTTCCAGCCTTGGTGTCTGCCTTCCTGCCAGCCTGCCTGCCAGCCTGCCTGCCAGCCTTGGTGCATGCCAGCCTGCCAGCCTGCCTGCCAGCCTGCCTGCCAGCCTTGCTACCACCCAGCAACCCCACAACCATGGGGAAGAAGAGAAAGCCTCAGCCATCTGCTACCAGCCCTGGCAAGAGGGACAGGGCCACCCTCCCGCCCCCTGGCCCTCACTCTGCTTCTGCTGGGGCTTCTGTAGCACGGGCTCGCTCTTCTGCAGCTGGGGCTTCTGCTGCTTCTGCTTCTGGAGGAGCTGATGCTGCTGCTTATGGCGGTGGTGCTTCTGCTTGTGTTTACTCTGCTGATGCTGCTTCTGGCGGTGGTGCTTCTGCTCGTGCTTACTCTGCTGTAGCTACTTCTGGCGGTGGTGCTTCTGCTGCTTCTGCTTCTGGAGGAGCTGATGCTGCTGCTTATGGCGGTGGTGCTTCTGCTCGTAATTACTCTGCTGTAACAGCTTATGGCGGTGGTGCTTCTGCTGCTTCTGCTTCTGGAGGAGCTGCTGCTGCTGCTTATGGCGGTGGTGCTTCTGCTCGTGCTTACTCTGCTGATGCTGCTTCTGGAGGTGGTGCTTCTTCTGGTGCTTACTCTACTGTAGTTGCTCCTCGTCCTGCTGGTCCTGCTCGTCCTGCTGGTCCTGCTCATCCTGCTCGTGCTCCAGGTCTTGCTCATCCTGCTTGTCCTGCTCGTGCTCCTGGTCTTGCTCATCCTACTGGTCCTGCTCGTACTGCTGGTCCTGCTCATGCTCCTGGTCCTGCTCATGCTCCTGGTGCTGCTGGCGCTGCTGGTGCCTACTCTGCTGCTGATGATCCTGGTCCTGCTGGTGCTGCTGCTGCTGCTGGTGATTATGATGATGATGATCCTGCTGGTGCTGCTGCTGCTGCTGCTGATGATGATGATCCTGCTGGTGTTGCTGCTGCTGCTGGTGTGGAGGAGCAGCCCCTACAACCTGGAAGCCCCTCTGATGAGGGCCCATCTGGTCCTGCCAAAGGGAGGAAGAGGCATATGAGAGAACGGTAGAGAAGGCAATACTCCATTGAGGAGGAACACGAGGATGAGGTGCTGGAGTGGCTGAGAGAGAATGACTATCTGTGGCGGAAGGGACACAGGCTCTACAGGGACACCAAAAGGAAGCAGGCTGCTTGGAGAGAGAAGGCGGAGAGCCTGGGCTACACTTCGGAGGTGCTCCTCGGCTGGTGGAAGCACATGCACACCTGGTACGGGAAGCTGCACCTCAAGAAATCTGGCCAGGCCATGGTCAAGCTGACAGACAGAGAGACCTACATCATGGCCAGGTGCAGCTTCCTGGAGGGTGAGATCCGCCACCGAGGAGCAGCCCCTCTCACAACCCTCTCTCTCAGGCAGCCTGCTGAGAGCCAGTCCTCTTCCGGCTGAGAGTCAGCTCCTGTCTCCAGGCAGGTTTCTGTGGAGCGTGCCATGGTGGAGAACCCGTGGACAGTTGTTTTAACCATGGCGGAGCGTGTGGAGGACTCCCTGGCGCAGTGGAAGAAAGGAGACGGCACTTCCACCACAGTCCTACCCACATCCACCCCCAGCTCCACCTCCACTGAAAGGCAGAGAGCCAGACAGGAGGGGCAGAGCGACACTCTCCTGCTGGAGATCAGGGACACCGTCTGGAGCAGCATAGATCTCCTCTCTCAGCTGGTCCACACCGACTCCTTATCCTCCAACTGCAAGCCCTTCCTCACCTATGTCAACCAGACCCTCACGGACATGGCAGAACCCCAGTACCAGGTGGTGAAGGACCGGATCACCGAGCTGCTTCACAACCCTCCAGATCCAGAGGAATCTGCTCCCACCCAGTCCAGGTCTGCTCCTCCACCCCAGGTGATGTCCCTCCCATTCCAAGGCTTTCCACAGGCCCTCACCTACCAGGGCTACGGCTACCAGGAAGTCCAGCAGCACAGGCAGCAGCCCTTCCCAGTCCAGGCACAGGCTCATCGGACGCCACCGTTGCCACCGGTTCAACTGATGCCACCGATGCCACCCACGCCACTGATGCCACTGATGACAGCGATGACACCCACGCCACCGATGCCACCCACGCCAGTCCTCACACAGCTGCAGACCAGACAGCCCTACTACACTGCTCCTTCCTCCACCCCACAGCCAAGCCCGGCCTCAGTACATCTGTTGTCGGTATTGGGACTGACACCTCATGGCATGGAGGAAGGAGCTCTCAACATCACGGGCCTGAACCAGCTGTCTGAGAGCTTCCTCAACACACTATCCCCTGTTGTCCTCTCAGGGCCGGGCACCCCTGTGGGGCTTCAGACCAGCACTCCAGAACCAGCCACCTCCACAGCACCTGGACCCTTCACCCCTGAGACTGGGCACACCTCTGAGTGACAGAGAAGAGTGCCAGAGACTGGGTGGCTACCTGTAGACTTTATTTGGACACTTGACTTGGGTCATTTTTCTTTTACAGCTTGTTATTAATTAAGATTATATTTGCTTCACACACTTGCCTCATTTATTTTATTAAATAAAGTCTTGGTGGAAACTTTTAGAAATGGTTTAAACCTTTGCATGGTTGTGGGATGGGTAAGGATAGCATTGGGGTGGGCAGGGATACCTTTGGGATGGATAATAGCTGTGGGATGGGCAGGGATACCTGTGGGATGGGTTAGGATATCTGTGGGATGGGTTAAGATAGCTGTGGGATAGGTTGAGATTGCTGTGGGATGGGTTGAGAAAGCTGTGGGATGGGTTGAGATAGCTGTGGGATGGGTTGAGATAGCTGTTGGATGGGTTGAGATAGCTGTGGGGATAGATAAACCTCCAGTGCAAGCATAGTGGGACTGTATGGTCCACCCTCCCAGGTGCCACACCTTTGGCCCTTTATTATCAGTAATAATGTTATCATTCATCCACACATGTCAACACAAACAAAACTCTTTATTAAACGGCCTGTTCATTGTAGGCCCACCCAACATACCTGGCCCAATCTCATCCGTGTGATGAGACAGGCTGAAGGAAGCATCCATTAAGCATCTACCATCCTGTCTTGCCACTCCACTGCTCCAGCTGGGGAGTTGCACCAGTGTTTCAGGAGGTTGCGCTGCTTCTTCCCTTCACGTGAAGCTCTGTTGGGGCCTGGTACATCCACAGTGTCAATCAGGTTTCGCCCTTGCCTCCATTCCCCAGGCTCCATGTCCCTATTGCCTTGTTGGAGGTCCACAAGCCTGTTCTGCAACACTGGGTAGCGGGTGCGCATGAGATTGTGCAGGATGCAGCAAGCTTCCACGATGCTCCTCACGGTCCGTGGATGATGCTGCATGGTGGTGAGAAGTACCTGGAACCTGTTGGCCAGGATGCCAGAGGCATTCTCCACCACCCGCCTTGCCCTGGACATCCTGTAGTTGAAGATCCTCTCTTCACAGGTGAGGCATCTGGAGGTGTAGGGCTTCAAGAGGTAGGTCCTGAGGGAGAAGGCGTCATCCCCCACGATGGAGTAGGGCACATCTTGCGTGTCGTTGGGCAGGGGGTCTGGATCTGGGAAGCCCATGATGAGGTTGTGTTCCAGCCCCTCCTTGAGATGACTGGCGTTGTATACCTGGGCATCTGAACATGACCCATTGCCTGAAGCATCGATGTACATGAACTTGTATTCAGCATCAACCATGGCGAAGAGGATGATGCTGAAGAAGCCCTTGTAGTTGAAATAAGTGGACCCCGACTTGGCTGGTGCTTTGCAGGCCACTTGCTTGCCATCTATGGCTCCAACGGTGTGTAGGAAGTTCCACCTCTGATACCACTGCTCTGCAACTTTCTTCCAGCCTTCTTCAGTGGAGGAGCTCCTGCATGTATTCTTCGATAGTGGCCTGCACCACTTCTCTGACCACAATGCTGATGGTGTTGTGTGGCACCCTCCAGCCGTACTGCATGCTCCTGTAGGTGGTCCCTGAGGCCAGGTGGTGCAGAGTCAGTGCCACCTTGAGCCCAGGGTCCAGGATGGGGCAGATGTTGGTGCTCTGCTTGCTCAACCTGGGTGTCAACCACTGAACAACTTCGTCAAACATGGCTGGAGGCATCCTCATGAAGTTCTGGAATGCACGAGGGTCTTCGTTCCCGCGCTCCACCATCAGCTTGTTGTACAGTCCGTCCTCTGCTCTTCTCTCGATCCATCTTCGTACCCAGAGGCTTCTTGGTCGTCTCCTTTTCTTCCCGTAGTAGAGTTCACAGAGCCTGTAGATGGCTTCGCACTGTTGCAGAATGATGGTGGCTACCAAAAGGAGTTTGTTATGATCCAAGGTAGAAATGACTGGATGCTGTGGAAGAGCAAGAGGCAGATGAAGGCTGCAGAGGTCTGCACAGAAGGGCTGCTGGTCTGAAAGTGAGATCCAGGTGAGTTGCTCCCCCTTTTCATAGGCAATATAGGTTTTCCCCTATGTGTCCTTTTACATCCTCTAGGCATCCTCTAGACATCCTTAATATCCGAGATAGGTCCCCTCTGCGAACGTTTTTTTCGTTTAAAATGCTTTCTTTGCGAGCTGCATCCATTTTCATCCTTTCTCCGTCTGTGTTACTAATGCGCGTCCGTTCTGCATCCGTTCCGCTTCCTCCCTGTGTCCGCTTTCCTCTGGAGTGGATTTGAGTTGCGCGGATGCGCAGCGGATGCCTAGCGGATGTAGCGGATGCGTAACGGATGCCGACAGATGCAGAACGGATGTCCCCCGTATGCCTAGCGGATGCAGAACGGACGCGTTGGATACATTTTCCGCTCAAAAGTTTTGAGCAGCTCAAAACCTTTTGAGCGGATGAAATGTCAATAGACGGATGCTGGATGGATAGAGAGGAAGCAAAACGGAGGCAGTGAGTACAGAACGGAAGCATCGCGTTAACCAACGGATGGCAAGTGTTTTTGTCCGTTTTACATCCTCTTTCCATCCGTTGGTGCAGTGTGACAGGGGCTTTCGCTACATTGGTTATTTCTTGGATGAAGAAACTACTAAAGAATATCAGCATTGAAAAAATCCGGGAAATGAAAAATCATGGCTATATTTTGCCAATAAAATTGCATGAATGGGTCAACATTACTCAAACTGCATATTACCAATATGACTCAAGGGCAACTTCATATTTTTAGGATCAATCACACATTCTGGATTATCCATGATACATGAGTAATATCATGTGCACAATATCATGTGCACATGAGTAATATCATGTGCACAAGCTGGAAAAAGAGAAGAAATATGAATCCAGCAAAAACTCAGATATTTTCACTGGGATATTTTCCTGTTTCCATAGACAAATTTTCCAGGGTTGAACCATCACAAATTGTTTTTTCAAACAGCTAAATAATTGGCAACTCTGAAATTCCCAATTACCCCACTCTCTCTACAGCTGCCAGTGGGATAAGAGAGAACTGGAAAAGTAGCAGGACTTGAAATAAAAGCCAAAGATTTGGGGGAGGGGATAGAAAGGAATAGCATTCATTTACAATTAATGGTCTGTTTCAAGTATCTGAATCACTGTTGATTTTAGGAAAGTGAGAAAAAATCATACATATGCCTTTTACTATGCACATTTCAGATACTATGCCTATATGCATAATATATAACCACATACCTATTTTGTGCATCAGTTACATCATAATTCACTTTTTTTCTTAAATGTCAACTTTTTTAAAATATAAATATTTCATTGGTACTGATAATTAGTCCTATTTCAAATCTAATGCTGTGAAGGACAATTAGGCACAGTATCTTTCCCTAAGATGCTCCAATGGAAAGGATCCAACAGGAAATATAAAAAAAAACCTTCAGACTAAGAAAATGGAACAAAATCTGGACTGTATCATATTCATTCAAGAAGCAAAGCCTTTTACAAGGTGCCTCCTTTTAGCAATAGGTCTGCTTTCTGTCAGATTAATAGAAAAACACCTTTTCAAATGTTGTAGCCATATGGTTTTAGCTTTCTTAGGAGCCACTACGTTCAATTCTGTCATATTAAAATTTCTGTCTGACAATTATTGATATGAAACTGCCAAAGAATCTTTTAATAATTTTCCTTTTCTTGTTAGTAGCTTTTTAATGTCTTTTGCTCTACTTTCTGGCTTTATGTTTGCAATCTACTTTTAATCAAAATATGAGTTACTGAAGGCCTGGCACCTTCTAGAATGAACATTATTTCAGTCATTGTTTTTACAATTCTCTTCATTTGGAGCTCTAAAAAGCCTGGAACTTTTTATTCTACTGCAATCAAGAGATCTCATTAGGCTCTGAAAGTCATCAGCAGTACCCCAAGTGTGTATTTGGACTGAAGGCAGAAAGTAAGCTTTCTTCTTGGAAAACTGCATAACAGAAGTAAATCTGTTATCTTTTAGGTATATCACAGAGGACAAAGGCTAACCTTTGTATAATGCAGTTATATGAAGGTTAGCAAACACAGTTAGTGCTGCCAGAATACTTGATATCCAACATGTTGCTTGGATTATCAACATTTCAAGTGTGACTAATGGAGAAACAAGTTGTAAGGAGGTTCAGAAAAATAGCAGTTACGTTCCTTAAGTTCTAATGTTGTTTCTAATCAAAGATGTTTTATCCAGTATATTCCAAAATAGAATATTGTGTTCCGTGTAAGATCAAAGTCTAGCAAAGGGATTCTGCAATGTAAATGTGCTAGATAACTCATTGTGCCTTTTAATGTCTTATTGAACAACTAGATGTGATCCATTTTGCTGTCACTACTTCTGAATGCTTGGGCCCTTTCTTCTCTTCAGCATTTTTCCATGCATCAGATATTTTTCCTTCTCTGACATATCTCAAATATTTTTGCTGGTATCTTGTATAAACTGTGACCACCAGCTCTCAGCATTTCAACCATAACACATCCATTTCTTGAAGTTTTGCAATTTTATGGAACTTGATGCTTCCTCCACTAGAATATTTGGCATTTCTTTTTTCATGGGTGTTGTGACTTTTGAGTGATCTTTATATAGCTCTGAATAGAATTTTCCAATTGTTTCAACGTTTCCTCTCTTGTTCTACACACAGAGCCATCTTCACTTTTCAGTGCAAAATCCTTATATTTATAAGCTTGCATTTTGCTCTATTAATCCTTTTCTCCCTTCAATTGCTTTTTTCACAAGCTTCATGTTAAACTGACATGTTCCTTCTTTTATATGTTTTCTTATGGTCTTGCAAAGTTCAATGTACTCCAGTTTATTAGTGAAATTTCTAGTATTCTTCATTGTCCACTGTTTTTCATTAAATCGATAGTTTCATCGGATATTTTTAACTGCACAAAGTGCTACAGATGTAGCAGATTCAAGAATGTTTTTGACTATTTATTCATTTTGGTCTGTAATGTTCACCTCTTCCAAATCTTGCAACAGAGCAAAGCAATTAGACAAATTAATCTCAAAATTGCTGTTGTCTTCTAACAGCTTATCACTCTTTATTTTTGTTTTTCATGATGCCTTTATCATTTTCATACAGTTTATCTTCATATCATTCTATGATCACTTCCAACATTAAAAGGATTGATGATTGCAGAATATGGTGTTTTACTTATGTTGGTTAATTTGAAACAAAAAGATCTGGCATACTAAATGGAAAATTAATTATGCTGTTTCTTTACAGAATTGTTGTGGGTTTTTTAAAAAAGATTTTTATCCTCCTCAAGCCAGCAAACATATCAATATTCTTTGCTCCTCCTATTTTCCCACAATAGTCCTGTGAGATGAGCTAGCCTGAAAGAGGGTGACTGGCCCAAAGGGACTCAGTCAGTTTTCTGTGCCTAAATGGGACTAGAACTCAGTCACTTGATTTCTAGGACAACACTTTAGCCACTTCACCAAACTGGCTCTCAAGCCATACTACAACATCAAATTGATTTTCTTGGCTGAGAATGTACCTGAAAAATGAAAGGATCACACTTTACTTTGGTTCTCATTGGTAAAAACCATGCAGAAGACATAGCAATATAGCAATAGGGAATAACTTTTCAAGTATACTATGATTAGGTATCTGTAGATGATAGTGGAAAAATAATAATAATATGTCAATATATTGCAATAATCTAGGTTTGGGGAAAGAACTCCTTGAGTATGAAGCCAACACCAGCTAAAGAATTGGCAGTTGTGATTTCACACTGTTGTGTAAATAATATGATATAATATATGAATGAGAAAACAGTTAAGCTCAGTAAGAATTCTTTAAATAATACATTAACTACATCTGATAGTATATTGTAAAACTGTGTTTTCAAAAGAGATGGTTGAAATGAGTGGGAACACTTAAAAATTTGCAAGTAACGATAGCATATTCTTCTTTGGACAAGCATGGCTAACAATAGGGGTTTTTTGTTGATATTTTGTACACTAGAGTTCTAATTAAAAATTTTCAGGTTAGTTTCTGCATCAAACCAATGATTTAGAATCTTCATAACCAGGTCTTGTGCAACCATACATCAAGAAAATGATTTGATTTACTTGTTATATGAATTTCCAAACAACATGAAGATATTGGCATGTGACAACAAATTCAGAGAGATGTCCATAATCTATCTGTCAATGGATGAACAGTTTTAAAACTTAAGTATTACTCAAATTCCATCCATACTGTCAAAAAAATTGATGTCCTTTCTTCTACTAGTAATGCATATCAGCAATTATATTTCCCTGTATTTAAATCAAACCTGCCAAACAAGAAAGATGTCCCAGAGTTCTCAAATAATCAAAATCTATAAATGTTGTTTGCATTTAGTTAAACATGAATATACCTTCCTCTTTTCAGGAGATAATTTGAATGATTATTAAAGAAAAGAGATGCTAGAGATCAGAAAGAAGTGTTAAATTAAAAGGTGAAGATGCTAAAGTATTAAAAAGCTGTTAAGTCCCAAGCAATTAGCTTCAATTAAATGTGCAACCATTTAAGAGATGAGGTGCTTGGTAAACTGTCACATATACAGGAAAGATTGAATAAACTAACAGCAATAACACCTTGTGCAAATGTTCAGTACTTATGTAAAATGAATACATAACCCGATACAGGAATAGGTGATCTTTGACTCTTGTCTAATCCATCAGGACTCTTCTCTTCTAACCCTAACCCCAACCCTACCCCTTATAGATCAATTTTTGTTCATTTGAGTCAAAGTATATATATTGCTGCCACAATATTCTGTCAGTGTCTCTGTGTGTGTGCGTGCGTGTCTGTCTGTCTCTGTCTGTCTGTCTGTGTGGCTACAATCCTGAACATATAATAGGAATAAATCAGAGCACATCTCATTTAAATTTCATTAATAAGCTTTTTATATTGTAAATATAAATGTGCAGTTGTACATTCAAAAGAAAACTGTATTTTTTTCCTTTGGGTATCTGTTGAAACTTTAAAGCAGACATCACTGTGTTCATTATTCTCTACAGGAGAAATATCATTTGAATTATTTGAATTTAGAATTCAACATCTTTTGGAAATTAATTTTTTGGCCTTATTTATCACATTAGAATCAAGATGCTATGGTTTGCATGGAGACTACTTTTTATTTTTCTGAAAACTTGGTAAATTTGGTATACCAGTAGTATTGGTGGAAGACAAAGGGTCAGTGCAGCAGAGAAAATTTATATCCACCATCCAGATGGGAGGAAGGTATAGCCAATTAATCATGGGAACATAGATGGAGATATTTAGTCAGACTGAACCTGAATCCAGTATTTAAAAGAAAATACTGAGCTTCCAAAATGATTGAGTCTTCTATGGATGTTTGTGGTCACTGCTGATGTATCTACTTGCACAGAATGTCATAATTGTGCAATGAAGCACATTACTAGTTGATATAAAAGGAAAATCAATTGATTCCAGAAGGATTCCCATAATCACTGGACAAAATCAGCGACTGTAAGATGTGGTTTTGTAAGTTATGAGAAATATTTCCTTGATTATAATGTTTAAACTATTAAAAAACTTCTAACATAAATATATTTGCAATAAGCACTGTATACTGTAGGCTTAACCTGGCTCTTTTAAAGAAACCATTATTGTTTTAGGATTACTGTTCAAATAAAATAACTGCCTAATATTGAAAGATCTAACAGATTAATCCAAGACAACTGTTTCAACAACAACAGCAAAAGCCCTTTATCTGTATCTGTTCCATATTATTATCTCTGCTCAATGAAAATAATAGATTCAAAGTCAGGAAGAGTTAGAAAGGAAGAAATCAATGGCAAAATACATTTACAAAAGAATACATTATTTCAATTTAAGCTGTACACGTCCAGAATTTTAGACCAAGTTTTCTTTATGTGTTTATTGTATGTAAATTTGTGATACATTTTTATATATGCAGAAATATTTGAAGGAGATAAACACATTTCAAGCTTGAGTCATAAGGTCACTTGAGCAAAAGTAAAAAACTCTTAGATTCTAGAATTTTGGAAGCCATTTTTGAATTTTAATACTTTCTCAGTATATACGTTCAGATCTCATCTACTGTTATTCCAATAGTTTGACTAAGAACTGCTTTCCAATACAATTGTTCTGATGCAATGGTAATATGAAGAGGTTCAAATAATTTTTCTGATACACAATATTTTTTACTGCGTAGTAATTATATGAATATCATTGGATATAGAAACAGTGTTGGAGCAGTGAGTTCAATTATATCTTCAAATGCTCTTTGGATGTGTGTTTGAAACTTTTGAGTTATTCAGATTGCATGTCTGATCATGATCAGGACAAATTAACACATTTTAAAATAATATTATGGTTCATCACACAATCAGCCAGATGTTTAAACAGAATTTGACATTTTTTTCTACCTTTCAAATTCTTCTTAAGGGTAGCCCCTTTGCAGTTGACTGATAGTGACTTTCTATGAAAAGTGAGGCATGTCTGACAATGGGAAGACCAAAAAGGGGAGGAAGAGAGAGAGAGAGAGAGAGAGAGAGAGAGAGAGAGAGAGAGAGAG
>BLBF01000017.1:40903390-40914459 GCA_015471245.1 Laticauda colubrina
CTATCTATCTATCTATCTATCTATCTATCTATCTATCTATCTATCTATCTATCTATCTATCTATCTATCTAATCTTTCTATCGTGCTGCCCACCTCAGCAAAAGGAGACTCTGTTTTTATTTTGGTTTTATTTAAATAGTTCCTACACACTCACCACAATATCAAAGAGACATACAGTATAATAAAATGTAATCTCCTTTTATAATATACAAAGATAAGAGGCACCAAATCCATAATTATAGATAATAGTTGAAAATGTCTGACAAAACAAAATTGGATGTCTCAGAAAAAGCTCTTTTCCTTGTACAAATAGATGATGGTACACAGAGATAGTGAATAATAAGTATTATTCCAAAACTCTATCAAAGTTATACAAGATAACTTCTATCTGATGATGAGAAATATTTTTTTCTCATGTCTAACACAATCAAATCAAATCAAACCCAGCGTGTTTGAGTATTCTCCACAAAGATAGCAAATTTATAATCAGAATTGCAAAGCATGTATAAAGTTGTACATGGAGTTTAATTCAACAATGTGATGATTCTATTTATAAACAGAACAGCTGAACACTGTTTGGTGGATTATTCTACCAGCAGTCTACCAGCAGTCATGCTAGTAGATTATTCTACTAGCAGCTATTCTTTTTTAATGAAGGCCAACATTTTAGCAGTCGCTTGTGTTGATACATGCTTGATCTATGCTACTGGATAAACCTTGGCAGTTATATAATCATGGAAAGTACTGTATTTTGGCAAGGGTTGGCTGAAAATTGGCAATACTATTTCATAAACTGTAGATTAAAAGATCATTTATCAATTTAAATAAGCAGGAAACATCTTGGCTGACTGAAAATTCAAATTCAAATTTTAAATTTGATATTAATTTTGAAAAGGAAAGCCAAATAATTAAACATCCAAAGTTGGAATCAGAATGAAAAAGAAATAATTAAAAAAAGACATAGACATCTGGGGCAAGATCTGAGTTCCTTAAACTATTAATGTTTGGGGATGCTTGAATGTCTCATGTAGCTGAAATTCGCTTTGTGAAAGTTCACTTGCAAGACTCCCATTAATTATAGGCTTCCATCCATCCAAATTTAAATAAAAATAAATAAGTTTGTATGATCAAACCTTATATTTACAAACAAATCAAAACAATGCAGAATGCTATATAATTCCATCGATACCACCTTGTTTTCCCAGGATGCCAAATTCTTATAAATAGGACAGTGTTTGTGAAAGCAGTTGTAACTATGTGATTTCACAATACTCTGCTGCTAGCAGAACTCTCAGAAGTATCTGTGCAGATTGCAGTTATATATTTCATTTATTATACCTCTTTCATACACATCTCCAACATAATGTAAAGCAGTCTTTCTAAACTGGTGTTTTCCAGGTTTGTTGGATTTCAATACCCATAATTGACCCAGCCAGTTGGACTACTCCTGGCAAATAACAAGTGATTTATGGACTGTTTCTTTTACATTCCAAATAAACAAATGTAGTAAGTAAGTTTTCTTACAAAGTTCAGTCCATATCTTTATCACAGTTTAATTTAGTGGTCCAAGGAAATTATCTCACCTAGGTTTATGTTACATTGTGAGGAATCTAAAGTAAATGGAAAGTGACTGAACTTCTGCAGAACTTTAAAACAATTTTCCCCCATACTTCATCTGATAAACTGAAATGTGCTTACCTTGCTCCATAATAAATATACTAAGGGGAAACAAGACTTCTTGTTGAGAAAGAAACAAAATGCTTCATGTTTGAAGAACAATGTAAGCATGTAAGTACAGAGTTGTTTCAACTAAAGCCCATGTCACACTAGCCAACGGATGCTAAAAGAACACAGCGGACGAGCAAAATGTTCCATCCGTTGTTATCCGCTCTTAAAAGGGGCAAAAATTTGCATAACCGGAGCGGATAACACGGACGTGGGGAGGACGCAGGGCGGATGCAAAGCGGATGCGGAACGGAAGCCCAGCAGATCGAAGCGGATGGGAGCGGATGGCGCAACCACAGGGCTTCTGGGGGGCCTCAGCGAAGCGGATGCGGAACAGATACAGCGGATGCAGAACGGACGCCGAACGGATGAAGCGGATGCACAGTGGATACACAGCGGATAAAGCGGATGCACAGCGGAAGCCTAACGGATGCACAGCGGAAGCGGAACGGATGCCAAGCGTTAATTGCGCATGCGGGGGGGAAGTATTACATAAGCCCCCCGGATATAAAGGGAAGCAGCTCGCACGTGGCCAGCATTCCGAGGAAAGACCTGCTGATGGACACTTCGAGTTCCTTGCCTGCCCTGCCAGCTTGCCTTCCTGCCAGCCTTGGTGCCTGCCAGCCTCACTGCCAGCCAGCAACCCCACAACCATGGGGAGGAAGCAAAAGCCTCAGCAATCTGCCGCCATCCCTGGCAAGAGGGACAGGGCCAACCTCCCGCCCCCTGCCCCTGACTCTACTTCTGCTGGGGCTTCTGCTGAAGCTGCTCCTGGCGGTGGTGCTTCTGCTGGTGCTGGGGCTTCTGCTGGTGCTTACTCTGTTGAAGCTGCTCCTGGTCCTGCTGGTCCTGCTCGACCTGCTCGTGCTCCTGGACTTGCTCGTCCTGCTCGTGCTCCTGGTCTTGCTCGTCCTGCTCGTGCTCCTGGTCCTGCTCGTGCTCCTGGACTTGGTGGCCCTGCTGGTGCTTACTCTACTGCTACTGATCCTGGTCCTGCTGGTCCTGCTGCTGCTGCTGCTGCTGCTGATGATGATGATCCTACTGCTGCTGCTGCTGCTGATGATGATGATGATTATGATCCTGCTGGTGAGGAGGAGGATGATGATGATGATGATGATGATGATGATGATGATGATGATTCTGCTGGTGCTGCTGCTGCTGCTGCTGCTGCTGGTGTGGAGGAGCAGCCCCTACTACCTGGGAGCCCCTCTGATGAGGGCCCATCTGGTCCTGCCAAAGGGAGGAAGAGGCGTATGCGACAATGGGAGAGGAGGCAATACTATATTGAGGAGGTACACGAGGATGAGGCGCTGGAGTGGCTGAGAGAGAACGACTATCTGTGGCGGAAGGAACACCAGCTGTACAGGGACACCAAGCGGAAGCAGGCTGCTTGGAGAGAGAGGGCAGAGAGTATGGGTTACACTTCGGAGGTGCTCCTCAGCTGGTGGAAGCACATGCACACCTGGTACGGGAAGCTGCACCTCAAGAAATCTGGCCAGGCCACTGTGAAGCTGACAGACAGAGAGACCTACGTCATGGCCAGGTGCAGCTTCCTGGAGGGTGAGGTCCGCCACCGAGGAGCACCAGCAGCCCCTCTCACAACCCTCTCTCTCAGGCAGCCTGCTGAGAGCCAGTCCTCTTCCGGCCGAGAGTCAGTCCCTGTCTCCAGGCAGGTTTCTGTGGAGCGTGCCACGGTGGAGAACCCGCGGACAGGTGTGGTAAGCATGGTGGAGTGCGTAGAGGACTCCCTGGTGTGGTGGGAGAAAGGAGACATTGAGTCCACCATAGTCCTAGCCGCATCCACCCCCCCCAGCTCCGCCTCCGCAGAAAGGCAGAGAGCCGGACAGCAGGAGGGGCAGAGCCACACTGTCCTCCTGGAGATCAGGGACACCATCCGCACCAGCATAGATCTCCTCTCTCAGCTGGTCCGCATCGACTCCTCATCCTCCAACCGCGATCCCTTCCTCATCTATGTCAACCAGAGCCTCAAGGAAATGGCAGATCCACAGTACCAGCTGGTGAAGGACTGGATCACCAAGCTGCTTCACAACCCTCCAGACCCAGATGAACCTGCTCCCACTCAGTCCAGGTCTGCTCCTCCACCCCAGGTGATGTCCCTTCCATTCCAAGGCTTCCCACAGGCCCTCACGTACCAGGGCTACGGCTACCAGGAGGTTCAGCAGCACAAGCAGCAGCCCTTCCCAGTCCAGGCAAAGATTCATCGGGCGACACCGTTGCCACCTATTTCACTGATGCCACCGATGCCACCTACGCCAATTATGCCACCGATGACAGCGATGCCACCCATGCCAATGATGCCACCAACGACAGCAATGCCACCCACGCCAATGATGCCACCCACGCCAGTCCTCACCCAGCTGCAGACCAGACAGCCCCACTATACTACTCCTTCCTCCACCCCACAGCCAAGCCCGGCCTCAGTACATCTGTCATCAGTACTGGGGCTGACACCCCATGGCATGGAGGAAGGACCTCTCAGCATAACGAGGCTGAGCCAGCTGTCCGAGACCTTTCTCAACACACCGTCCCCTGTTGTCTTCTCGAGGCCAGGCACTCCAGCACCACCCACCACCACAGTACCTGGACCCTTCACTCCTGAGACTGGGCACACCTCCGAGTGACCAAGAAGAGTGCCAGAGACCGGGTAGCTGGCTACCTGTGGACTTTATTTGGACACTTGACTTGGATCATTTTTTTTTACAGCTTGTTGTTCAACAAAGTTTATCTTTCACACACTTGCTTCATTTGTTTTTTTTTAAAAAAGTCTTGGTGGAAACTTTTAGAATTGGCTTAAGCCTTTGCATGCTTGTGGGATGGGTTAAGATAGCAGTGGGGTGGGCAGGGATACCTGTGGAATGAGCAGGGATACCTTTGGGATGGCTAATAGCTGTGGGATAGATAAACCTCCAGTGCAAGCATAGTGGGACTGTATGGTCTACCCTCCCAGGTGCCACACCTATGGCCCTTTTTTATCAATAACAATGTAAGCATTGATCCACACATTTGAACACAAACACAACTCTTTATTAAACGCCCTGTTCATTGTAGGCCCACCCAACATACATGGACCAATCTCATCCGTGTGATGAGACAGGCTGAAGGAAGCATCCATTAAGCATCTACCATCCTGTTCTGCCACTCCACCGCTCCAGCTGGGGAGTTGCACCAGTGTTTCAGGAGGTTGCGCTGCTTCTTCCCTTCCCGTGAGGCTCTGTTGTGGCCTTGCACATCCTGAGTGTCGATCAGGTTTCGCCCTTGCCTCCATTCCCCAGGCTCCATGTCCCCATTGCCTTGTTGATGGTCCACGAGCCTGTTCTGCAAGACTGGGTAGCGGATGCGCATGAGATTGTGCAGGATGCAGCAAGCTTCCATGATCCTCCTCACGGTCTCTGGCCTATGCTGCATGGTGGTGAGAAGTACCTGGAACCTGTTGGCCAGGATGCCAAAGGTGTTCTCCACCACCCGCCTTGCCCTGGACAGCCTGTAGTTGAAGATCCTCTCTTCATGGGTCAGGAGTCTGGAAGTGTATGGCTTCATGAGGTAGGTTCTGAGGGAGAAGGCGTCATCCCCCATGATGAAGTAGGGCACATCTTGCGTGTCGTTGGGCAGGGGTTCTGGATCTGGGAAGCCCACGATGAGGTTGCCTTCCAGCCCCTCCTTCAGGTCACTGGCATTGTATACCTGGGCATCTGAACATGAGCCTGAAGCATCGATGTACATGAATTTGTAGTCAGCATCGACCATGGCGAAGAGGACGATGCTGAAGAAGCCCTTGTAGTTGAAATAAGTGGACCCCGACTTGGCTGGAGCTTTGCAGGCCACGTGCTTGCCATCTATGGCTCCAATGGTGTGTGGGAAGTTCCACCTCTGATACCACTGCTCTGCAACTTTCTTCCATCCTTCTTCAGTGGAGGGGCACTGGAGGAGCTCCTCCTTGTATTCTTCGATGATGGCCTGCACCACTTCTCTGACCACAATGCTGATGGTGTTGTGTGGCACCCTCCAGCCGTACTGCATGCTTTTATAGGTGGTCCCTGAGGCCAGGTGGCGCAGAGTGAGTGCCACCTTAGCCCAGGTTCCAGGCTGGGCTGGAAGTTGGTGTTTGCCTTGCTCAACCTGGGTGTCAGGCACTGCACAACTTCGTCAATCATGGCTGGAGGCATCCTCATGAAGTTCTGGAATGCCCGAGTGTCTTCGTTCCTGAGCTCCACCATCAGCTTGTTGTACAGTCCGTACTCTGCTCTTCTCCCGATCCATTTTCAGACCCAGACGCTTTTTGGCCACCTCTTTTTCTTCCTTTAGTAGAGTTCACAGAGCCTGTAGATGGCTTCGTACTGTTGCAGAAGGATGGTGGCTGCCAAAAGGACTGTGTTATGATCCACGGTGGACATGACTGGATGCTGTGGAAGAGGAAGAGGCAGATGAAGGCTGCAGAGGTCTGCAGCAGGGCTGCTGGTCTGAAAGTGAGATCCAGATGTGTTGCTCCCCCTTTTTATAGGCAGTATAGGTGTCCCTTTGCATCCTCTAGGGATCCTCTAGGCATCCTCTAGACATCCTTAATATCCGAGATAGGTCGCCTCTGCGAACGTTTTTTCCGCTTTAAACGCTTTGTTTCCGTGCTGCATCCGTTCTGCATCCATTCTGCATCTGTTCCGCATCCCTTCTGCTTCCTCCCTGCGTCCGGGCGGATGCAAGTTGCGCGGATGCGCAGGGGACGCCAAGTGGATATAACGGATGCGTAATGGATGCGTAATGGATGTGTAGCGGATACAGAATGGATGAACTGGATACATTTTCCGCGCAAAAGTTTTGGGCAGCCCAAAACTTTCGGAGCAGATGAATCGTCAATAAACGGATGCTGGACAGATAGAGAGGAAGCAAAACGGAGGCAGTGAGTACATTGCGTTTTCAAACAGATGGCAAGGTTTTTTGTCCGTTTTACATCCTCTTTTCATCCGTTGGTTCAGTGTGACATGGGCTTTAGTTGCTGCAGTCTGAATATAATTAATAGTAGCTGTTATTCAGAGACATATGGATAATTAAAAGATGGCAGCACTCTGTTATTAATTTTTTTATTCTGGAAAGATAAGATTCTTACAGACAAAGGGAAGATAGTTTGTATGGCACTGTCTCTTTCCAGGAAGTACAGACCTAAATACATATCCTACCTATTTAAAATTAACTGGATAATATTTTCAAGCCTGCAAATTCTTGTACTTAAAACATCTTCATCCCTTATCTTCAATGGACTCATTTTAGCAGAAAAGGTCATCTTTGCAATCCATTAATATAATTTAGCTTATCCTCAGAGTGAATTCTTATAATCAAAAAAGATGTATCTAAAATGTATGGGTTTTATTTATTTATTTTCAATACTTACATCATGAGAACTCAAGCTGCAACTACCTCCTATGTATGGCTCTCATCACTACACTACTCTACTGAATTCTGTTTCAGACTTCTAAAAGTACATTAGGAATGCAAGGCATTCTTGCTATGCACTCTAAGTATGTTCCCAAGGAGTAAATCTGTTATCATTTTAAAATAGTGATTGAATGAACAGAAAGAACCACTGCAGTATTATTAACTTGCAACCACAAAATATATATTCTTATAATATCAGATTAGGTAACAAAAGTAATAGTATGTTACACACTACAGTCAATGAGGTCATGGAGATAGTCTATTTATAATATTATTTTTTGTACTTTTGGAAAGTTTCTAAAATTGTTATTATTTTGCATGCCTCCCAGAGTTACACTGTGTGAGATGGGCAACCATATAACTATGATTGATCAACCAGTCAAACATCAATGGATAATTAAGACTGCAAAAAGAACAAAAGAGGATGTGCATAAGCACACCGACGTGCCTACCATCCTTGTCCTATTGTCTCTTTTATTTTTTTTATATGTATCCATGTATTCATAACTATGCTTATAGTTATACCTACCCTGTTTCTCCAACAGTACGACCTCCCCCAATAGTAAGTTCCAGCATGTTTTATAGGCATGAAATGAAATTAAGCCCCTCCCCCCAAATTAAGGCCTATATTAAAACATGCGAAATGGGGGAGAATGGTGGGAGGGCTTGCCATTAGGAAGTACTTTTGTTGCACACCCGGATATGGTGCTGCCTGCATTGACCCCGATACGAAGTACCCCACCGACGCCAAGGTCAACATTCAAGCCGTCACCACCCACCCGCCCAAAGATGCAAGGGTTGGAATTAAGTCACCCCTGAAAAGAAAGCCTAGCCATTTTTGGGGGGCTCAAAAAAAAAAAAAAAAGACCCGGCCTTATTATATGAGAAACACAGGTATTATCTTGTAAGCAATTGACAAATCAAATCAAATAAAAAATAAAAATAAATTTGCCTGCCTTTCATAGAAGACCTGTACATTGTTCAGGTGAGAAGGAGGACTAAGAAGATATCTGCAGAACTCTCACATCCTGGACATAAATTGTTTCAATTCCTTCCTTCGGGACAGCATTATAGAACACTGTATGCCAAAATAACAAGACAAAGGGACAGTTTTCCCCCTCGTGAACTAACTAACTAACTGAACTAACTCTAGGTAGTTCAATTTATTAATATTTGGACTCCAGGAAGCAATTTCACCAAATAATTTTAAATAGCAACTGTGCTCTTCATTCTTTTCAGCCCAGTTTGACTTATTTTTATTACATTAATTTTATTTATTTATTTACAATATTTCCATGCCTCCCATATTCACTACAAGGTGAATATTTTCAATTTCTATTTATCAAATGAATGAAAAGCTCCAAGATTGTTTTAGTAAGCCTTATACCCAGTGATGGTTTCCTTTGTTCACTAAGTCTATAGCTGACTGAGAAAACTACAGTACTTCTGCTTAAGATTTGTTTCTAAAATTTATTCAGACAAATTGGCAAAAGATAGCTAACTGCCTTAACAAAGGAGTGTTATCTTATTGCCATGTGGAACAAAGCTCTTTATGTAGCAAATGATTTTGTTGTTAAAGCAACTTGAAAGCAGTTGCACAAAACCAACATTAAGCAGAACAAAGACAAAAAAATGATATCAGAATCTCTTATACACTCCAAAGAGTTAAGAGTGATCAACCGAATTGGTGCATTTTTATGAAAAAACAGAATGTAAAGATCTAAATTAAAATTTAGAATCAAAGCTTCAAAATATTATTTCTAATCATAATATTTAGTGATCCACTATGTTTAATAAAATCAGATTGTGAGTAACAAAGGAAGTCAAAGACATATGATGGATAAAGTAATGCTAAGTTATTGATAGCATCTTAAGTATTAATTATCTTGACTAATATAATATTCATACAAGCAAAGTGAGAAGTGAGATAACTATCACTGTACCAAGTTAAAAAATACAAATTCTAGCAACCCAAAATAAAAAAAAATGAACCCAAAATAAAAAAAATGAAATTATTTATTCCATATAAAGTTGCATTTTGTCCAGCTGATTAGGTTTCCTGATGCTCTTCGTATGTTTGAGCCATAACTTCCACAAGCCACAGTCTCTATCATTAATAATTAGACATTCTGGAAACTTTATTTAAAACAATTAACAAGTATCCAGTTGTCTAGCCCTTCCCAAAAAAATCTTGAGCATTTATTATTTTAGACAAGGTTATAACCTAATAACAGCTTAATTTATATATGGATATATATTTCTCATTCTTTGATTGTTCAAAAGGTGCTTTTTCAAAAGGCAACTGGACTTTTTCAAAAGGTGCTTTTTCAAAAGGCAACTGGACTTTGTCTTTCCTTGAAATTTCGCTTTTCATCCAGGAAGCTTCCTTTTCAGGGCAATGGCTTCAAGGAAAAACAAGCTGCAGTTGCCTCTATATATTTATATGTATATATTCCATTAAATATATTGTTCTAAATATGTTGTTTTTCCTTGAAGCCATTGAAATATATATGAAACAATCAATGAAGAAATTTGTTGTTGTATTTTTAATTGATTAAGTATGTTAGATCTTCTGGTGAATTCTAGAGTTCCCTCTCCTTCAATTTAATTTCTTGTAACATTTTTTGGATATTTTCATCCATCTTCTTTTTAACTGCTGTATTGTATTGCATAAAATGTCCTCATATCACAGCCTTACAAGCATCCCAAGCTATTGTCAAATTGGTTCCCTTACCTAAATTAGGTAAGTCCAGTTGCTTTTTGAAAGAAATCCCTTGGGTTTTTCCCACCCAAAACAAAGTCAAAGTCCTTTCCCCTGCATCCACATGTCCATCACATGGTCCAATCAGCCTACCACCCCAACTGGAGATGACTACCAATCATTCCTCTCCAGAAGCAGGCTGAATGTCCTTGACTCCCAAAGAAAAGAATGTTGTTATGGCTATATATCTGACTCCAGTTCCATCCACCACCGCCTCCCATCTTCCCACAGTATCCTATCCACTAAGTACAAGCAGCCTGAAAACCCAAAATAAAAGATGGCCTCCAGGGCTGACATAATCATTCTTTGATTATTCATCATCTGAGCTTTTTTCAAACTTTCTTACCAAATTAGAATAAATATAGATGTGAAGGGGATTGCTGTTGGTAAGATGATATGAGTTGGTAAGATAACTTTTTTACACAAGGAGGTCTTCTCAACCAACATAGTGAATTCATATCTAAGTATGCTTATTTTAAGTTTAACAACGCAATATTGATTCTGTTAAATCCAGCTTCCCTCCAAGCCTATTTATTCTAACCAGTTGTAAACTCCCTGAAGAAGTCCTTAATGATTAAATATTAAAACTGTAGATCTATAAATTTAAGGTATTCTCTTGGGAAACAAAGTACTTCCTTCGAATGAGATTTATTTCACTTCTTGATTTTTATGCACTATTTCATTTTTCCCATGAATGTGAATTTTAAGCAAGCATAATTGCACACTAGCTATTCACATAAAATAAGTACTAAGAGAACTAATTCATGGACCATAATGCTTTTTAAGAAATATAAGTGAAAAACAGTCATACTTTCCAGATTCCCAAAAGTATATAATAATTTCCACCTCCAAAGACATCACAGTCCTTTAAAATGCATTGTTGCCTGCATACACTCTCACAAATCTATCAGTTGCATAAACTGAGTTTTGGGTTACAAGACTGACAGAAAGGTAAAAAAAACATTGAACAGAAAACCTAGATCTAAGTTTTGATCTAGATTTTATTCCTGGGTGTAGGCCCCTTTTAAGTCATGTTGATGGGTAATTAATGTATTTGATTAATGGCAAATAATCTTTCTGCTGGCTTTTTTTTCCTTCCTTCCTTCCTTCCTTCCTTCCTTCCTTCCTTCCTTCCTTC
>BLBF01000017.1:40914469-40928890 GCA_015471245.1 Laticauda colubrina
TTCCTTCCTTCCTTCCTTCCTTCCTTCCTTCCTTCCTTCCTTCCTTCCTTCCTTCCTTCCTTCCTTCCTTCCTTCATTTAATACATATATATATCCTCTCATCTCACTAAAAGTGATTCTGAATGGTATAAACAAAGCTAAAAATAATGAATAATCAAATGTAACTGCTATCACTATTAATTATAATAAAACATTTAAACTATAAAAAAGCAAATGAACAAGGAATAAAAGACAAAGGAATGTTAATAATAATGGACCCAGTTCGCAAGTTCACTTATCCCGAGGCTCCCATGCTTGCTGACACAATCAGGTCTTTAAGAGACGATCAGAAGCTCATAAGTGACAAGGCCAATCTTATTTGGGGAGGGGGATTTAACAGTGAGGATATCACTACAGAAAAGGCCCAAAAAGGGCCTGGCAAATGTAGCTCCCTAGCAATGGCACCAACAATATGCCCTCTCTGTTGGGTCTGATAGGACAGGCAGATAAGATCCAGGAGAGGCAGTAAGTAACAACAAAGGGGCAAGGATTCAAAACCCAAAGCCTTGCTAATGTTCAGAAGCCTTTTGTTCTCCTTCCAGACTTTCATGGCCTTCAGACACTGCGATAAAATGTGCACAGTATACTGAGCTCACCAAGACCAAATATATAATTTGGGTATCACCAGCATACTGATGATATCTGAGTCCATGTCAATGGATGAGGTCATTCAGTAATCTTATGTAGATATTAAATAGGTATCCTCATTGTTGAATCCCCCTCCCTAAATGAGATTGGGCAGTTTGAGCTTTCTGAGTTGGTGCAAAAAGAATATTCTTTGTTGTGCTTTTCTGATGACATTTTTGGTGTTAGGTGTCCATTTTAGGTCCTGAGATACGATAGAACCTAGACCAATCACTGTGGTATCATCTGCAAACTTCAGTATTTTAACAGATGGATTGTTTGAAGTGCAGTCATTGATATATAGGGAGAAGAGAAATGGAGAAAGCACCTAGCGGTGGGGGGGGGGGCTGTGTTAATTGTACAGGTATCAGATGTGATTCTGCCTAACTTCACCTACTGCTTCCTACCTGTTAGGAACATTCTTAACGAAGGTAGATGTAGAATATGTATCATTTTATTACTTAGCAGCAATGTGGATAATTTAATCTTAGCTTTAATGTTAAAACTTGTCAGTATCTTAGCTGTTCAAACAGCTGATGTTTAATGCTTTTGGTTCATTATCATTAATTTTCAGTAATAGTATTCTCTTATAGCATAATGAGATTCCCCCCCCCCATTTAAAATAACCTGAACTTCCCATTTCTATTTTAAAACTTCAGGCGGTATCATATTAAAGGTGGGTGAAGCAGGATATGATAGTGCCAAAAAGTACAAAGGATAGTATTTTGTGAAAACTTCCAAACAAAATAGGAAGCAAGCTTCTGCATTCTAAAAAGAATGTTATTTGAAAAACACATGCCTTTGCACTGCATAAATGAAATGTTCTTAGTGCTACGGGACTCACAGCAACCCTAAATATTGCATTTATATTGACAGGCAATTGTAAATATTAACTGTACTTTGAGCCTTCCAGACCAGACCCATGCCAAAACTTTCTTCTACATTTATGCTATTTTTCATTCAATTTGCTTTTTTTTCCTGTCTAAAAGACATGTTAAAAGAACTATAATAATTGTGTGCCCATTTTTAATTACAAAGTACCCAAGAGACTTACTTCTACTTTGTAACCAGTAAGTTGAACCGTTTCCCCCACCTCAAAAAAGCACAGGGACTTCAGATCTGAAGACATTTCAAAAGTTTAGAAAATGAAATAGTAGCCTTTTTCCTGGAGAACAGAAAACTTTTTTTA
The DNA here is from genome assembly GCA_015471245.1 of Laticauda colubrina. NCBI lineage: Eukaryota > Metazoa > Chordata > Lepidosauria > Squamata > Elapidae > Laticauda > Laticauda colubrina. Next base: position 40,916,322 of record BLBF01000017.1, read on the forward strand.
AAAAGGAATCCAGATTTTGGTGTATTGTTAAAAAGATGAATGGGGAAAGTTTTATATTCGTTTGTTAGCAATTAGTCCATATGTCAGTTCAGAATTATTGTTCTGAAATGAATGTTTCAGCTACAGAACTAAAGCATATTTAAAATAAAGCACATTTAGTTTCTTGTTATGACATAACAGGATATTTTCTCAAGTAAATATAAAACATTAAATCGCCACAATGTCTCATAGCATAATATTAGGGAAGGGTCCTTAGTGCTCTCTGAGCTTTCTTGTTTTTCATGTAGATGTTTTGTTACTCAAACTAGTTAACATTAGCAGCGCTAGTCATCATCACTGGCAGCTCAGAGAGCACCAATGATCCCTCCTTTCAACCCTGAGCAACAAATATTCTCCTTTACTGGTACCATAATATTAGTACTAGTGGCATAAGATGCCAATCATGGGAAACAATATTTAACTCAAACAATTCTGACTATGATGTGTTTATGTCCTATTTTTCTTTCAACTAGTAAAGGTGAAACCACATTATACAATAAGCAAAAATAATATCAACCCTGAAAATAATCATTGCTGAAAACTAGCTCCAACTCTGCTGTGACTTTTTCAAAGGAAATAAACTCTGCTCATGATCTCTGCATTTGTTTCAATCCTACTTCTCCTTACAGTTTTTCACAGCTTTGTATTATCCTAACTATTCCCATTGGTTTTATAATATTAAACACATCTGGTTCCCAGACCATGGTGTCTTATGTCATCACTTATTCCATAAAAATGATCTTTCCTCCTTTCTCCATTATTATTTCAGATTACGGATCTGACCAAAAGTGTTTTAGAGGCATGTGAGGAGATGCAGACACACCTCTGATTACTATCCAGCTTCCTCACAATTATTTCTTTCCCAGTGATTAAGGCTGTCCATGATTGTGAATCAAACTTTCTCCAGTCCGATTGAAAAGAAGACAATAGAGGTCCACCATTTTATTTTGAAAAGAAAATGGGGGTGAGGTGATATTTTTATTCAATTTCAGGTTTATGCAGTTCTGAAATGCCATCCACATAGATGCCGACTTTTATTTCTCCATTTTTTGTTTGTTTGTATGTTTCAACTCTTTATGCCTCAATCTGTGGAAGTATGTGGGACTTAGTAACCAGTCACTTTCAGATCTAAAGATCTACATGTTCTAGTCACAAACAGCAGGGTCATCACTTTAGGATTATTTTTGCTCTGATATCCCGCATGTCTATCAGTCTATGGGTGTGCAACTTTATTTTCACAATCAGAATTTGTTGGTGCTGCTCAGGGTTATGACTTTAATGTTTGTTTGCCTGTTTGTTTGGGTGTTTGAGTTGGACTTTTTGTAGATGCATGTTGATAATAGGGTTAAAGTTAGGGTTAGAGTTTCTTCATTTTATGCCATTTTTAATAATGAACTGCTCCAAAGGGGCAGTTTACATAGAGTACGTTTGTGAAAATTATATACAAATGAGGTAATTAAGTTGGGAAAAAAAGAAATGGTAAGAAAGAATAAAAATATTTTTTTTTAAAAAAAAAGATCTGCATCTAGAGGACATTCTAAGAGATAAATAACACTTCTGACAGACCGGTGTAATTAATATATTTTCTATAAGAAAACCCATTGTCCTAATTCATGCAGCAATTAAAATTTTAGAATGTATCTGTTTTCATTCATACCTAAGCACCTCTCTATCTTCAGGCAAATCCCAAAATCCTGTTAATATTTAAGAAGTAGTCATCCTGGTGCTGATGGATACAGTATACCCTCTATATAGTATGGCAACAATTGGTGAGAAGTGACACAATTCTTTTATCACACATTGCCTGCCATAAATTTAAGTTCAAGCACATGTGAACAAAAGTGATACGTTTACCAGATGTTGTCAGTTATGTGATTGAAACAGATATTTTTTAAGATATTGAATCTAAAGCCATAATAGTTGTCTCATGATAAGCACATTATAGTCTACTGAATTAACTACATCTTACATGTAATAAAATATGCATAGAGAATTAATTGATATGTACAGTACTGAGTTAAGGACAAACCAGCAAGATTCTCTGGATAAGGTTTCATAAATTAAGCATGCTATACACTTCTAATAACAGGCCTCTAGATTCATTCACTCTGACTGTGATTTACTCAGTCGGGCATTACTCAGTATGATTGTTATTCTTCCTGGTTCTGCCAAATGAAGAATGAGAGAAAATAAATCAGCTAGAGTTTTTATTCTGGCTAATTATTATTGTATTCTAAGTAAAGGTGATATTATTTTAGAAATCCCATTTGAGATGTTTATATATCATGTGGTTATTTTTTCATGCCCAAACATTGAAAAACTTCCAGGCATAATTTTATTTATATATATGATAAAGAACAGAATTAAATCATGAACTTTTTTGCCAATCCACAAAATAATACAATTAAATCCTTAGAGTGCAATTTAGATATGGTTTTTTAAAATAAATAAATGGTAGGAGGAATCCATCATGCCGAATAAAAACAAAATGATAGCATAAATATAAAACAACTTAGTTAACAAACATGTAAAATAATATCCTTGTTTAAAAAAGTATTTAAATATATACTTTAATCTTAGATTTGAATTTATGTTTAAAGGTAATAATTACTACGGAATTCTATAGTTCACTTTCATTACCTTTTTTGTTTTAAACATTTATTTAAAAATATGTAAGGCTCCCTCTGAAAATAGAAAAAAGCAATCAAAAAGGGCTCTTTTCACAATCATTACATTTTTTTCTCTCAAGACAAAAACATTTCAAAAAGTTGAAAATCTGAAAAAGTGGTAAATCTGAAATCCTCTGACTATAAAAGCCCCTTCTCCATTTATTTCCTTTATTTCTGGTTTTTATTCTGATTCAGGTATCCAGGTTGACAACATGATTTTCATTACTAAATAATAAAAACATTAACATATTCATTTTAAAAAAGAAATAAGAATTAGTTACATTCATTTTCATACTACTAACTATTGATTTTCCATTATGTCTTATAAAGCAAGGGTTCCCAACCCCTGGTCCATGGACCGGCATTGGACTACAGCATGCTAGAAACAGGGCCACACAAAAAAGTGAAGACCCATCTGCAGGATGCAGGCCACATGCGAAACCATAACTCCTCTGCTCTGCAGAAAAACCTCTATCCAGGGAACTGGCCCCTCGTACCAGTGGTTGGGGACCACTGTTATAAAAGGTTACCAGATCACAACTGAAAAAACATAGATGGTCAGTAGATAGCAGCAACAACAGATGAAAACACGTCTGTTGTCCTCAAGTGGCTATTTGGAATTTTGTAGCCTGGACTCTGGTAAATTAATATTCACCATCTCAAGCATAGAATTTTCTTTGAGTTCCGTGACAACACATGATACTTTTCATAAAGAATTTGATAGGTGGAAGGATTGTAATAAAGGTAGAAATCTCAATTAAATATATTTATTTTAAAACAAATAATAAATCTGTTTTCCTTTGTTAAAAGTATGTATACAATTTTAAAGGATAGTATGTGTAATAAATTTCAGATACTATAGTGAAGGCTTGGACTATTTTATGACATTTTGTAGACAAGGTGACATTTGAAGTGCAACAATTTACAATTATACAGTTGCTTTTATCGATCAACACATGTTCTGCATTACAAAATAAAAGTGTGAATGGGGCATCTTGACATAAGCTGTTTTCATAGACAGAAACTCATGCATCATTTTGTGATGAAAGAACATTAAAGTATTAGGAAATTCTAATGTGAATATAAAGCTGGAGGATCAATATAAAGCTGGAGGATTGCATATTCTAGTTAGAATTCCCCTTTAAAAAAATATCACCAATAGCACTGGGAATGCTTTGTTTGTCTAGAATAGATGTGGAAAACCCTCAAAAAGACCTCCTTCTATGACCTCGACTATGTATCAGAATGGTCAAACAAAAGGCAACTTCAAATCTCAACAAATAAATGTTCTGTCTTACAATTGGCAAAAAAAAATATCAGAAAATAAAATATAAGCTGAATAGTCAAGACCTTGTTGATGATCTAAACTCTGTTAAGGACCTTGGAGTACTCATCTCTAATTATCTAAATGCTACAGCCCATTGTAACTACATAGGTATTGTAACTAAAAGGTATTAAGAGTTGTTAACCTAATCTTACATAGCTTTTTTTCTGGTAATATCACACTACTAACTAGAGCATACAAAACATTTGCTAGACATATACTTGAATACAGCTCATCAGTCTGGAACCCACATCACGTATCTGATATTAACACAGTTGAAAAAGTCCAGAAAAATTTCACAAGAAGAGTTCTCCACTCCTCTACTCATTGCAGAATACCTTATGCCACCAGACTCGAAACTCTAGACCTAGAAAACTTAGAACTACACTGCCTTCAGTCTGATCTAAATACAGTATATAAAATCATACATTGCAATTTCCTACCTTAAGTGAATACTTCAGCTTCAACCATAACAATACAAGAGCACATAATAAATATAAACTCAAGGTTAACAGCACCAAAGTTGATTACAGGAAATACAACTTCAGCAACAGAATGTTTGGAATACTCTACCTGACTCTGTGGTTTCTTCCTCAAACCCCAAAAACTTTAATCTTAGACTGTCTACTATTGACCTCACCCCTTTCCTAAGAGGCCTGTGGGGGGCATGCATAAGTGCACCAATTGTGCCTACCGTCCCTGTCCTATTGTTTCTTTTTTTATTTTTCTTATATATATCCATTTCATGTATTCATAACTATGTTTATACTTATACCTGTTATCTTGTAAGTAATTGACAAATCAATCAATAAATAAAATAAATAAAGACTTATTTTCATACCCAAGGAGCCTTTTAATGTTGCAATATTCTTCACATCCATTCTTTTCTTATGCAGAAGACAACCTTCTTAATTAGCATGTATTTTCATTAGAGAGAAACTTTAGGAATAAGTAGATCTGCTCACGGTGCACTTACATAATGTATTATCTACTTCCATATAAGCCATAAAACCCTATTATCAAATTGAGTTCAATGGGGATTACATCTAGATAAAAAAAAAGTTGTACATTTTAGTACAATTACAATATTTGATATCCGATAGGTTTTGATAAGGGATCCATTCTAAATTTCTATAGAAATCTCATTAATAATTTTATTTTAGTATAAAAAGAACTTACATAGGTAATAACAGCCACAGGAATTGAAATGCAGTTTAACTTAATGCTCATATTGTTACTTTCTACCAAGGTAGTCCTTGACTTACAACCACAACTGAGCCCAGAATTTATGTTGCTAAGTGAGAAATTTATGAAGTAAGTTTTGCCCAATTTTACAACTTTCTTGCCACATTTCTTAAATGAATCACTGCAATTGTTAAATTAGTAACATGGTTGTTAAGTGAATCTTGTTTCCCCACTGACTTTTACTTGTCGAAACATTGCAAAAGATGATCACATGATCCAGGGACACTGCAACCATCATAAATATGAACCAGTTGTCAAGCATCCAAATGTAAATCATGTGACCTTGGAAATGCTGCAACGGTCACTGTGAAAAATGGTCATATGTCACTTTTTCAGTGCCATAGTCATTTTTAACAGTTACTAAATAACCTGTTGTAAGTTGAAGACTACTACAATCCACCAATATAAGTTTTTGAATGCCAGGTGTAATATTGAAGGTACCATTTATTGGAGATGCTTTACTCATATATTTCCATATTCATTAAAGAGTATTTGCTAGCTTTAGCCCAGCAGCAGCCACTGAGTAAAATGAACCAAATGAATTGTAATCTTGTGTTGTATCCATCAACCTTTTTATAGACCTTCAGGAATCCTGCATGGTAGCTTGAACTTTTGCCTTCTCCAATGAAGAAGCATACATGCCTGGTTGTTAAGCATATGTTCATTACATATCATAACCAATAGTTTATATATTTTGGATTTCACTTTTTAAAATAATGCAGAAATGTTTTCATCTTACAAATCAAATCTATAGTTTGTATTCACTACATCAATATCTCAACAGTTATTCTCCACTTCTTCCCAACATAATCCTTAAGATTCATTTCACATAAATCCAATTCCTTCTTCCAAATGGAAGCTATTTCATTGAAACAAAATTCCATTATCTTCCCTCAAGTATAAATCAAAAACTAAAAAAGAAAGCCAACTGTAATCTGCTAGCACACAAGGGAAATATAAGTTCATGTGAAGCATAAGATAGGGAATTTGACTCAACCTAGCAGTCAAATCAAATAGGTTTTTCATTACTACCCCTTTTAAATTAAAGGTTTATAATGATAGTTACATGAAGTATCTAAAATATAATCTTGAGAAATCAGGATTTGCAATCTGCTGTTTAAAAAAAGTACCTGCAGTGACAAATACACCCAAAAGAACCTGAGAAATTGAAACAATTTTATATTATTGCAGTTATGCATCAAAGAAAGTGTACAAGATAGTGAGCCCTCTACTTAGATCTTAGATCTATTTTTATCACGACTACTGCTGTGTGAATGTCTCTTAATTCCATGACTAAATTCAAGACACATCTCTATTTGCCAACATACTTGTCTATTTAGAACTGATACACAGGAAAACATTCAAGTTGGTAAAGTTGTTAAGTTGGTAAATACAGACTGAAAACAATCAAAGAGAAATAAGGGTGCAATTTCTAAGTTAGTATGGATAGCCTACTCCAAACATGATTTTATTAATTAGGGATATAACGTGTATTAAAAATCTCAGGAACTATTTTTACTTATCTGCAAGATCATGTTTTCTCATTGCAATCAGCCAAGCCAGTTCAATCTTCCCAAGAGGCTCAGCAGTGCTTCTCTTCTGAAACTGTACTAGTTCTTTAGAACAGCTTTCTTGTGGACATCCATAACCCTAACCCTTCACTGCCTTCAGAGGCTGCCTCTGGAGGTTAATTAGGCCAAGACCACTTTATCTATTAGAAATATGCACAAATTCTCTATTTAAAACAAGGCTCTTCAAACTTGGTAAGTTTAAGACTTGTGGAGTTCAACTCCCAGAATTCCTGAGCTAACATGATTGAAGGAGGAATTCTGGGAGTTGAAGTCCACAAGTCTTAAAGCTGTCAAGTTTGAAGACTCCTGATCTAAAAGCACCTATAATAAACATTGTAATTTGGAAAAGAATAGTGTGTCTTGTATGGAAAGTTTTTGTCCCTTTTTCTTGCCCTCAGACCTGAGGGAATCAGGCTGTATCTAGATAAATTAATCACAGATGAATCATACACTCAGTCATCACTACAGTTTCAACATGACCAATTGGTAAGGAGTTTGCCCTGCATTCAATCCAGTAAGCATTAATTTCTACAACATTCAAGGTTGCAATTTAGTTTAAAATTGGCTGCCAATATAAAATTCTGCAGGTTGAATTTTATTTATTTCATTTTGAACATCCATAAATCCAACTGAAAAAACAAAATTAAGTAATTTTCATGTTCAATTGTGAAAGACATTCAAGTATTGCTTGGAATTTTCTCATTGAAAAAAAATTCTCAATGGAAATTAAAATGTCATTTGGATAAAGCCCAACTCATATGTTATGAAAACATGGGTAGTCTGGCCTAGCTGTTTCTATTTCCATTGAACCATCACATTTCAATATTATTTGTAAATGATAATTTAAAAAAAAAACTAATTTTTACTCTTCCAATAAAGCCTCAAAGCACTTTGTTTGATTTTAGTTTCAATTACTGTCAAATATTTAGTAAGAAATTGAATGCAGGATTATCAGATTACTGGTATTCAGCATGTGTATGAACATTTCCAAAATTACAGATGGAATTATTGGCACTGATTGCCATTGGGAAAACACAGGAGTAGTTGATTATTAGCAAATCACAGCACATACTTTTCTGCCATAGGGAACTATAATGTTACAGAAACTAAAAGAAATATATAAATATTACTAGAGTTAGACAAAAATAATAGTTTTTAAATTTTAAAAAGTTTGCATCCCATTTCAGGTAAAAGAACAGCATAATTTTTACTTATTATTTGATACATAACATATTTATATATAAAATAACTATTTTTAATAATAATAGAAGGATTTTTTTAAAAAACTGAGGTATCATTCTGCTAGTTTTTAAATGTAAGGTTAAGACAAAGGTGTCCCTGTGGATTTCACTCCACTAATCATTGCTGATTGTATGGGATGGTGCTCATTTCAATTGCAAGCCTTTGAGACAGTACTGTCCAAAGACATTTCTGTGGTCATGTGACCAGCATGACATCATGGATTGCTGTTACCTTCCCACTAAAGTGATGCCTTTTTATCTACTCGCATTTGCATCAGTGGTGGGTTTCAAATAATTTCACCACTGGTTCACCAAAAAGGTGAGTGTAATAACGCAGCTTCCGCGCATGTGCACAGCTTTCGCCACACAGTAAGGCTCAACCAAGCAACCTTTTGGGGCCTTCTCCCCATCTCTGCTCTCTGGGGCAGCAGCTGCTTTTCTACTGCACTACTGGGAGAGCATCTTGTGCAATTTAGCAGCTGTGAGCCACTGCTTTCCTATGCTGTGGCACAGAGAAAAGCAGCCCTGTTGAATTATGTTTCTCTGTGCTGCAGCGCTTTCCAGGTGGGACTTGGAGAAAAGGGGTGGCTCAAATCTGTACAAGGTGCTCTTCCAGCAAGAGGAGCAGTGCAGACAAGCAGATGCCAACCTGGAGAGCACATGGAACATTTTCACAAGCGACCAAGGCTTGGCAAGGGATGAAAGAAGTGGCTGCAAGAACTCTGCTGCAACTCTAGCTTAATTGGAATGCATGAGCCTATTCTAGATCTCATGCATAAATATAAATATTTTAATAAACTACTGAATAGTTAATTATTAAATTAATTATTTTAATGCCGGTTACTTTCTTTGAATGCAGAATGAAATTGTATTTGCTTATTAGTGGTTGCCTTTAAGACTAGGGTATTAATAGTTCCACAAAATTGTATTCATTATTTAATACATGTCTCATAACGGTACACAATAATAAACTCTATCTTGAAAAGACTGAAATTCATCTCCCATATTTTATAATGTGGTGAGAACAGAAAGTAAATATGTGAAGAACATTGTCATAGAAAGCTATAAATCTGCTAATCAAAGGAGAACCAAACAACTTATTTTGTGAGATAATTTAGTACAGAATATCATATCTTGATAAACTTGATCTCTGATTAGAACTTGGATGAGAGGCCATTAGGGAATTCCAGAGATGAAGGCTAGGCTGAGAAGTTTAAAAAACTAACCTGGAAGATGATATTGATGAACCATTTTTATACTGTCTGCAAAACATGGTTCTGTTAAATGACCCAGTATTAAGTTTGACTTCCATACACAGATGGAAGTTTTGGTCGTGTCATTCAATGTCAATTGATTTCGTGTCAATGTGATTCTACATGCTATTCTGAAATTAGAATAATTTGGCACCTTGTTCTCTTCATCTTGTGCTTCAGTTTCCAAACACTGCAAGATTGCAGTGTTTATACCAATGATACAGGTAGTGTCAAAACTGGGAGAGGATTAAAAACAACTTTCCAATTAACATGGGCTATTTACATAGTGTTCAATTCTCTTGAAAGTTCTCAAAAAATATTTCCCTGCCTGAAATGATTGTATCAAAAACACATTTAAATAAAAAGTCCCATAAATATTTCTCATCATCTCTATTACTAATACTACACAGTTAATAAATTTTATATCAATCTGCTGGCCTTTCATGGCATTCCAGCTCTGCTCTCTGAAACAACATTTTAACTCTATTTGATATTTCCTTTTTGACTTTTCATAGAATATATCTCCTATTACTTATAGGATTAGGTAACAGAATGGGAGGACTGTTTTTAAGTTTTTGTTTGTCCTGAAAGCTTATTAGAAAATTAGTAAGGATTCCTAAATCCTGGTTTTGTACCTTCAGAGCATTAAAATGCTGCTGAAAAAAACTTCACTTCTAGTTAGATAAATTTCCTTTATAATGTATAAAGAAAGTATTTCATTAAATTAGTGTGTGTGTGTGTGTGTGTGTGTGTGTGTGTGTGTGAGAGAGAGAGAGAGAGAGAGAGAGAGAGAGGGGGGGGGGGGGGGGGGGGGGGGGGGGGGGGGGGGGGGGGGGGGAGAGAGAGAGAGAGAGAGAGAGGTGGGTGGGGTGTTGGCAAATCAGGACTGACAATAGACCAAAACAAAATCAGACAAGCTTTTTTCCTTCATTGGCAAGGTCTTTTAAATATTTCAAAGAACACTTGGAAAGCTAATACTTCTCTTTTAAGAACAAAAAAAATAGCTAAGTATGTACCTATTCCCAGTGGGAATTGGTGGACTAACCTCACCATTATAAAACTGTACAATGGCCAAACTTCATGTTTTTCTTGTGCTCAACCAGCCATTTTAGAGCACCACCTATGATTATTTTCAACTTCCAGAAAATACTGCTGTAATACAGAAAATGGCTTATTATATTCACAACATAGTCCCATGGTTATGAGTTTGGCAAGATACACATTTAAAACATGGTTATTTTGAATGTTTTGTGACACCTGTGAAAAAATACGCTAAATCTATTATTATAGCTGCATGTAGCAACTACAGAATTTTCAGATAGTAGTATAAATGTCAACCATTTTCACCATACCTGTCCAGAGAAATTACAGCTAGGTCTATATCTTGACAACATGTACTTCTAAGGTGAGAAGAAAAAAACAAACAAACTTGGATTTGTTTCTGAATATAATTGAGAAGCAGATGAAACTAGCAGGCAAATAATGTGCAAAAAAACCCCAATAAAATCCTTAGCTTTCAGTTGCTTCTGCTTTCTCTACTAGATTCAATGCCAACAGGTCAGCAGACTCATAAGGATTCAATCTAGTTCTGAGCACAGTAGGGAACTTGCTTGATGGTTCTTTGAACTGAGATTAATAGCTTAACTAACCCTTTTTGATCCTGCCATTTTGAAATGCTTTAGGAGTAGCAGATTGAACAATTTTCCTTATGGAGGCCTCACTTGCCCACTTTACTTCATCACAGCTTTCCCTTGTTTCAACTTTATGATTAAAAAGGCATGGAACTTACAAGATTTGAAATACCACCATGCTAATAACAACGTATAATTTCTGTCTTTTGTTGATACTCAAATGTTACCTTTAATGTTTTAGTATCAAAAGATAAGGATATTCTAATAGGTAAAACAAACTGTCTTGTAAAAGGTAATACGCTAATGAATAATACTTGTGCCTCTTAAGAAATGGTCAAATCCAGAATATGCTTTAGTTTCATTTTTGAAAAGCAATAAAGCCCAACAAATAATTACCGCTGGATAATGTGGATGAGTTCTTAAATCTGATCAAACTCATAAATAAATTATTTATTATTTTTCAAGAGTATGATTGCTATAGCCTGTCCTTTCGATGTAACACCAAGATGCACCTTGTTAATCAGGAAAACAATTTGTTATGATAAATTCTTGGCACACCTATTTAACATTCTGAAATGATAAAAAAAAGAACAGAGTGAAGAGTGAAGAGAAATTAGATTACAACAACAGTATTAATTCCCATTCAATTCAATGAAACTGAATTCCTTGTTTTTCCTTTTTGTTCCGTCTGGAAAAACGCGAGGTAGACTGGGTTCCAACAGTAAAAGTCTTTATTTCAACAGTTAAGTGAAAACGGAACAGTTTGGCTCTTGCCATGGCGGCCTTTATATACGGCTTGCCTGCCGGCTTGTAGCCAATGACAGTTACTTGGTTTTGCCGCCTTTTGGCAGCTCTTTTTGGATTGGTTCCTAGTGAGCCAATCCCTATGCTGGCTTTTCTAGCCAATCACAATCGAGGATTTGGAGTAGACTATTTTATACAGAACACCCCTCCCCCCCTTGGTTTAGTCCTACGTGGTGATGTAGTCGCGCAGGTAGGTGGGGCTTCTTCGGATTCTACTGGACTTGCACAGTTCGTTTTCGCTGGAGACTTCAACCAGTTCGGATGGGGTTGCTGTCTCTCCGGCTCTTCTCCATGGAACCGCCTGGAAGGGTGAGTCGGCCATTTTGCTACCGCTTGAGTCTCTCAGGCTGGTGGCCTTGCTGCTCCCTCCTGGTTTCTCCGGGCAGGTCGAGCTGGCTTGGCTGGCCCCTTCATCTGGATTATTTTCGCAAGTCTCATCTAACCGTAAGTTTACTTTTTGCTCTTTTTGATTGGTTAGATGTTCTGGGTTTATTTTTAAAAGTTCTTTCTTATTTTCTGGTATTTCCCCCCCTTCTTTGGTTTTGTTTTCGTCGATTTTTATTTTTTGTGGTTTATTTTTTGTGCGTTTGTATTTCTTTCAATGTTTCGGGTACGAAGCTGGTCTATGTGCCACTTCCATTCCCTGCCATCGTCTACGGTTAGTCGGTAGGACCGGGGGCCTGTGAGTTGTGTGATTGTGCCTGGAAGCCATAGGGGGTCCCCGGTGAAATTTTTTGCGTAGACTAGGTCGCCGATTTCAAATGTTCGGCAACGGCTGGAGGAGTCGGGGGG
>BLBF01000017.1:40951526-40984844 GCA_015471245.1 Laticauda colubrina
AAAGAAAGAAAGAAAGAAAGAAAGAAAGAAAGAAAGAAAGAAAGAAAAAGAAATAGCCAAAGATAAGATCCACTTTGAATCCAAAGCTTATCACTGATTCAAATATCTTGTTGCAAAAAGTTGTACTTTTCACACAGGATTTCAAATGCAGGTTAGGAAATTTACTTCATTAGCAGCAACCACAGTACATAGTAGATGTAAGGAAATAATAGAATGAGAGACATTGAAAGGCCTATAAAGATCATTTGCTTGACGTAAAATGGTTTGAAATAGTGGTAAATTTTACAAATTACAAATTTGTAAAAACATTTTTTTAAAAACTCAATAGATCTGGCCATAGATTGTAGTTGAGCATCATCAGTGGCAACTGTAAGCATTTGGAAAGTTCAGAAGAATTTTAAAATTGAGAATTCTTTCCCCTATTAGCTTCACAAATGAATATTTAAAGCAATATCTAACCTTATGACCGAGAAGTATGTAAATAAATGTTAGAAACCACAAATAGTCTGACCACAGTGAATCTGCATTGTATCTTTTTAAATTATTATTAATAATATGCCTTTGAATTGTTATCATCTCTTAGCCTTAGGATTTATCTTAAATTTTCTCCATGACATTCTATCCCATCTAAATTGACTATTATTTCTCCAGGGGTTGCAAATAAATTATGCAGTTTAATTATGTACTCGGGATATTTTTTCTATTTCTTCTGATCCGGAATCCCCCTGCATTTATTTTTATATTATGTGAATTTTGCCTCAGAAATTAGACTTATACATTATTTAGTTGTATCAACGTTTACATAAAGTACAGAGAATTTTTCTCATTCAGACAAATAGCTTCTATTGGGTTATTTATTTATTTGTTAGTTTGTTTATTTGTTTGTTAATTCATTCATTCATTTATAGGACTGAGATGATCACCTATGTCAGTAGTCCCCCATCTTTACAGCTTAGTGGTTCAGCAGGAGCCAGGACACCACTCATGTAAGTCAAAATGCGCACAAGCACACATGCACACCAGTCTACCATTCACACAAGTTGTTGATATGTCAAAACATCATTAAACTATATAATGTATTTGCAGAATAATTGTATTTTGTAAGCCAAAAGTTCATTATATTTCTGTAATGGTTTAATCACATTTACTACCAAAATCTAGTCAACAATTTAAAATCAAGAAGGGAACCAGATATGTTAATATTATTTATAAACAGACTGTGGCCAAGTGTAGGGAAGAAATAAAAACTTGGAGACCAATGGATAAGGTAAGTAAAGGGAACATTTGTATTTATTCTTTGGCCTAGAATGTTGCTTTCCATTGCCACTGCATCAAGGAAGAAATGATTCAATCCTCTGTGTGAGGGCTCACAGGAAAACCAGTTGGAATTTGGCACAAGATTTGACTCTCAAACTGACACCCAATTTTCCACTTCAGACATAGTTCCCATTGTGAGCCTTTTGCTTCGTAGAATTTTCTTTGCCTTCTCACTCTTCCCACCTTCTCAGTTTCAGCAATAGTTTCTGAAGATCTTAAATTCCCAGGTATCTTTGATTAGTCATGCCTACTAAGTTTCAGAAGTTATTCTTCAATTATACCATTGGCTTATGTACTCAAAGTACAATTACACAGAACAGTTTTACCAAATTAAAGGAAATTTTCAGAACTTGTTTATTTTGGATCTGAGAAACCAAACAAATAAGGAAGGAAGAGCTTTCCATAACAATTCAACCAAGTTTAAACTTGGACTTTTGTTGTCAGCAATAAATCTCTTGCAAGCCTCACTAACAAGGCAGATTAAGACCACTTAACTTTTGTAGCAAAGATCAGAGTAAAACTATGGATCTTTTTAAATCTCAGTCTTCTTGAATTATTTTCCTTTTGTCTTATACGTATTTTGTTTTTAACAGAGGTAAGTATGAATAAAATGTGGTATACAAAGTTTTACAATTATTGATTTTAACATATATTGAAATATTGATTTATTTAGAATTAAAGTAAAATTAAAGGACACACAGAGAAATCCAATATAGTTCGATCATTTATTTGCTTACAGCTAACAGATAGAATCTTGTTACATTCAAGATTCGAATCTACTACCATAGATTTATTAAGATGGATTCTAGATGGCGGCTACCCTGAACTTCTTCCACCATCACCTATTCAGCTCAGGATTACACAGTCTATTATTCGGGGTTCACTCAGGAAAAACTCTGCCAAAACTCTTATCCACTGATTCTCAAAATGGGTATTCCATCACATCAGGCTTGTTTTATAGCAGGCTTGTCAAACTGGCAGCCTGGGGGCCAGATGCATCATGCACACCCCGGCTTTGCAAAGGCAGAAAAATCCTATCACAAAACATCATGATACAACACGTGATGTGATCAAGTTTGATACCTGTGTTCTAAAGCATTATCTTTGATTACTTCCTAAATGGAAGAAGAGAAAAAGCCAAGGATAGGATAACCGTAACTCAAGGATAAGGCTAAGAGAGATCCACTGTAAGCAATTAAATAGAATGTCAATTGCCCCTCTGAATGGAAAATTCACATTAGATCTGAAGACAAGGATGTGCAATCTTTAGGGAATATGGAGCTATAATATTCAAATGAGGGTTTTTTTCAGCCTGCAACAGTTGCAACCTTGGGAGGGTTGGGATACCATGGTAGCAGCCAGGAAGTTACAACAGGATTGTCAAACCATTGTTATACATGTCACCAATTTCAAGTGCATTATTTCAGGATATGTCAGAAAGAAGCTGAGAATCACATGTCCTGCCATGCATGATTTTATCTGATCTACAGAAATCCTCATTCAGGGGTGGGATACTGCCAGTATAACAACTGGTTTGGTGATCTACACGCACCTGAACAGCAATGTGAAAATCCTTACCTGCTATGTTACTTTGGGGACTAACACAGCTGAGGAGGGGCAATCCACTCTTGCACGCTGATCAGCTAGGACGATAAAGGTCAGTACAGTGCAGAGGTGGACCCCCATGATCGTTGGAGCGAACCAGTTCGCTCCCAGCTGATCTTCGGAGCTAGGGGTTCACTCAAACCAGTCAAACCAGCAAAGCTGCCCTCATTTGACATTTTTCATGTCACCTTAAAAGTAAAATGCATGAAGTTCTTCAAAGTTTTTTTCCCCCCCTCATACAGTTATTTTCAGCCTTGGCAATTTTAAGGCATGCGGACTTCAACCTCCCAGCATGCTGGCTGGAAAATTCTGGGAGTTGAAATCTTAAAATTGCCAAGGCTGAGAAATGCTGGGTAATATCTAGCATCAGCTAAATAGAATGATAGGTTTGAGAAGTATTATAAATTTAAGCATCCTGTAGAAGATACATTTATTATTTTTAGAAAGACCTTTCTTCAGCAACATCAGGAAGAAAAAAAATCAAAAATTAGCCTTTCAATTTAAAAACATATTCATGATCTTTAACAGATGACTATTTTAAACCATAGAATGATAACCTGATTGTGCTGACTAGAATTTATGGGCTTTTCTCATTTTTATTTCTGGAGACACATTTATAGAAAAGAAACGTTGCTAATAGAATTGGCTTGCAAATTGTTCTACAATTTTTCCTAAATAGAATATATAAATGGCTAATAGCCTTGGCCTACACATCAGATCAATGGAATCCACATCTAAACTTTGATTATAGGAACACCCACATAGAAAAAGAACAAAAATAAAATATTGCTGGCTAAGTAGAGTTGCTGTCTGAATGTCTTTCCTTTGATGAATTCCAAAGAGCCTTCACTATTCATTTTGTCCTGGTAACAAAGCAGCAAAACACTTGTATGATACCCTAACTATAAATCCATCATTGATCCACAGCAGTCATAGTAATCATAGCATTTAAGGTCAGGATATTTTTAAAGTAATGATACTAATATGGTGAAGAGAACTTGTTGTCTTGCCCTATTCCCCATTTCCCTTTTTTAAACGAATAGTGGCCAATGAAAAAAAGATTTGTATTGGGTTGTATTCTCAGCTGCTTTAGCTATATTTGTCTATTAGCAGTTGGAGAAATTTAAAAACTTCAGAGTGCAAAAGCTGAAAAACTACATCAGATAAGACAATCAATGCTCATATTTCATACTATAGAAATTTAACCTCAAGGGAAATCTCTCACATAATATCTAGTAACAGAAATGGTAAATTAACTATCACAAACATTAACATTAAAAACAGATGATTGCTGTATCTTGTAGAACAGGATGAAAAATGCATAGCCTTCCCAATGTTGCTTACTGCCATTGTTTCAGATCTTTAACCATACTGACTAGGAGTTCAAAAAGCTGTTGGAAAATAAGAAAATATATTAAGAATGCAACCCTATATCTGTGTATTCAAAACCTTCTCCAACTAAATTCAATGTATTCATTTTGAGGTATGTAAGAAAGTTACACATACAGTTTTTTTTCCAAAGTTTAGCTTGTCCATCACCACTGAAAAATAATTGAAACATGGGCCTTCACAATATTGCTGATGGATTTAATGGCACCAAGTATCAGATGCTTTCTTTGAAGCTAGCTAGTAATTGCTGTAATCAGGGGTGAGGGAAAATTTGGAAGGGGAAGACAGCTGTGGGAAGGGAGTATGGATACTAACAAGAACCAGAGGTGTCAAACCAAGCCACCTTCCTGCCTTAAAGTACACTGATCCTGAAAAAAGAATTTACAATCTCCAAAGACACCTGATTCCCAAAACATCAAATGACACCAGATTGGACTGTTCCCGTGGGGGGAGGGATTTGGGATGAAGGGATTGCTTTCAATATGTGATTTTCACATGGATTTTCCTCAGAGCTTGCCTTGTGCTGCACCCAGTTCCCTAGTAAAAGTACCTTTTCTCTAATACCTATGGAATCAAGGGTCTTTTTCAAGAAGCAAAGCTGGGGCCAGTATGACAGTAGGCAAGCTCTGCTGTAATGGTCAACCTGGAGACAAATGTCCACCAAGAAGACCAAGCAAAAGATATTAAGCCAGGAAGTAACTTGGAGGAAGCTGGCGAAACCCCATCATCCCAAGGACATAGTTGAACATATGGGAGATGCTGCACCCGGTTCCCTAGTAAATACTTTTTCACTAACACCGATGGAAAAAGGCCATACTTGGAGTACTGCATCCAATTTTCATCACCAAGATGTAAAAAAGATGTTGAGACTCTAGAGAGTGCAGAGAAGAGCAACAAAGATAATTAGGGGACTGGGAGCTAAAACATACAAAAAATTATTGCTGAAATTCGGTACATCTACTTTCGTGAAAAGGACTCAGAGTGATATAATCTTCCAATATCTCAGAGGTTGACACAAAGAAGAAAGGGTCAATTGATTCTCCAAAGCACCTGAGGGCAGGACAAGAAGCAATGGATGGAAACTAATCAAAGAGAGAAGCAACCTAGAATGAAAGAAAAATTTCCTAACAGTTAGAACAATTAATCAGTGGAACAACTTGCCTACAGAAGTTGTGAATGCTCCAACATTGGAAGTTTTTAAGAATTGTCTGAACTAGTATAAGGTTTCTGGACTTGAAGACTTCCAAGGTCACTTCCAACTCTGTTATTCTATTCTATTTACCAGTAAATTTCATTGGAACAATATTAGAAATTCTAGTAAAGATGCTCCTTAACAAAATCTAATTCAAAAACCAAAATAAACAAGAAAGAGATAACATATAAACCTTGTGGATTCTTCTAACATGTTGCAATGCAAGAGCTCCCATACTGGCACTAAATAAGCTTGAATATACTAAACCTGAAAAGTAACTTTGCAACTTCCACCCAATTCCAAAGTCATATTTAGAGGTTTAATTAATTTGATAGGGTCCAACATTAATTGCATCACAGAGATTGTCTTATCCTAATGACAAATGTTGGAAGTTGTATGATCTATTTAAAAAAAACAAGTACAGCAAGGCAGTTACAGATTTTAAAAAATCTGGAACTGAACATCCTGGAAAATATGACAAAAATGATGAGCAGAAAGTAGCGTGTTTCATTCTCCAGATTACACATATCTGTGTATTAAAATGATTCTAAACGAGAATAGCATATTCCACTAAGACAATTAGATCTATGGAAATATGCAGTCCTCATACATCTGAAGCATCCTTTTGCTTTCAAGTCCTGAAGCATTGCAGAGTTCTGATGACAATCATATAACACACAAGCATACACATACACATACACACAAAGAGAAATAATAATAATAATCTTAATCATAATAATAATGCAAAGTAACTAGCTCAAACTGGCAAAATTACTAACATTGTGGTAACTCACATTGTGGTAACAAACATTAAAACTGCAACTCTATTTATATTTATTTGGAGTTAAACCTATTGAACCTAGTGGGACTTCTTGGATGACCAGACTTGTACCAAAGTTAGAATTCCTTGTAATAATAGTACCAGTAATAAATAAAATCCCATTATTCTGGGAAGCTTACATCTTCTTTAGTTTAAGAAATTAAAATAAAACTAATAAAAGATGTCATGAGGTAGTTGATCAAAAAACAACAAATCCCATCTCCCTCCAACTCCAACCCTGCCCTCCCCATATGTCCTTTGGCTCTAATGTTGATTTTATCTGTTACATGTATAGATAATTTTTACTGATTGTAAGCCATCCAGAGTTACCATATGGTAAGATGGGCAACCAAGAAATTTTATGAATAAATAAATAATTCATTAATTAACAAAAGGCAGGGTGGAATAGAATAATAGGTCTCACTCATGCTAAAGCCTGGGTGAGGAGCCAGGTCTTCATGGCTCTTGGAAACAACAGCAGGCTTGGCCATCCAGCTCTTGAGCCAAATTTCATTTTAGAGGACAGGGACTCCTATAGAGAAGGCATGATTCCTGGGCCATTTTGTCACTGAAGAAACCTGGGGCATGCCATCCCTGCAATATTGAAGCAGCTGGGCTGATGTTATAACAGACAGATGGTCCTCAAGTAACCAGGCCCTATGCCATGTCGGGTTTTATAGTTATGACTAGCACTTTGAATCACACCTGGGAAGCAAATTGGCAACCAACCTCGCTTGTGAAGCAGCTATGGCATTTTACATAGGCATTTTAAAGTAGCCAAGCTGTGAGATAACCAGAGCAGGGGTGTTAAACCCACAGCATCATGGCCTTGTCACGTGAGATATCTGGACTTTTTTTCCCATTTGCTAAATCAGGCGTGGGTGTGGCCAGTGTGTGATGCATCCAGCCCACGGCCGGTAGTTTGGTAGCCATGAGTGACTGACCAAAGCCCCACTCCCAATCTAGAAAAGGGCTTTGTTGAGAAGACATGCATGTAGGAAAATTACAAAGGAAGAAAAAGGAAAGTGTACATTAACTTTTTCAGGAAGGCATCTGTTCCTTCTAATTGAAAAGAAGCTTACATGAAATCAAAACATGCATAACACTATATATTACTGGGAAATATAGAGCTGCATCTTTTAGTACTTTAATGATTGGTTTAATCATATTTTGTCATAAATCGTAGTTATGAAAGTTTTTTGTGCTTCTATGTTCCCCAAGTAGAAGATAAATTGAAATAATGAAAAATCAAGTAATTTGCATTCATTAATGTAACTTCATTGCATTTATTGAATGTTACAGTCACACAATGCATTTTAAAGTAGATACAGTATAATTCAGATTGGTTTGGCCTCAAGGCTTGTGGCTTAATTTAGCAATTCAGAAAGCAATCAATGCCATTGTAAGACATATACGCCAAGTTAGTACATTAACAGTATGCCTCAATATAAATATTTATTTATTTAATATTTATTATTATTTAATATTATATTATAAATAAATATTTGTTATAAGAAACTCACAGATTGCCTAGAACAAGGGAAAGTCTTGAGTGAAAAGAAATGGGCTTTAGGGCAAAACTGCTTACATCAGTCAGTACATCACCTTAAAATATTTAGCAAACAATATTTGTCTCAGTGCACACTTTATGATCCCTGAAGGATTTTTTTTAATTCAATCTCTAGAGGCAGATACAGAGGATGTTAATAAATTCTGATATTCCATGAGAACGTATATATATGTAAGCCAAATGTAGAGCAAGTACAAGTTTCTTATCTCCAATTCCTGCTATAAGAGGGTTAAATAAATGTAATTTCTCTTGTCTTATTTAATCTTTATATCAATTCTTTAATTCAAGTTTTACAAAAAGTGAATTTCATCCAGAGGCTGACTTATAAGCCCTTATTTGTTTTACTTGATAAAAATGATGTGATTATCTTTCCTGGTACAAGGCAGTCTTCAATGGAATCCATCAGTCTTAGACACTTATTGCAGCAAAGAAAAATTAGAAAATAATTATAGTCAAATAAAAGTTGTATTTTAAAAATGATGTGCTAATGATGTGCATAACTGGAAAATAAACAGCAATCAGACTGAACAAATTAAGAGTTCTAAATGGTTAGGAATTGTTTTTCAACCTTCTAATGTTAGAAGGAGGGGGAGAAACTATTTCATCTTGTGCCTGAAATAATTCCAATGCAATAATTAGATGTTTTTATCCTTTGTGGAAGTAATCATGTTCTGTTTCAGCCACACTATTCAGGGCCAATGTGATGAACCTAATACTTTGCGCCACATGCACAAATCTGTGCCCATAAAAAGATGCAAAGAAACTTGGAAGTAATTCAATACAGATTTTTAAGAACAATACTCCATGTTCCTCACTGTATTTCAAGTGCAGGTTTGAGGCTGATGCTTGGTTGCATGTCAGTAAAGGTTGTCATGAGGATTTGATGATTGAAATACTGGCTAAAATTAATTTGTAGAGTGAAGAAGAAATCCTTAAACCAGTTTATCTTTTATGATACATTTGATTTCTCATGAAGAAAAAATTGTGAGGACCTGACTTAAGTGAGGACCACTTATTGTGGATTCTCTGCTCAGTTTTTAATAACTTTGGAGTTTCAAAGGGGAGTGTTGAAATACAGAATCTGATCATGGAAAGTCATAATGAGGACACCAATATCTAATTAATTTATTATGAACTGAAAGTGATAATTTTCTAGAAGCTTCTGTAATATAAGAAAATGTAGATGGGAGATACTGTTTGAGAATATACAATTTTAGGTACCTGATTTGTAAGCATCTCCGGCATTTAAAACCAGCTTCATGTGGAATGACTTTAGCAGCTTAAGTAGATTCTTCAGTGAATGCTTATCCATCCAAAACAATAAGAACAGCACAGCAATTTAGACTGAATTGCTGGTCTTCAAGTTCCTCAACCCCCCTAGCTTAAGATGCTTCTTATCCTTAAATGAATCCCAAAATGCTTTAAATCTAATTTCTAACCATCTTTTCATATGTGTCAATGTATGCAGATTATTTGTGGTTCTGTCTTCTGCGCTTGATTTAAGACACATTTTTAAAATGTTCTCTTTGTAGAAACATTCTGTACTGAATTAACAGTGAGAAAACATGGAGATTCCTTTTTATTTAATGTCTCTTTACCTTTCTTTTTTAATTAAAACCTTATACTTCTCAGATATTTGAGATTATTAGTTCATCTTTGCAATTTTCTATTTGTAACTTGACAAACTACAAATAAATAAATTTGCACCTTTTTAACTTTGAAAAGAAGATAAAAGTTGCAGTGGAACTCTGACAAACCTTTGTATGTTAAATCTTTGGAATGCAAAAAGGAAAAAAAACATTCATTGACAGGTGTTCCTTTACATTCTGTTTTTATTGTTTCTGATACTTTAAGTTGTTTATACACATTAGCTTTTTCTACTGAAGCATGTGTAACAACAACTTTTAAAGGCTCTCCACAAAATTAAAACTTCCTGGTTGCTGGCATGCAGTTATGTCTATTATTGAGCTTTTTATGTTGTTAGTTCATCCCTTTTTTAGCCACATGGGAAAGGATATATTTGAATCCTTTCAAAGATTTATAAAGAGAAACAGTAATTTGCATAAGAATGTACTTAGGAATCTAAGTAGGAAAAACTGACTTATTTCCCCTGCCAAAAATGCAACCCCATCATGCAATGATTTTCTGAGTTATTTTGTCCAAAATATGTCATTTTGCCTTTAAACTTTAAGAATAATTGTATCATTTCCTCTTTTTTACAAATCAACAAAACGCTCTTTCCCTTTTTCATAAGGAATAAACAGAGCCACCAAAAGTCCATTTTAGTCAAAATGAAAACATATTTTGGGGTGTAACATCTTTTTTTGAATTCAGTTTCAATATATACTTACTAGAGTGTAAAATCCATTTAGATCCATGGGAATTTCTTTTAGCTAAACATAAATTGGGTTTGTACAAACCATATGGTGGGAGCATTGAGAACAAAATATGGTTGGAAAAATGCTATTTAATAAATGAGCCAGAGTTGCATGAAGCTTTCCACTCCTTTCTATAGCTTTTGTTGGGCAGAAAATACATGAAAATATACTAAAAGCACTCAAATAGATTTAACATAATTTTTAAAAAGGAATGTGTTCAAAATTTTATTCCTTCAAAAATGGGGTGTGTGTGTGAAAACTTTGATTCAATCCACATGTGATGAATCATCATTGCTCCTTTCACAAAACCTTCAAGTCTTCTCCTCCCCCTCAATTAAAAGGAGACCTGGATATTAACACTTCTGAGATGAATAAAGTAAAAGTCTTTATTTCAAAATCTGGCTAAAGAGAAATTATGATTTATCTGTATACAATGTTTTATTCATCATGAAAAACTTAAGTCTGACAGTATTTATTTAAGTTTAGGTTACAAGACTACATGGAATAGTTGTTGGGAATGCCTGCATCAAGATAACTTGGAATGAAAATTACTGTAGAAACAGAAAAATTGCCACCATGGACTCATTAAATAATGTCTCTCTCCTTGAAAATATAGGTGACAATGTTTGGACAGAGTTTGCATAAAGATTAAAAGATGGACTGAGGAAAACAATCACACTTTATTTTTAATTTTCATTAAATAAAAGTAAATATATATGGTATTTTATCAAGGATAACATAGATTTTCATTCTCTATCTAAATGTTACAATAGAATGAAGATATAAAAACAACTAGCTGAATACAATGTTATTAATACAGAAAAGTTTTCTGTTCCTTTATATATATTTTAAAGCTTCAATGTGGCTTCAATCTGTAAACTATCTGTGTTATTGCAGCATGAGGCATAAAAAGAGGATCTGAGACAGGATTTATGCTCCCACAGATTTGCTCAATGAAATAAATCTCTGATGCTTGCAATATCTATGGACCCACTTTTCTTAATAAGATAGAATTTATTACTGTGGTGCTGACCAGGTCTAAAGTAGAGAAACATATTGAATAGCTAAGAACCTTCCTTTTTCTCAATTGTTGTCCTGAAAATTCCTTTTACTGGTATTAGAAAATGTGTTAGTCAAAATTGCCAAACAATTTTGACAAGTATATTATTTAAACAGCACATTCTTCCAAAATAGCAAATAACATAGTCATTTTCCAAAAATGGAATTCTGCCTCCATACAAATATTTATGCTAAGTTAATTATTTTTGAAACATTTCATTTTCATGTTTATATTTTTCCCATGTTGGTTTTACTGGCTGTTTTTAGATTTTTTGCTGTATTATATAATTCGTAAGGGCTTTAAGCTTTGAAAATTGTAATAAGACTGTTATAAATATTATAATTCTACCAGGAACCAAATTAGGTATGGTAGTACTATAATTCATACACAAAGCACTTTCACTGTACCTTCCTCTCAGGATTGCACTGCAGCACTCCTGGGTTTAATTTTCATTACTTGGCCTTATGAAAGCAGTTGAGGGAAATCAGCAACTGCACACTGGGTAGAGTTAAATGGCTGGATGAAGTCATTCTTGGGAAACAAATCCAGTTCTATTCAGCACTAAATTCCACTTCTTAACTGAAACACTACTTTCTACCCCCAGAAATCCATACAAACATGCCATGCTAGCTTTTTCCTGGAGCCTGGGGGGTGGGGGAGAGGTTCTCTCATCTAATCAAATCTTAATCTTCTTTTCATTTGGGGGGGGGGTTGATGAGGGTTTTTTTAACTGATCGCTTTTTATTGTAAGCTGCCCATATTTGATTGGTTTCTATGCTTTTGATTAAATAAATAAAGATCCTCGCTGCAGTTTCTTTTAGCTGGTAAAGGTGAGGCATATGACCCTTCTTGAAAACCTGATCAAATCAAACATATAAAGAGAGAGGTGGGGGGGATGTACTCGATGTATATAGTACCTGACTAAACTCCTTCTAAGTGCCACTTTTCTAGGAACCTTTAAGTATCAGAACGTTTATTAGTTGATATTCTTCATTGGAATTCTACTCAGTTTATATAGAAGGTCTTCTGCTTTTCAAACCAAGAATTGTTTATTGACTTCTATTAGTTTTAAGCCAATTGGTATGTTATGTTTACCCTATTCTATTCCACTGGAACATCTGGCAGAACATTTAGCTGATAGAGTTTATATTTGTTGTAAGATTTGCCATGTTTGTAACAAGCTGAATGGAAGAAGACAGAAAATGGTACATGGCAGTTTGAAGAAAGGAAAAAGGATCAATGTATTGCATATATAAGAAAGAGATTTTAAAAAGGAGAAGGCATTTATCTATTTTTAAAAGGTTGAAATATTAAACTGAATCAAATTGAAAGTGTATCTTTTGTACACTAGAAAATACAATAATGTGACTTAACCTACATTTTTGGTGTGGGATAGTTTACAGTGTAATTTTCAAACTTTCTTGCTGCTCACAACTAAAGAAGTTAGATTCTCACCGAGTCTCATAGTCAGATTAATTGAGAGGATGAAGTGATTGTACTGAAGAATCCTGGAAATTAGTTTAGCTCTCAGCTCCCAAAAAGTACATTAAGATGAGGCTTACTTGATTCCTTTGACCTTCTTTCTGACCATTCTTGACACAGAGGAGATATTACTTCCCATTTGCCAAGGAGAAAGACATGTAATCTGTTCTGTTTCTCCTTTTTGCAAACATGCATTCTTTTTCCCATGTTCAGTTAATTCCAATGTTAAGAGTCAATTCGTACCAGTTCATGCGAACCAGTAACTAACTTTTTCTGCAGTTCAGCGAACCTGCTAATTCCACCATTGACTGTCCCCATCCCATCCCTGCCCCTTTCCTCACAGTCACTCGTCACCTGGCTTGCTTTTTGCCTAGGTTTGTTCAGCTGCCAGGGGAGAAATGGTGAGCTTAGCGGTGTGAGCCCTGAGGGCTGGAAGTTAAGGCTGACAGCAGGGGAGGGAGATCTCTTCTTTTTTCACACCCTTTGTGCTCAGGTGGGCTGACCAGTGGGGTGAGCTGGATGGCAGAGGGGTGATGTGAGTGACACAGCCTTATGGTTCCTAGTTGCCTTCCAGCCCACAGGGCTCACACCGCTTTGCTCACTGTGGCTGCCCATGAAGGTAAGGTTGATGGTGGGAGATCCACTGTGGGCCTACCATGCTTGACTGGAGGGCACAAGACATTGGGTGGGCTGGCAGGCTAGCAGAGGAGGGCTGGCTGGTAGAGGGACAATGTGGGAAGTGCAGCCTTGTGGTCCCTGACTGCCCCTTGCCTGCTGGCAGCCATGGCAGGCCTCATCCATAGGCCCCAATCTATTTTCCCCCCAACAGCCAGACAAACCTAGGCAAAAAGCCAGACCTCTCTGCTTTTATTGCTTCCATGGGTTCATGTGGACAGTTGGGAGCTGGAGCAGGGAAAAGCCAGAGTGCATGGAGATCCAAGCCCAGCTGCATTCCCCAAGTGGTGATCCCAGCCCTGGCTGCTGCCACCTCATGAGCCAGCTAGCCTAGTCTGAGCCCACCTGTGGGTCCTGGGAACCGCACACGAAGGGACGATCATTCCCAGCCCTGGAGAGACTAGTGGGCAAGGGACTAGTTGGCGAGAACTTTGCATCCAACAAAGGAGCTGGGGGGGGGGGCTTCCTCCTTTGGTCAGATTTACAAAGAAAGGGCTGGCAACTTCAAACCAGGTGTGCTCTGCAATCCCTACCTCGCCTACCTCTGCTGGCAGTTCTGGGCAGGGGATCAACTTTCCCAGCTGGCTGAGAGCCTGATTTTCTTCCTATTTTCAATTTTCTTTCCTCCCATGGCTGGTGGCAGAGAGGAAGATGAGGAAGGGCTGAGCTGCTGCCACTCAGCCCCCTCCCCAGTCTGCATCTTTCCCCCATGGCTGCCAGTGGGCATGGGGCAGCAAGGGACTGCATCACCTCTCCACCCACCAGCCCTTGCCCACCTGCCTAGTCTGGGTGGAGTGTGGGAGTGCCTGGCCTCCTGGCCACCGGCCAAGGTGGAAGAGCCCGAACAGTGCCAGGCGAGGAGTGGCTAGGGAAGTGGTGGGGAGGGACAAGGTGAGGCACTCCTCAATGTAAGTAATGTTGAGTTGGCCATGCCCACCTGGTCACATGTCCACCCAGCCATGCCTACCCAGGTCTCATTAGAGCAGAGACCCAGTTGTTAAATTATTTGAATCCCACCACTGGTTAATTCCGTTTTAAAAATTATAGAGGAAGGATGTGTGTGTGTGTGTGTGCGTGTGCGCGCACACACAACACACACACACACAAGACAGCTGCAATATACAGTATAATTTACTCATCATTCATCATGATATAAAACACTATAGTCTGCTGAAAAAGATCATGCAAAGAATTGGCAACACAGGCGCAAGAAGTCCATTATCATAAGTGAACACATTACTTTGTGTTAAACCAGTCTCATCCTTGGAAATGTTTGCAAGCCTGGTGGCACAATTGTCTGCACAATTAGATATACCAGATTTCAAAGATGCAATCAATATCATTGTGTAGAGATGCTTTGTAGTAGATAAGATCTTTCTAAGAGTGACACCCAGACAGGGAGAGCTTGCTGTTCAAAGTTCCTTTAAAAACCTGGCCACATTTACCCAATGTTGCAAAATCCAATTTGAATATTTTAACAAACTATACATGTATAATCCATATTTATATACTTATTAAAATGCAGCTTGAAATTACATTAATATTAATAGTCTCAGATTAAACGCTTAAAGCAACAACATTGCAAAAACATATTTTCAATTTCTATCTGTTAGTTCTCTTCTTAGAATATAAAGAATAAACAAACAAGGATCTTCAACACAATTCCAGGGAGTTGAAGTGATAATGACTGAGAAAGAACATTTTCTCCCATGGTACTTCCATTGTGGAATGCTTTGCTATGCCTTCGCATTTTTGCTTTGTGCTGTCTTCTTGGCAAGAGGTGAAGAGTTTTTAATTATTTTCATGATGAATCATTAAATATATTTTATAACTTTTACCTCAAATGTTTGAAACTTTATAAGAATATTTTTTAACCTACAAATATTTCAGCAATCTGTGATGGAGAGAAAGAAAAAACATACTTGGAACAAATACCTTAAATATAGCAAATTTAAACCTGTTTTGTTCCCCAGCTTTGGTGCCTAATTGATGAATCATGATTTTTCACCCACTCTTCATTTGTATTTGGTTATATCAGATATATTATATTTTTCAATAAATTGTGGGTGTTATTGTTTAATTTAAGTTATCACTTAAGCAAAGCAAATCACTTTTTTGGATCAGGAAAAATAAGTAGGCATAACACAATATTTTCATTAAATAAATAAATAAATAAATATTTACAACATGGCAGACCAACAGGTTTAGGAAACCTGCTCCATTCATTCTAGTTATGGCCACATCTGTCCACTCAAATATTACCATGGAGACACATAGTAAGCTCTTTCTTGTTTACATTTTTTCAAGCCAGGCAAACATTAACAAAAGTGACTGGAGTGAAAGTATAGTGTTATCATGTTGGCACAACATGCAACATTCAAGGTATCAAAATCTATGCAAAAATCTGTAACTTTTCACTAAAGATAGAATTTAAAAAGCAGAGGGAAGTGGTGGGTGGAATTGTTCCCATAAGGACAATTCTGAACTCTAACCATATTTCTGGCTGAGCACTTAATCCACAGCAGTCAGTTATCAGTCACAAATGCACTATAATTGTTCAGATGGTATAAAAGGGATTTATATGTCAGTAGTATGGAAGTCTCAGTTGTACCGAGCTTCAAGTATTCATTATAAAACCATTTCATATTCCTATCAATCTGTCATTTATTTGAAGTGTCTGCCATACAGTGAGGTTAATCCAAATGAATATAAGGTCCATGTCAGACGATTTTGTTCATCTCTATAGTTCATCAGGTTGAGGAATTACTGCTTTACTAAAGCATTATAAATAAGGGAAAAAGATTCTAGAATCTTTTAAACTCAATAGTTATCGTTGTTGTGTTTGTGTCTGTGTGTGTTACACCTCTCTTTATACTATTTTTGCCTTGTAAAATGTCAAATGCCATATTACAACCATGGAAGTGATTCTAGTCTACTCTATTCCCATAATTCTTACTTATGGGGTACATAGTGGTGAACAAAACAGTGAGGAAATTTTCATTTATTTATTTAAGAAAACATTAAATAAAAACCTGAGACCAAAGACTCCATTTAGGAGGTTTTCTGAAGCCTGTCCCTTTTACAGCTTCTCATTTCAGGAAACTACAACCGTAACTGTAAGAAATTATTCCAAAAACAACATTTCATCTATTATTTTCAAGTCCATATGCTATAGCAGAAACATAAGTAGACTGAGCTGCAAAATTCAATAAATCTATTGCTGGCTTCGATACAATTTCTTATTTATAGTTGGGGCGTTTCAGTCATGGAGAGTTTAAGCTGTTTCAGATTGCTAGAACAATGCAAGGAGAAACTCATTTTATAGGAAATAATGATTATATTTTGAATTCTAGCCTGTTCTTTTCCAGCTCAAATAATACTTCATTTTTTAAAAAAGGTTTTACTTTCATAATTTGAAACATAAGCAAATAAAAGATTGAGAAAATCTGTTGACCTCGCAGTCATACCTGGATTTTTTACTATGAACCTGTATATAATTTTAATGCATATGAGTTGCACAATATTTGCACATAGAAATGCAAAAACAATTTTATGTGAAAATATTGTACATCTCATATACAATACATCTCATGTGTTATGTTTTTACCCTGGATTTATTCTCAACATACAGATTTCAACCAACAAATCAATCTACCAGTTTAGTGCAAAAAGAAAAGGAAATTGATAAAGCATCATTGCTAATTTCCATAAAATCCAACACATAATTAAAAGCTTAACTGAACAGAAAGAAAAAAAATGAATGAAACAGATCTCACAAAAAACTACTTTTTGTCTTTTGTCTTAGGAATTCTTGAAAATACTGAAGGATATCACACCCTTTGAATTCCTTTTAAGATGATACATTAGGGCATTATTACTGAGTTACGTAGGAATACCAAAGACCAAATAAGAGATAATAGTGAATATCATCAACATATAATGGATATTAAGGATTAGTATTTTTAAAATCCTTTGAGAATTTACTGGATAAAAAGAGATTCAAATCCATCTCTTTTACATTACAGTAACCTCCACCTTCTTTAATTGCATACTGTAAATGTTTCCCTTTTTATATTTATTAATTTTTTGTGCTGAAAGAAAAAGATGCATTACTTAATTTACTGAAAATTTAACAATTGAAGATTAATTAAAAGGAAAAATATACTTTTTTAATAGTAACAATAGAAGCCTTACTAGCTTTGATTTTTCTATGTTTTGAGTTGCAAATTTGTCAGATCCAAAGTGCCATTGTTAAATTTAAAGAAAATGTGAAATATTAGTTTATTTAAGAGTACTCTGGAGAGAGGATAATTTTTAAAGAAAATGTGAAATATTATTTTACTTAAAGCAACACTGGAGATTGGATGATTTTTAAAAATTGTTTACCTTGCTTTGTTCTTGGTATTGATTTTAAATTGGTACAGCACTTCAGGACCAGAAGCAGAGGTGGTATTCAGCAGGTTCTGACCAGTTCTGGAGAACTGGTAGCGGAAATTTTGAGTAGTTCGGAGAACCGGTAAATACCACCTCTGACTGGAAATTTTACAGTATCCTTCCACTGCCATGCCCACCAAGCCACGCTCACAGAACCGGTAGTAAAAAATTTTGAATCCCACCACTGACCAGAAGAATTGCTACCAGAATTTACCCTAATATATAGTGATTTGCCCATATATATAGAATTTTCCTCTGTATCATTCTTCTTGATAGTATGGTAGTTTCTATGCTGAATTTTGCTGAATTTGTCACAGAACAAAAATATATCTGATACATGTCTTAATCAAGGCTTTTTTCTGTTCAATTATTTTTTTAAAAAATGAAGACATTTCACTTAATATCTAATTTTTAACTTTGCAGCATGAAATTTAAGATTCATTCCCAATCATGGAACAGTTGTTTAACAGGAATGTTTTTGATCCATTTTTGCATTGGGAATTTGAACAATATTACAGTTTTTAAATGTACATTTCCCTCACTTTAATAGTTGCCTTGAAACTTGTTGTCAGTTATAGTGATGATTTTATGAACCTACACATTAGTTCCACTTCTAAATAATTATTTTCAGGATTTCTGTTTTCTATACTGCCTTAGCAGTACTTAGCATCTAATAGGACACCTTTTGTTGGTTAAATAAACACCTTTTGTACTATTTAGCATCGGTCCCTATTATGTAATAGGGCAGTGTGCTGATTCAGATTAAAAATCAAGGAGACACTAGAAGAAGATTCATTTACAAAGGGAATAACTTTTTCATTTTCAAACCCAAATTGCTGTACAGTTCCAGTATGGAATGACTTGTTACAGATTTGCAAAGGCTTGTTGTGGTTAGCCGGCAGCAGGTGCGGATGGTGGAGAAGAGCAAGGACTCAGATGAGGGGCCAGGACCATCAGGGAGTTGACTGCTTCAGAGATTGTGGGGGCTGGCAGCAGTGATGAGGAGGTTCCCGAGGAGCCTGTGCCAAGTGTGCATGCATGCAGGATTGATTGTAGGAAAAAGCAGTTACAACAGCACAGGCGACTCGGGAGTAAGGCTGCAAGGTAATGGTCCCTCCCTCAAGAGGATAAAAGCCAGGTTTGAAGAAGCATTCTTTGCAGAAGGCATGGACATAATAGTATTTGAAAACTCTTGTAACTATTTTCTTATCTGTGGGTTTTTGGCAACCTTAAACAACTTGACAAGGCTCTTTGTTGTTGGAGCTAATTAGTTGGAAGTATCCTTTTATCTGTGAGGAAAAAGAATTTGTAGATTAAACTTTAAAATGTGGGGGCTGCTGCCTTTTTCTTGTGTTTCCTCTCTTGGAACCAGGTTGGGTCAGAACAAGGCTTAAAATATACTATGTGACTGCTTATATTTTGTTATTTAGGGCAGGGGTCCTCAACCCTCAGTCCATGGACCAGTATCAGTCTGCAGCCTGTTAGGAACCTGGCTGAACAAGTGGCGGGCAAAGTGGCGGGCAAGTGAGTGAAACTTCATCTGTGCATGTATAGGATCTAGGTTGCATGCAAAATCATCTGCCTTCCCACCCACTCTGTGAAAGACAATTTTTCTGAGACCAATCCCTGGTGCCAGTAAGGTTGGGGGCATTTGTTATGTATGGAACTTGGTAGGCTCCAAGTTCCCTATTCTGATTGGCCGAAAATGCCGTTCTCAGATTGGCTATTAGAGAACCAATCCGATTAGCTGCCAAACGGCGGGAACAATTAAAGTAGTGTCATTGTCCACAAGCCGCGGGCAAGCCGCTATATAAAGGGCTGCCGTGGCTTGGGCTGTTGTTTTGTCACCATTGCTTAGTGAGTTTAATAAAAGAGTTTGTTGTTGGAATCCGGTCTCACGCTTTTCTTTCCGGATGGAACACTGGTGATGAAGGTGGAATCGTAGAAAAGCGAGACCGAAGCACGCAGCGATCTGAACCGAGCAAGAAAGATGGCCGGTAACAATGCGCCACCTGCACCATTCAATCCTGAGGAGGAGGATTGGGAGTCGTATATCGATCATTTTCTTATGTTTTTGGAAAGCAACGAACTGCAGGAAATCTCTGACCAAAGGAAGAGGGCTGTCTTCCTTACATACTGCGGATCAGCCGTCTTTAAAATGGCGAAGGCGCTGGCTAAATCCAGAGATGTCAAACAGATGAATTGGTCTGAGCTGAACAGAATGCTCCGAGCACACTACGCACCTGTGGTCTCCAACTTGATAAAAAGACACAAGTTCTATAAGAGAGACCAGAAGGAAGATGAAACTGTCAGAGATTTTGTAGCAGCCCTGAGACACATCGGAGGAGCCTGCAAGTTCTAGAACTTGGACGAGGCCATCAAGGACCGCATGGTCCTTGGGTTGAAGGACACTACCCTTCAGAGTAAGCTGCTGAATAGACCAAACATAACCGTGGCCGAGGCTATTGCAGAGGCAACCGTCGCCGAAACAGCAAAGAAGTCAGCAGCCACCATGCGCCAAATGAATGCGATCCCGGATCTGCCAAACCAAGCCAGAGAGAAGAAGGCTGAGGGAGGCAAAAAACAGCCCACAGCAACAGCCCACTATGAAAATCTCGAATCCCAGAGCGATACCGAGGACGAAAATGAAGATGTCCATAGATTTCAATCAGACAAGAAATGGCGGGAAAAGAGAAGAAACCGACATGAGTTTCAGTGTGTGGGATGCGGGGGCAACCACCCGCAAGTGGAATGCAGGTTCCTCGATGCAATCTGTAGGGCTTATAACAAACGGGGGCACATCAAAAGGGTCTGCCAAAAAAAAAGAGCTATAGTCCTAAAAGACGCGGCAGCACTCCCTCTAGGCATGAAGAAAGACAAGCTGGAAGCGAAGCAAAAGAACCAGTGACAGAGAGGAAACACACCAGACAGTCGCCATCGGAAATGCCAGGGCAGAAAATGGGAGGAAGGTCTGGATAGAGGTTAGCATTGAAGGGAAGCCCTGCGAGATGGAAGTCGACTCAGGGTCTTTCCTATCTATGGTATCCTGGAATACCATCCGGCGCCTGATACCGGACATTAAACAAAAAGAATTACAAAACAAAGAGTGATTTTAAAAGACTACCAGGGAAATCGAATTCCGGTAGTAGGTCTTGGACATTTCCTCGTCAAATTTAAGAATCACGCTGAAATCTTGCCTCTGACCATCGTCGATTGTGATTGCCCTAGTCTGCTAGGGATCGAATGGTTCGTGCCCCTGGGAATCGGGATGACCGGGATAAACCACATTGCCGCAGCCAACTGGGAGGAGAGCCTGCTACAAGAATTCCAAGATGTTTTTGACAGGACCCTAGGCAAGTACAAGGGGACCCCAATTTCATTCAGCCTAGACCCGAAGATATCCCCCATCCGTTTAAAGGCCAGACGTCCCATTCGCGTTAAAACCAAAAATTGATGAACAACTAAACAAATTAATAGCTCAAGGGGTGTTAGAGCCAATCGACCATGCCAGGTGGGAAACACCCATCATGACTCCTGTGAAACCAGATGGGTCAGTGCATCTGCAGAGACTATAAGGCAACCCTAAACCATGCGCTCCAACAAAGCGCATACCCAGTACCAGTAGTGCAACATTTACTGCACTCACTAGGGGGAGGAAAATTTTTTGCAAAGCTTGATCTTGTACAGGTGTACCAACAACTACCCATTGACCCCATTACCGCAGCGGCACAGACTATTGTGACACATAGAGGGGCATTCAAGTGTAACCGTCTCCAGTTCAGCGTTAGCGTTGCCCCAGGCATGTTCCAAAGCCTCATGGAGCACCTGTTAAATGGAATCAAGGGAGTCGTCCCTTATTTTGACAATGTTCTGGTCTCAGCAAAAAACACCAACCAACTAGAGAACAGATTGAGGGAAGTTTTAACAAGATTTAGAGACGCAGGCCTCAAGGTAAAATGGGGAAAATGTAAGAAATGTAATCTAGCCACCAACCAGGTCGAATTTTTGGGCTATTTAATAGATGAACAAGGGCCACCGAAATACATCCCACCAAAAAAAAGATAAAGGCAATCAAAGACGCACCCAGACCTAGGAACAAAACTGACCTTCAAGCATTCCTAGGTCTCATAAATTTTTACAATGTGTTCCTGCCCCATAAGGCAACCATAGCAGAACCCCTACATCGACTGCTAGATAAAAAAACTACCTGGACATGGGGCCACCGGGAACAAGCAACATTTCAGGGTATCAAAGACCTGTTAACATCTAACACCGTTTTAATCCAGTACAGCAATACCCTGCCTTTGGCAGTCACCTGTGATGCCTCGCCTTTTGGGATTGGTGCCATCCTGAGCCACAAGGTACCAGACGGCAGAGAGGCACCAGTCGCTTTTTATTCAAAGACACTTTCCAAGTCAGAACGCAATTACAGCCATCTCGACAGAGAAGCCCTTGCAATCATTGCTGGAGTCAAAAGATTCCATGAGTACCTTTACGGTAGAACTTTTTCGATCAAAACTGATCACAAGCCACTGTTAGGAATCCTGGCAGGTAACAAACCAACCCCGAACATTCTGTCACCTAGAATGATGAGGTGGTCTAAATTCCTCGCTGCCTACTCCTACACACTGATTCATCACCCCAGAAAAGCCATCACCCATGCCAACGCCCTGAGCCGTTCCCCGCTGCCCATCACAGAAGAGAACCCAGCTCCAACCATCTCCACACTTCAACTAGAGACCTGCCTAAACCTGTTGCTAACTGCAGCGGACATCACAAGACCCACTGCTAAAGACCCTTTGACAGCACGCATATTGAATTGGGTAGGTAAGGGTTGGCCGGAGGAGAACAAAACTGAGACTTTTAAGCCATTTCGCATCCAACAGACCAAACTGTCTATAGAAAAGGGTTGCATATTATGGGGTGACAGGGTGGTGATACCAAATAGTCTCCAGGAAGATGTTCTGTGCATGTTACATGAGGGGCACCAGGCCATAGTCAAAATGAAAGCCCTGGCCAGGAGTTACGTCTGGTGGCCAGGGCTGGACAAAGACATTGAACGTTGGGTGGCAACATGCCATGACTGTCAAAAATCGAGGCCTACCCCCCCCACAGGCACCAGTCAGAGAATGGGAAACCCCCCCCCCCCCCAGGTTCATGGTCTAGACTACATATTGACTTTGCTGGGCCGACAAAGGGCAACACATTCTTAATAGTTGTGGATGCCTACTCGAACTGGTTAGAAGTCATCCTCATGGTTTCCACAACTACCGAGGCAGAAATGAAACAGCTGGACAAACTTTTTGCTATGCATGGACTGTCTGATGTACTAGTGTCGGATAATGGCCCCCAGTTTACAGTGTTAGCATTCGAACAGTATCTTGCTACCCAGGGTATCCAACATGCTTTAACGGCACCGGCCAATCCTGCAAACGGCAGGATTGCAAACAGCTGCAAACGGCAGGGCTGAACGCATGGTTCGGTATACTAAGGAGGGCCGAGATAGAATGGACAAGGGGGATGTGCAAGACAAACTAAACCGACTACTAACCCTACAGCATATTACCCCTTGCAGTACAACCAACAAAAGCCCAGCAGAATTGCTAATGGGCTGGAAATTGCATTCCTACCTAGACAGACTGCACTCCACTTACACCTGGGACAAACCCCCGGACTCCTCCAGCAAATACCGAACATTTGAAATTGGTGACCTGATCTATGCAAGAAACATTACCAGGGACCCATTGTGGCTTCCAGCCATGATCACCCAAATTACAGGCCCCCGGTCTTACCGACTACTCTTAGAAGACGGAAGAGAATGGAAACGGCACATTAACCAGCTTCGTTCTCACAATCTCGAATGCAAAAACACACCAGAGCCAAAAATAAATACTGACCCAAAAACAAACGAGGGGGGGGGATACAAAATAATAAAAAAGGGAGAGACGAACCTCCCATAACAAGACAACAAACACTATAAAAAGACTATCAAACAAATCAAAAAGAGCACTCATGGTTAGATGAACCCCAAATGAGAAGTCCAGGAGCAGGAGAATGAAGCGAGGCCTTCTGGGAAGGAGACAGCCAGGCCAGCTTGACCAACCCAGTCAAACCAGTGGCAGAGCCATCTCAACCAGCCCGAGAGACTCAGGCGGGAGCAGCAAGGCTGATTCACCCTTCCAGGAGGTTTCAGGGAGAAGGAACAGAGAGACAGCGATCCCGTCCGAACCGCTCAAAGACCACGCCGAGACTGAGCTGCGCAGGTCAACCAGGACTCGAAAAAGCCCCACCTACCTGCGGGACTACGTGACACACGTTGGACAAAACCAAGGGGGGGGGTGTTATGTATGGAACTTGGTAAGCTCCAAGTTCCCTATTCTGATTGGCTGAAAAGGCCATTCGTGGATTGGCTATTAGAGAACCAATCTGATTAGCCGCCAAACGGAGGGAACAATTAAAGTAGTGTCATTGGCTACAAGCTGCGAGCAAGCTGCGATATAAAGGGCTGCCGCGGCTTGGGCTGTTGTTCTGTTACCATTGCTTAAGGCCCGGTCCCAATGCACTTACGGATGCATAGAGGATGTAAAACATTAAAAAAAGCTTGTCATCTGTTGGAAAACAATATGCATCCGTTGTGTACTCACTGCATACGTGTTTCATATGCTCTATCTGTCGAGCATCCATCCACTGTGATTTCATCTGTGCAAGAAGTTTTGAGCTGCACAAAATTTTGTGAACGGATGAACTTTCTGCCAGGTACGATGTACATCTACAACATATACGGGCAACAAACGTTCTATGTCTGTTATCATCCATTAAACATCCACTGCATCCTCTCTGCATCCTCTTTGCCATCCCCTCAACTCATATCCGCTGCAGCTGAAAACGGAAAGAGGGAGGAAACAAAATGTACATGGAACATCTACACAGAGTTAGTAGCACAGAAATAGAAAGGATGTAAGCATGTGCATCTCATATATAAAGTATTAAAAACGGACTAAACGTTTGTATCTGGGATGTATCTCATATATTTAGGATGTCTGGAGTATGTCTAGAGTATGTAGAAGGACACCTAGCGGACAACCAATATTTTCTATAAAAAGGGGGAGAATATCATCTGGATCGCTGGGATGGTGGACCATACAGTCCCACTATGGTTGCACTGGTTGCACATCCCACAACTATCCTCATCTATCCCACAAACATGCAAAGGCTTAACCATTTTTTCAAAGTTTTCACCAACACTTTATTAAGTAAACAAAATGAACCAAGTAAACTAAGTGTCTTTAGCAAAGATAAACTTTATTAACTTTCTTAGGTAAAGTTTATGACTTTATTAAAGAAGCAAAATGAACCAAGTAAACTGTATTAAGTGTGTTAAGCAAAGGTAAACTTTCTTAAGTAAACTTTATGACTGTATTAAATAAGCAAAATGAACCAAGTAAAGTGTCTTTACTTGGTTTATCTTTACTTTAAGATAAACTTAACAAGTAAACAACTCAGTCTCTGACACTATTCGCAGTCACTCTGAGTCATGTCCATGGTCTCAGCTGTTATGTGGGCAGGTACTATGGAGGTGGCTGTGGCTTGAGTACTGGTCTGAGGCACCATTGAGGTGTCTCTGCTGTGGGGCCCTCTGAAAACACCTGCCTGGACAGGGAAGCTGGCTCCTGGCTGGGAGAGGACTGGCTGTCTGTGGGCTGTCTGAGGGAGAGGGGTCTCAGAGGGGCTGCTCCTCGGTAGCGGATCTCACCCTCCAGGAAACTGCACTTGACCATGATGTACATCTCCCAGTCAGTGAGCTTGACAGCGGCCTGCCTGGATTTCTTCAGGTGTAGCTTGCCATACCAGGTGTGCATGTGCATCCACCATCCAAGGAGTACTTCTGCAGTGTACCCCAGGCTCTCTGCCTTGTCTCTCCAAGCTGCCTGCTTCTTCTTGGTGTCCCGTTACAGTCTGTGGCCCTTTTTCCACAGGTACTCGTTCTCCCTCAGCCATTCCAGCACCTCATCCTCATGCTCCTCAGAAATGGTGTACTGTTTCCTCTCTCCCTTCTCCTTCCCTTGCCTCTTCCTCCCTCTGGCAGGGGCTTCATCAGGGCCTTCAGGGGCTTCAGCGTCAGGGCCTTCTGGAGATTGTTCAGGGCCTTCAGGGGCTTGAGCAGCAGGGCCTTCAGCAGCAGGGCTTTGAGGGGCTTGAGGGCCTTGGGGCTGGTCCACCACAGCAGCAGCAGCTTCAGAGTCAGTGCTAGGGTGTGGGATGCTGGTTCTGCCCTTCTTCACCTCGCCAGGGCTTGAACGAGTAGGCACGGACTTCCTCTTCTTGCCTAACTGACGAACCATGGTGTTCCTGCAAGATATTTCTGGCAGCACATCTTTCCCCTGTATGCTGACTGCGTACGTGCCGCATCCTTTTATATCTGCGGAGCTGACGCAATTCATACTCCCTGCATGTGCAGTGAACACTTTGCATCCGATATACATCTGCACGGCATCCCCTTTGTTTCCTATAGGCATCCGTGATGCATCCTCTTCATCCACTATGTATCCACCCCTTCCACTATGGGTCCACTTCAAAATTCTCCCCCGGAACCCCTTCCGAGGTGTCATCCGCTTTCATCCACTAGGCTTCCTATGAACATCTGTTTAACATCCCCGCTACATACTACCCACGTCTGTTCTTTTCTGTTCTTTTCCATTCTGTTTATGCAAATTTTTGCCACTTTTTGGAGACAAGGGATGGAGCCACCCCTGAAATTTTGCTCGTCCGCTGTGTCCTTTCTGCATATGTTTTGCATCCGTCGGCCAGTGGGACCGGGCCTTTAGCAAATTTAATAAAAGAGTTTGTTGTTGGAACCCGGTCTCGTGCGTTTCTTTCCAGACGGAACAGCACTGATCTTGGGTATTCAAAAAATGTGCTTCCTCATCCTGACAGGAATGCCCTTATCCAATTTCTTCAAATGCAATTGCCATTTTCCACAATTCTACATCAGCCCATCAATGAACAATAGCATGATTAATCTGAGAAGAATAATTTAATCTCAGCATACACCATCCAATTACTTTCTTAATACTTCCACGGTAATTCATAGTAATGGAGAATAATTATGTGGCATTATCAATTTCTCTTCCTCCATTCCTATCCTCTCAATACCTTAAGCAAATAAAGCTAAATTTTAGATTGTTAAGCTATTTTATATGACCTTGGCAAGGGGAAATTAAGGATTGCAGTGGGCAGTCATCATGCCAAATAGAAAGTTTTTATTTAACATGGAGTTCAAAGTGTTTTAAGTCAAGTTCTGTACATTTGCTATCTATCTTTCTATCCAACTGTCTATCATATATCTATCTGTAATCCAACTATCTATCATCTATCTTATCTACCTATCATCTATATCTATCATCTATTTATATGCTGCCCATCTCACTATCTAAATGACTCTGAGCACTTTACAAGTTCTGACTGAAACAACTTTTTGTGAATAATGTTACTTCAGAAAATACTAATTTGTTTTGTTTTGCAATCTGTATTCAGAAACAGAATGTGACTCAAATCATATTTGTGCCCAGCTAAAATTATTTTACACTGTACCAAAGTTTCATGAGGACATCATTTTGTATGTTCATATATATATAAGTAAAGAGATTGTTACTAAAAATGCAAGCTCTGATTAAGTGTTTTGCATGAATCACGTTTAGAGAAAATGCTTTCATTTTTCAAATCAGTTTGTATATAGTCCTCTTTTTAATCATACCAAATTGGAAAGAATGGAATGATAATTGAATTTAAAAAATGTTTAAGATGGAACACCCTTACTTGAATAAAATATGGTTCATTAACTTCCAAAAGTATCAAATTATGGAAAATGTTTAGGCAAAGTTTAAGGGAGTCATTTCAACACCAAAGAAAGAAAACCCACCTTATTTTTGAAAAGAGGTCATGATTTCTTTTTTTATTTTCAAACAGATTTACACGGTTGAAGAGCAGTGCTTTTGTAATGTTCCTGAGACACACTCCCAAGATCTTACTTTATGGACTATTTGGACTATTACATTTCAGCAAAAATCTGATTTGTAATTACTGACATCTTTCCAAGAGTGACATTCTAGCAGATGTGCCACTAGAATGACTAGCAGTGCCTGATTGTTCAATATTCTCCCAGTAGGAGTACCCAAAAATATGAATAAGTTACCTGCACAGTAGCAGAAAGAGAGAAAGGAAAGGGTTGACTAAAATATGAAGTTAGGAAGGGCAGAGCATTGCTTCTTATCTGTCAAAGGCTACTTTAGTTTGAAAAATCTGACCTGAGAGGTCAGCAAAACAGGAAATGGAAAAGATTAAACCTTAAAAATATCCTGTTTAAGAATGAAGGACTCCTGGCATTTGTGCTGCTGAAGGAAGCGTAGGGATATCAAGTCAGTGCCTGCTTTTTATCAACTACAGTTCATTTACTTGTTCAGAAAACAAATTCACTTATTGAATTGCACTGTGCATGGAATTGCCTTTTGAAACAGTTTGGAAACTTTAGCTTATACAAAATATAGCTGCAGCTCAATTTTGCCAATGACAGCCAAGTGGTTATGGTGTAATATATACAAATATATTATTTTTTAACAATGACTATTAATATTCTGTCCTGTCTCATACACAGAGGTGGATTTGTGGCTCTGCAGATGCAGATAGATAATTCCACAAAACATCCATAACAAAGTACATTTATTGATACATTTATTGGTACACATATTGGTACATCAGGTATCTTCATAACTCACATTTGTGATGAAGCTCTTCTATAATAACCAATCCTTTGTATATCAGCATTGCAGGTTAAAGATGGTTATTTTCCTAACCCATCTCGTAACGATAAGCTGTTTATCAGTTCATGAGTCCAGGCAAGAATGGAGGAAACCTCCCTCAACCCCGCGAGGGTCAATTTAGTGACCAATCAGGATTACAGATGTAGCCACGTGACATGAACTACATTTCCCAGGATACCTTTAACTACATTTACCATGATGCATTCCCTTAAGGGAACAGCTCATAATTCCTAAATAACTATCCAATTCCCATAGACTGGCTGGGACAGCACATTCCCCACCTGGAATTGTAAATTCCACTATTAAAAGAGGAGAAGAAAAATATTAACTATAAACTAAGATAAGCAGTAAACAGTAATGCTAAATGAATAGCATATAACTATATAACAAAGATAAACAGTTAGCTATATAACAAAGAAAAAAACATTAATAAAGCATCAAACAAAGCAAAGCATACAAAACTTGAGGTTCAATCTTCAAGTTCGGCCTCTTGGTGCAAGTCTGATAGTCACCTTTGGTGGCCTTTTAGGGTGTACAGGAATTCTTGGAGGAAAGTCTGGAGGTCGCTTCTGGGGGCCTTCCAGGGTTGGAGCAGTACTCCTGCTTCCACGGTATCAAAGAGCATCGGGAAGCTTTTGGAAAGGATATTGCGTAGGCATATATCCGTATAGAGCTTCTTAGTGGATGTCTGGTGGTTCTTGGCAACCGTTTAGGGTGTTCTAGCAAATGTGTATTGATCGGTGGCAGCCTTTGAGGCTGGAACTTCATTCTTGTTTTCAGTGTGCTAAAGGGCATTGGAAGGTGGGTGGAATGATTGGTGCTAAGATATTTGCCAGAATTGGAGACTGCATCTGGGAATCAGTGACAGTTCCTATGATCCACCATCCAAGTGGCGATTTGATGGTCACTGGGCCATCTACAGGGCCACTGACTGACTTGGAGACGAGGAAGGCGTGAGGGGCATTATTTCCCAGCAAGAGTATGGGAAAGTATCAGCCTCCGGATCTAGAGCAGGAAAGTGATGAGCCAGGTGCTATCAGTGAAGAATACTACTTATGACCTCAGGTGTTGCGATCTGACTGCAGCCATTCAGTATCCCATCGCATTCAAATATGGACGGTAGTGGGAATCGGGTATTTCCATCTAATGACTCTATGCAAAGTCCAGTAGCTTTCCTCCCCATCATGCTTCTTGGTCCATGACATGTTGATACAGTGAAGAGAAGTTTGGTCTGTTGCACCTCAAAGAGGTTGAAGTATGTGGGTCTGGCCAGGGTACAGGTGCTTTGAGTGTCTATCCGCACATACATTTTCACAGCATCTTCGGGGCATCCTTCAGGGTTCACTTTGACTAAGCAGATGGGAAGACACGAATGAGGGAGTGGTGAGTTGGTGCACAGTGCTGTGCACGTGACGCTTCTGCTTGGTTTTGGTTGCAGTTTGTCAGTCTGCCGAGAAGCTCCGCATGCTTCTGTGTTACATTGAGGCTCCTTGTTCAAAGGAGGGTTATGAGATATCTGTGGTGGCAGCTCGGAGTCTGGATGCAGCGCGGTCAGGTGCTGGTCACTTTTGCAGATGTGACATTGCACTTTGGTTGTGCAGTATTTGGGCAAATGTTTGGATTCGCAACACTTGGAGCAATATTGGTACTCTCTTAGCAATTCTTTTCATTGGGGCAGTGATTTCGCTGCAAACCCAGTGCAGCTATTCAGCAAATGACAAGTGTTGTGCATAGGACAAAACTGGTTTCTCCTTGTAGTGGTAGATCTAAATTGGGTTGTATCTGATGAGGTCTCTCCCCAACTGTGTGTGGGTGAGGAGTCGATCTTGGTGTCATGGACAACCATGAAGGGTCTTTCTCTGGTCGTATGCGTAGGGTCAGCCATGGAGGGAGATATATGGTTGCTGTTGTATCTTCTAGTATTAGAAGGACTAACAGCTCTAAGTCCATGGACTCGGTATGTGTTGCACACTGTCACTTGGTGGGAGACGAATTCTTCAAGAAGTGTGAAGGGTACAAAGCGGTGATAGCCCTTAGTCATGAAAGTATCATACAACTGGAGCCACTTTTCAATTAGCACCTGCGGAAGTTTCCAAACAATTTTGTTCTGTGTGTCAATGTGATCAAGACAGGCGAGTGTCGGTAAGTTGGGATCCCATTGTGCCTTTCTCAGCTGGACAAGTATGTTAGCGAGGTCTATGATTTGGCAAGGCTTGTCAATAAGAATTTTAGAAAAACTGTTGAGGCTATCCAAGAGTATTGCTTCTATGTCCTCGGGAGTACCATACAGTTCATCAAGTGTTTTCAATGATAACTGTAGGGCAGCGGCTGGGTCATCTAAGTGGGATGTCAAAAGTGCCCTTGGTATGTCGGCGGACTATGGCCCTAGCCATGCTATCAAGTGTCCAATTTTCTCATCAGAGTTCAGGCGTGTCGCCTGAATGGGGCACAGGAAAAGTTTCTTCCAAACTAGATATTCG
Source organism: Laticauda colubrina (assembly GCA_015471245.1). Lineage (NCBI taxonomy): Eukaryota > Metazoa > Chordata > Lepidosauria > Squamata > Elapidae > Laticauda > Laticauda colubrina. Next base: position 40,982,746 of record BLBF01000017.1, read on the forward strand.
CTGCCTGGCTTGTCAGAGAATCTGCAAACTCCCTCGGCATGCAGATTTAGCTTTCCACTCTGTACAGCCAAGTTTCTCCAGTAATCTTCAGTATTTGCTGAGTTGGGTGGAGGTATTGACATAGAGGGTTCTCCCCCTGGATTCTCATAGGGTGGGTTCAGGTTGTAAGTCAACGAGGGTTGTAGTCTTCTTCCCAGTACTTACGGAGGTAGTCTTCTTCCCAGTACTTATGGGAAGTACTTGTCCTCCCATACTGGGGAGGACATACTGTTGTCCTCCCATACTGGGGATGATGGTCAAGTGTCACACTGCTGTGTAGGTTGGGCACAGTTACCTTGTGGTGTCTGGGAGCCGTATTGGTGTTGAGGTTGTGGCAGGAATGCTGCTGCCTGTGGATTGAGTGTGGCAGTTGAGATTGTTTGCAGGTCAACTTGTTGAGAAGTTGGTGTGAGCACTAGTGGGCTAATTTCTCACCTGGAAGGCCATGAGACGTTGGAATAGGCTTGCTAGTGTTGGGAAGAGAATCTTGGACCTTATTATGTACAACACCAGTTGGGGAAGGTTTGCTGTTGGAAGGAAGTGAATCTCGTACTTTAGGTCATACATCAGTAGCATAACTAACGTGCAGAGTCTGTGGTCCAGATTCTTCCCTGTGCTTCCCTGGTTGTGGGAGACTGCTAGGCAACTGAGGTGGTTGCATCTGCTCGTTGTGAAACAAATGCTGCTCATCTACGTAAGCCTTGACCCATGTATCTGGGCTCTCTTCTCCCAAGTCTTTGAGGTCGAAGTTGAGGAAGGAAGCGTTGGCCGCCTTCTGCCAGGCTTCAGCCCATGCTGTTTTTGCTGATGTCACTCTTTGTTGTTCGAGTAACTCCACTTGGGCCTGAGTTTAAGCTATTTCTGCTTGTTGATTGGCTTGAGCTTTGGCGATTTCTGCTTGTTGTTTGGCCAGTTCAGTCCTCTGCCATATCACTCTGTTGTAATACGTAAATTTGCCTCTGCTGCTGCAGCTTCAACTTGTGCTTCGACAGATCATTCAGTGTAACTTGCTACTTTGGAGGCCTGAGATACACCACTACAATGGGAGGAAGTTCTGGAAGGATGGTGGGAGCCAGCAGTAAAGAACTGCGAGACACTAGAGCCTGCCTGCGATCTAGCTGGTTTAGAATGGCTGGAAGAAGACACATATAATCGTGGAGCTATGTCGGATGTGGCCTGCTCCCTTGATGTTACTCCCTGCCGAAGTGTGTTGTGGAGGGCTGCCTGGAGAATTGTCTTGCTTTCCTCGACACAGTCTTTGCGTACCTTGTGAAACTCCTTGAAGTATTGGATGTGCGTTAGGAGTTTGGGGTCACCCAATCTTGACTGGATGGACTTGGGGTTGTTTTCGCTGTGTCTCCATCATGCGAAAAGGACATCTAGATCATCTAGCAATGTACGGAGTTTCTCAGGGGGCAGCTTATGTATTGGGGCATCAGAGATCTTCTTGAGCTTGTGTAGCGACGATATTGCTGCTGCCAATCATTCTTCAAGAGTGTTTCCACGGGTTCGGTAAGCTTCTTACTCTTTCTAAGGTTGTAGGCTTTCGGAGGTATCGCAGCTTCTCCATAGGGTTGGACATCTAAAGGCGGTTGTTGGGAATCAGGCTCCACATTTATGACAAGGATGGGTGGAGGATTCAAGTCTTCTGGTACATCAGAGATATCTGTCGTGGCTAAGGAAGTTGCCATGCTTCAAATTGGCAAAGGAAGAATTTTGGAAAATTTTAGTAGAATGCTAAAGGAATTTTTGCAGAATTCCTTTTTGTAATAGGGTATGCTGCAAGCAGGTAGCAAAGTAGAATTGCTGCTGGATTTAACACTTGAGAACGTAGGTGGCACTGCAGAGTCTGGGCAATGCTAGCACAACACACAGTATGGCTGCTTCTTGGGTGCGTTGTGAGCTTGCACCACAAAAGGGGCACTAGAGGTTGTGTCACAAAGTCTGAGGACTAGAGGGCTGAACGCAGAAATATGCACAGCATAGCCTGAAGACTTGAGAGCAGAACGCAAAAAAATGCCTATAAGGGTCATGTATGTATACATACATATATATATATA
>BLBF01000017.1:40985785-41030666 GCA_015471245.1 Laticauda colubrina
CTGATGATGGCAGATGAGATTCTGCTGAAACGTTGCTACAACTTTAAAAGCACTACAATGACGTGGGATAATACCCGAAGGAAGCTGAACAGCATACACACACACACACACACACACACACACACACACACATATACATACATATATATGATTATACATATATATGATTATACATATATATGATTAAGTTTTCAAGGGTATTTATTTGTATGGTATTCAGCTTTGTTCGATCTTTTCCCATGTCATTATAATTGTGCTTTTAAAGTTGTAGCGATGTTTCCTCCAATCCAAAGGCACCCCAACCAGCCACCCAGATGAAACCTTGCTTCCTAATAAATGGTAGTTGGTCATTCACCTGAAGCCAAGCCACACTACAAGCCCCCAATACATGAAACTCAATGTTGCCAGCCAATCAAGACAAAGAAATACTACAAAACAGACAGAAGATTTTAGAAACACCAATCAAGCAGAACACAGCAAACTCCAAGACCAATAAATACAGACCAAGACTTCCAACAAATCAGGATAAAGAAAAAAACCATTCTAACACAGCACGAGGCTAGCACCAAATTTAAAACAGAAACAGCTGTGAAAGCCTGACACACCGACGAACCCAATACACAAGCCTGATGATGGCAGATGAGATTCTGCCGAAACGTCACTACAACTTTCAAAGCACAACTATAATGACGTGGGAAAATACACAAACAAAGCTACAAAGCTGAATACCATAATATCAGTAAACTGTTATAAATCCTGATTCAATACTGGGTATATTTTTTTTTCCTGTCAGCTTTAAATAGTACACATATTAATTTGCGGGAGCCGGTTGAGTTGAATAGGTAGATCCTTCTTTACTGACAGCCATTGATTTAATTTTTACAATTCCCGCCTTATCTGAATCATAAGTTCCTTCTAAGCATTCCTAACAGAAACAACAAAACTGTCTTGCTGCAGGCTATCAGTTATAACTTGGTGTTCTGGATTAAATAGGGTGGGGGATGGAATCACATGAAAGAGTTGATTTTGCCGTAGTCAACACAGACCACATCAAAGGGAATGAGTTAGTTTTGGAACAAACCACAGAAGAATTCAAGCAGACAATGAAGTTACCTAAAGGTACTCAACACCTTGGAAAAATCTAAATAAATAGCTTCAATTAATTACTGTAGTTCTTCTTTCACCAGTGTCTCATTTATAGAATGACTGGTTATGTCTCTGTAACAGTCAAAGAGCTGTCAATTCTGATGAACAGCATTGCTGTAATTTGCATGGTTGACAGGCAGGTCTCTTTTATGTGCAGTAAAGCAACTGATATTCTGTGAGTAATATTGGTTCTAGTAGATATTAAGCAGTCTTCTTTCCCCTTCTTGGGTGGTTAATGTTGGGCAAGGATTGATGGCTATAATTACCTTATTAAATGCTGCAGACAAAGATACATTCAATTCCTCAGTAGCAGCTGGGTAAATGCTATCAAAGGCATCTTAAGACCACATATTTGGGATGAATCCAAGGCACTTGAAAAATGCTTATCAGTTTAAAGTGTTAAGGCTTCCTGAATGCAATGAGTTAACTGTGGCAACTTGAAAGTCATACCACATCATAAAGTATTCTTCTAGTGCAATATTAAGCAGGAAACATTGCTAAGCTATTTCTTTGAGCCAGTTATGCCCTGATATAACATAAAAGTTTAAAATCACAGAAACATTGCAGAATCTGTTCTGGCCTGCAGAACCAGTAAGTCATGTGTAGAACTTTGAAAAATTACAAGACCTTTGCTAATTTTCAGAAGATGCCAAGTTTTAGCCAGCCACAAACATTTTGATTTATGCAGATCAAGCCATCTAAAGAAATGAAAGCTTTCCCCCAACCCAATTGGTTGATCTTCTTGTTTTCCATATGTGCAAATAACAAAGGCTTGCACTCATAATAAAAACAATCTTAAGCCCCTGTCACACTGCACCAACGGATGAAAAGAGGATGTAAAATGGAGAGAAACACTTGCCATCCGTTGGTTAACGTGATGCTTCCGTTCTGTACTCACTGCCTCCGTTTTGCTTCCTCTCTATCCGTCCAACATCCGTCTATTCACATTTCATCCGCTCAAAAAGTTTTGAGCTGCTCAAAACTTTCTGAGTGGAAAATGTATCCAACGCGTCCGTTCTGCATCCGCAACGCATACGGGGGACATCCATTCTGCATCCGTCGTCATCCGTTACGCGTCTGCTACATCCGCTAGGCATCTGCTGCGCATCCGCGCAACTCGCATCCTCTCCAGCAGAAAGCGGACACAAGGAAGAAGCGGAACGGACGTGGAATGGACGCGCAGCGTTAGTAGCACGGACATAGAAAGAATGAAAGCGGATGCAGCATGCAAAGAAAGCATTTAAAATGGAAAAAACGTTCGCAGAGGGGACCTATCTTGGATATTGAGGATGTCTAGAGGATGCCTAGAGGATGCAAAAGGACACCTAGGGGAAAACCTATATTGCCTATAAAAAGGGGGAGCAACTCACCTGGATCTCACTTTCAGACCAGCAGACCAGCTGTGCAGACCTCTGCAGCCTTCATCTGCCTCTTGCTCTTCCACAGCATCCAGTCATGTCCACCTTGGATCGTAACACAGTCCTTTTGGTAGCCACCATCATTCTGCAACAGTGCGAAGCCATCTACAGGCTCTGTGAACTCTACTACAGGAAGAAAAGGAGGCGGCCAAGAAGCATCTGGGTCCAAAGATGGATCGGGAGAAGAGCGGAGTATAGACTGTACAACAAGCTGATGGTGGAGCTCAGGAACAAAGACCCTTGTGCATTCCAGAACTTCATGAGGATGCCTCCAGCCATGTTTGATGAAGTTGTGCAGCGGCTGACACCCAGGTTGACCAAGCAGAGCACCAACTTCCGGCCTGGCCTGGACCCTGGGCTCAAGGTGGCATTGACTCTGCACCACCTGGCCTCAGGGACCACCTACAGAAGCATGCAGTACAGCTGGAGGGTGCCACACAACACCATCAGCATTGTGGTCAGAGAAGTGGTGCAGGCCATCATCGAAGAATACCTGGAGGAGCTCCTCCCATACCCCTCCACTGAAGAAGGATGGAAGAAAGTTGCAGAGCAGTGGTATCAGAGGTGGAACTTCCCCCACACCGTTGGAGCCATAGATGGAAAGCATGTGGCCTGCAAAACTCCAGCCAAGTCGGGGTCCACTTATTTCAACTACAAGGGCTTCTTCAGCATCGTCCTCTTTGCCATGGTCGATGCTGACTACAAGTTCATGTACATCAATGCTTCAAGCAATGGGTCAGCTTCAGATGCTCAGGTATACAACGCCAGTCACCTCAAGGAGGAGCTGGAACGCAACCTCATCATGGGCTTCCCAGATCCAGACCCCCTGCCCAAAGACACATAAGATGTGCCCTACTTCATAGTGGGGGATGACGCCTTCTCCCTCAGAACCTACCTCATGAAGCCCTACACCTCCAGATGCCTCACCCATGAAGAGAGGATCTTCAACTACAGGCTGTCCAGGGCAAGGCGGGTGGTGGAGAACGCCTTTGGCATCCTGGCCAACAGGTTCCAGTTACTTCTCACCACCATGCAGCATCGCCCAGAGACCGTGAGGAGGATCGTGGAAGCTTGCTGCATCCTGCACAATCTCATGCGCACCCGCGACCCAGTCTTCCAGAACAGGCTTGTGGACCTCCAACAAGGCAATGGGGACATGGAGCCTGGGGAATGGAGGCAAGGGCAAAACCTGATCGACACTGAGGATGTGCAAGCCCCCAACAGAGCCTCACGTGAAGGGAAGAAGCAGCGCAAACTCCTGAAACACTGGTGCAACTCCCTAGCTGGAGCAGTGGGGTAGCAAGACAGGATGTTAAATGCTTAATGGATGCTTCCTTCAGCCTGTCTCTTCACACTGATGAGATTGGGCCATGTATGTTGGGTGGGCCTACAATGAACAGGGCATTTAATAAAGAGTTGTGTTTATGTTGACATGTGTGGATCAATTATTACATTAGTATTTGTTAGGGATAACATTGTTCACCCTAACTGGTTTAGGTGAAATAATAACTATGAATAATAGTTAGTGTATGGTAGAGTGCATACAGCTTTAACTGTGAAATAGCAATTAAAGGAGTGGTTAAGAAAACAATATAAAAGTAGCAAGGCTACGGCTTGCTCTCTCTCTCTCTGGCTTTGATGATCCCTGATTACTGCTTGGAATCAAGACTGCATTGCTCGAACGGGAGAGACAACAAAGGACTGATTTTGTAAGTGAACTGACATAGGTTATTCTACATGGACTTTGCTAACTGAATATCCCTGAATGGACTGACTACATGGTAAATGACTATTGGACTGATATTTGACTATGCCATAAACTTATACTGGAATAAACTATATTCTTGATAGCACAAGCGTATCTGTTATTTTTACTGTATGTTAATAAACATACAAGCTTAGCTCACTCATTTATCTGTGTGCCTATCTGACTAACGCTGCACATTCTGTTTAGCTTGTCTCCCTAACCCTGGTTGGGGAACCCAGGCTTAACACTGGTTATGGGCCCAGAGGCTGCAAAGTCAGTTTAACTAGGTTAAACAGTTTTATGTAAAAAGTGAGAGTTTGTGTTGTTATACATTACAGTAAACAGACAGCTGTGTTTTATTAATTATATTTTTATATCCATTTAAGAACCATGGCACAAGTCAATTTACAAAGTTTGTCCCTTATATCCAAGCTGGATGGAACAAACTATGTATCATGATCTACAAAATGTAGTCTACTTCTACGAGGAGAAGGTCTGTGGAACATAATTGAAAATCCACCAAACATAGAAGAATGGGATCCAGAGGATGAGGAAGACAGACTAAAGATAGAAGAATTTATGCATAAAAATCAACAAGCCATTTGCATAATTGCGTTAACCTTAACTGATCAACAGCTTGTTTATATCCACGGAGAGAAAACGGCTTTTGGGTGTTGGCAGAAGCTGAAAAGGATTTATGTCCGAGATAATATTGGTGCTCACATAAATCTAACACGGAAGCTTTTCAGGACACATCTCCAAACAAATGGTGATATGCAGAGTCATTTAAAAACTATGCAAAGCATTTTCCAAGAATTACACGAGAAAGAGCTTATATTCTCTGAACAACATCAAAGTTATATAATTCTATCTTCCCTTGATGAAAGTTATGATAACTACGTAACTTCACTTGAAATTTTGCCAAAGGAAAATTTAACTTTAACTGATATAACTGGCAGATTGATCGAAGAGGCCAGAAGAAGGCATGAAAGAGATGAATTAAGGAGGAAGCAACCTCAAAAAGAAGATAATAAATCTCCTACTGCATACGCAATTAAAAAGTGTTTTAATTGTGGAGGAAGAGGACATTTGGCAAGATTTTGTAAAAAGGCAAAGCGCCAGAACGCTGGCCAGAATACTAGAAAACATCAAAAGCTAAATAAAAATTTAGAGTTAGCCATGTATACTAACGGAGCTGTAAAAAATAATTTATGGGTGGTTGACAGTGGAGCATCCCATTGTATAACAAATGATAACAAAAATTTTATTAAAATGTCCCAGAGTACACAGCAGATATTGTTAGCCAATGGCTGGAAACTGAAAGCTAAAGGTGAAGGTATAGCATATTGTTCTTTTATAAAAGAGAATGTAAAAATGTTATATGTACCACAACTTAAGTTTAATTTAATTTCAGTTAGAATTTTGGTTAAACTAGGATATGTAGTTACATTTAGGGGAGATAACTGCATCATTGAAAAAGAAGATAAGAGTATTACTGCATCTTTAAGAGGTGGATTATATGTGTTAAATGATGATGGTTTAAAGGTGGCTAACACAATTTATGAAAATAAGAAACCTCATGACGAATGTATTCACTTGTTACATCGAAGGCTAGGGCATTTAAATTTTAAAATGCTTCAGAAAACTGTTGAATTGTCTAAGGGAATAAGTTTGAAATCTTGTAATAAGTATTTGCAATGTAATGCCTGTAATCAAAATAAGAGCAGGGTCATACCGGCTAATAGAGTTGATGGATTTACTACTAAAGAGCCTTTAGAAGTAGTATTTGCTGATTTAATAGGTCCGAAAAAACCAAGTGTAGGAAGAGCTCGCTACATATTAAGTATAATGGATCACTATTCTAGATATGGGTTTTGCTATTTAATGAAGAGCAAAACTGAAACATATAAAAATCTATTTAATTGGCTAAAATTCGCTGAAAGAAAAACTAAAAAGAAATTAGTAACTCTCATCACAGATAATGGTACAGAATTTACAAATAATAAATTTAAAAACAGACTTAGAATGTTAGGTATTCAACATAAAATGTCTGCACCATATAGGCCACAACATAATGCCTTTATAGAGAGAAGAGGCCAAACATTACAATCAATGGCATGAACTATGATGTCTGATTCAGGATTACCTGACAATTTATGGGGAGAAGCAATAATGTGTGGTAATCATATATTAAATAATGTTGTTAATTCAACAACAGGTGAATTACCATTCACACTGTGGCATGGTACAAAACCTGATTTAAGTTACATGCACACATTTGGAGCACCAGCATGGGTGCATATCCCTACACAACTTAGATACAAAGGACAGCATAGAGCTAAAAGATTATTTTTTGTAGGATATACATCTAATCATAGATCTTATAGATTCTGGGAACCAGGTACATCTAGAGTTTACACCAGTGCTAGTGCAAAATTCCTAGAACATGTAGGATGGAAAAGATTAGAGCAAGATTTAAATAATGAAGTATTTATTGAACCCTACAAAAGGCAGAAAGATGAGATTAGCTATAAGAATAGTCCAATTAAAGAGGAAGTCCACGAAGAGCAAATAGGACCAGAACAAGAGGAAATAGTTGATCAGGAAGAGTTACATGATCAAGAACAATTAATAGAGGAAAGTCACCTATAAGTCCTATAATACCTAGACGTACTACACGTGTAACTAGACCACCTGATAGGTATCAAGCAAGTATAGTTTGCCAAGTAACTAAAGTTCCAACTAGTGTAGATGAACTTAGGATGTATCCTGCTAAGGATCAGGAGAATTGGCAAAAGGCAATGGAAAAAGAACTAAATTCATTAAAGGTAATGAAAGTGTATGAAGATGCCAAATTACCTCCAGGAGAAAAATCCATTGGGTGCAAATGGATATTTAAAGTAAAAACTGGAAATGATGGGACTGTTACCCATAAAGCTAGGTTAGTAGCTCAAGGATTTAATCAAACTGCATCTGATTACGATGAAGTTTTTGCACCAAGCCTTAAAGCTATATCTTTAAGAGCTGCATTAGTGTGGGCAGCTAAGAAAAACTATGTCATTAACCATTTAGATGTAGAAACTGCTTATCTACATGCACCATTGCAGCACACTATATATTTAAGAAAACCAATTGGTATAAATGACAATAAAGTCAATTGTAATGATTGTTGGAAACTCAAAAAGAGTCTTTACGGGTTAAAACAATCTGGGTTTGAATGGAACCAATATATTGTGAAAGAGTTAAACAATATAGGTTTTAAATCTGGTTTAGCAGATCCGTGTGTGTTTAAAAGAGAAAATAATGGAACGGTGTCATTATTATTATTATTTACTGATGATATTGCTTTAATAACTAAAACTAATAATGAAGCTAATGAGATTATATCATTATTAGCCAAAAAGATAAAAATAAAGCATTTAGGTGAAATTAAAAGGTATCTAGGATTGACAATAAATAAAACAAATAATGGTTTTAAGATATCTCAAGAAGATAAAATTTGCCAATTAATTAAAACTTATAAGATGGAACTTTGTAAACCAGCAAAGACTCCAATGAGTCAGGAAGTTTGCCAAACTAATGATCAAAGTCCCAAATTTGATAAGTCCATATATCAATCTTTGATTGGTAGCTTATCATATATAAGCAATTGGTCAAGGCCAGATATAGCTTATAGTGTAAATCAGCTGGCACGTTTTAATTCAGATCCAAAACAATGCCATTGGCAATCCTTAAAAAGAATATTGAGATATCTTAAGGGAACAATAAACCATGCATTATATATAGAACCAAAGGGTGATTTGAGTCTTAGTGCTTATGCAGATACAAGTTTTGCAACTGATATAAACACTAGAAAATCAACATCTGGTATGGCTATATTATTTGGTAAGGATGGAGGTCAATAATAGGATGGAGGTCAATCAGACAACAGCATATTAGTTTATCCACGATGGAAGCAGAATTTTCATGTCTATCATTATTATGCACTGACTTAATTTTCTACAAACAGTTGTTGTTGGACATGGGTATAACTTTGAAAGATTCCATTATGGTGTACGAGGATAACCAAGCAGCTATAAAGTTAGCTACTAGTATTGCTGTAAAAACTAAATCAAAACATACTGATCTAAGATATTTGAATGTAAAAGAATCAGTGAAAAATGGACTAATAAAATTGGCATACTGTATGTCAGAAGAAAACATTGCAGACCAATTTACAAAAGCTCAAGGAGCAACTAAGTTTAAAGAAAGTTGCGAAAAATATTTTCTAAAGATGTAAATGATTCATAGTTATTATGTAACCTAAAAGGGGAGAATGTTAGGGATAACATTGTTCACCCTAACTGGTTTAGGTGAAATAATAACTATGAATCATAGTTAGTGTATGGTAGAGTGTATACAGCTTTAACTGTGAAATAGCAATAAAAGGAGTGGTTAAGAAAACAATATAAAAGTAGCAAGACTACGGCTTGCTCTCTCTCTCTGGCTTTGATGATCCCTGATTACTGCTTGGAATCAAGACTGCATTGCTCGAACGGGAGAGACAACAAAGGACTGATTTTGTAAGTGAACTGACATAGGTTATTCTACATGGACTTTGCTAACTGAATATCCCTGAATGGACTGACTACATGGTAAATGACTATTGGACTGATATTTGACTATGCCATAAACTTATACTGGAATAAACTATATTCTTGATAGCACAAACGTATCTGTTATTTTTACTGTATGTTAATAAACATACAAGCTTAGCTCACTCATTTATCTGTGTGCCTATCTGACTAACGCTGCACATTCTGTTTAGCTTGTCTACCTAACCCTGGTTGGGGAACCCAGGCTTAACAGTATTGATAATAAAGGGCCATATGTGTGGCAGCTGGGAGGGTGGACCATACAGTCCCACTATGCTTGCACTGGAGGTTTATCTATCCCACAGCTATTACCCATTCCAAAGGTATCCCTGCCCATCCCACAGCTATTACCCATCCCAAAGGTATCCCTGCCCATCCCACTGCTATCCTTACCCATCCCACAAGCATGCAAAGGCTTAAACCATTTCTAAGTTTCCACCAAGACTTCATTTAATAAAATAAATGAGGCAAGTGTGTAAAGCAAAGATAATCTTTATTAATAACAAGCTGTAAAAGAAAAATGACCCAAGTCAAGTGTCCAAATAAAGTCTACAGGTTGCCATCCAGTCTCTGGCACTCTTATCGGTCACTCAGAGGTGTGCCCAGTCTCAGGGGTGAAGGGTCCAGGTGCTGTGGAGGTGGCTACTGCTGGAGTGCTGGTCTGAAGCACCACTGGGGTGCCTGGCCCCGAGAGGACAACAGGGGACGGTGTGTTGAGGAAGCTCTCAGACAGCTGGCTCAGCCCCGTGATGTTGAGAGCTCCTTCCTCCATGCCATGAGGTGTCAGCCCCAGTACCGACAATAGATGTACTGAGGCCGGGCTTGGCTGTGGGGTGGAGGAAGGAGCAGTGTAGTGGGGCTGTCTGGTCTGCAGCTGTGTGAGGACTGGCGTGGGTGGCATTGGTGACGTTGGTGGCATCGGTGGTGTCGGTGGCATCAGTGGTATCGGTGGCATCAGTGGCATGGGTGGCATAGGTGGCATCAGTGGAACCGGTGGCAACAGTGGCATCCGATGAGCCTGTGCCTGGACTGGGAAGGGCTGCTGCCTTGCTGCTGGACCTCCTGGTAGCCGTAGCCCTGGTAGGTGAGGGCCTGTGGGAAGCCTTGGATTGGGAGGGACATCACCTGGGGTGGAGGAGCAGACCTGGACTGGGTGGGAGCAGGTTCATCTGGGTCTGGAGGGTTGTGAAGCAGCTCGGTGATCCGTTCCTTCACCACCTGGTACTGGGGTTCCACCATGTCCGTGAGGGTCTGGTTGACATAGGTGAGGAAGGGCGGTTGGAGGATGAGGAGTCGGTGTGGACCAGCTGAGAGAGGAGATCTATGCTGCTCCGGATGGTGTCTTTTATCTCCAGCAGGACAGTGTGGCTCTGCCCCTCCTGTCTGGCTCTCTGCCTTTCTGTGGAGGTGGAGCTGGGGGTGGATGCGGGTAGGACTGTGGTGGAAGTGCCGTCTCCTTTCTCCCACTGTGCCAGGGGGTCCTCCACACGCTCCGCCATGGGTACTACAGCTGTCAGGGGGTTCTCCGTCGTGGCACGCTCCACAGATACCTGCCTGGAGACAGGAGCTGACTCTCTGCCGGAAGAGGACTGGCTCTCAGCAGGCTGCCAGAGAGAGAGGGTTGTGAGAGGGGCTGCTCCTCGGTGGTGGATCTCACCCTCCAGGAAGCTGCACCTGGCCATCACATAGGTCTCTCTGTCTGTCAGCTTGACCGTGGCCTGGCCAGATTTCTTGAGGTGCAGCTTCCCGTATCAGGTGTACATATATTTCCACCAGCCGAGGAGCACCTCCGATGTGTACACCAGACTCTCCGCCTTCTCTCTCCAAGCAGCCTGCTTCCTTTTGGTTTCCCTGTAAAGCCTGTGTCCCTTCTGCCAGAGATACTCATTCTCTCTCAGCAACTCCAGCACCTCATCTTCGTGTTCCTCCTCAATGGAGTATTGCCTCCTCTCCCGTTCCCGCATATGCCTCTTCCTCCCTTTGGCAGGACCAGATGGGCCCTCATTAGAGGGGCTTCCAGGTAGTAGGGGCTGCTCCTCCACATCACCAGCAGCAGCAGCACCAGCAGGATCATCAGCAGCAGCAGCAGCAGCAGCACCAGCACCAGCAGGATCATCATCAGCAGCAGCACCAGCAGCAGCACCAGCAGGACCAGGATCATCAGCAGCAGAGTAAGCACCAGCAGCACCAGGAGCACGAGCAGGACCAGCAGGATGAGCAGGATGAGCAGGACCAGCAGGACCAGCAGGACCAGCAAGACCAGGAGCACGAGCAGGATGAGCAGGACCAGCAGGACGAACAGGACCAGCAGGACAAGGAGCAGCTACAGCAGAGTAAGCACCCACAGAAGCACCACTGCCAGAAGCAGCATCAGCTCCTCCAGAAGCAGCAGAAGCAGAAGCACCACCGCCAGAAGCAGCATCAGCAGAGTAAGCACCAGCAGAAACACCACCGCCAGAAGCAGCATCAGCATAGTAAGCACAAGCAGAAGCATCACTGAAATAAGCAGCAGCATCAGCTCCTCCAGAAGCAGAAGCCGCAGAAGAGAGAGCCCGTGCTACAGAAGCCCCAGCAGAAACAGAGTGAGGGCCAGGGGGTGGAAGGGTGGCCCTGTCCCTCTTGCCAGGGCTGGCAGCAGATGGCTGAGGCTTTCTCTTCTTCCCCATGGTTGTGGGGTTGTTGGCTGGCAGCAAGGCTGGCAGGCAGGTAGGCAGGCTGGAAGGAAGGCTGGCAGGCAGGCAGGCAGGAAGGCAGGCACCAAGGCTGGCTGGGAGGCTGGCAGCAAGGCTGGCAGGGAGACTGGCAGCAAGGCTGGCAGGGAGGCTGTCAGGCAGGCTGGCAGCAAGGCTGGTAGGCAGACATGCAGGGCAGGCTGACTAGGCACTCAATGTGTCTGGAAGCAGGTCTTTCCTCTGAATGGTGACCTGCTTGCGAGCTGTTTCCCTTTATATCCGCGGGGCTGATGCAATGTATCCTCCCCGCATGCGCATTGAACGCTACGCATCCGCTAGGCTTCTGCTGTGCATCCGCATCATCTGCTCGGCGTCCGCTCTGCATCCACTGTATCCGTTCCGCATCTGCTTTGCTGCGGTCCCCTGGAAGCCCTGCAGATGTGCCATCTGCTCCCATCTGCTTCCATCTGCTAGGCTTCCGTTCTGCATCCGCTTTCCATCCACCCTGCTTCCTCCCCCCATCCATTCCTTTTTGTGTTATCCACTCTGGTTATGCAAATTTTTGCCCCTTTTGAGAGCGGATAACAACGGATGGAACATTTTTCTCATCCGCTGTGTCCTTTTTACTAACGTTTTGCATTCATCGGCCAGTGTGACAGGGCCTTTAGTTAAAAGCAGAGCAGGGCACTATGTGCTGTAAATGAACCACACTTAACATTTTTTTAGAATAAAAATTGTAATCTACTGATGCTAAGTAGACATGAGTGTGTCTTAGATGTACTGTCTGGTTATTGTGCTAATTTTTTGGAGGAAATTCTGAGACTACATTCCTTGGGTCTCAGTATACTGGATATATCTCTGAATTGGTAGGGTAAGAGCAGTATGTTGGCTTCAATTAGTTTCTATTTTAGAAATAATAGCTTGAGTAGAATATAATTGCTTCGTACTGGGAACGAACACACCACAGAATGAGGCGAGGCGGCTAAATTGGTTGCTCAAGCTTTATTGAATTCGTGCACTAACTGTGAATGAACCACTCAGCTGTGAGTCAACAGCTGTTGGCCTGTTTGACATCTCCTTATATAGTTGGCTGTCAAACTACTGGCCAGTCAGGTTGCAGCTGGGTGCCCCCTGCTGGAAACCGGACCAGAGGGGGAACTTCAAAACATAGCAGTCATGAACATAGATACGATGGCATGTAGTAAGGACATTTATTTTTGAGAGTTACGGGTATATGTTTCAGGAAAGCAAGAGGGAATTCAGTTGAAATATTATGTGTGAGAGAAAAAGGATAAGTACGTCCCATCCCTAATAATTCACCCAGTATACTGTAGATGCAAATAGTAGAGTGCTCAGTGTGGCATGATTTTGTCTATAAATGGGAAGTAATAAAGTACTCCACTTGAAAGGATCACCACTAGGGGTGAAATTCAAAATTTTTCCAAACTGGCTCTGTGGGCGTGGTTGTGGGCGTGGCTTGGTATGCTTGGTATAAGAGTAATAGCAACCAGGGATGACTTTTACCGATTCAAATTGTCCCTATCACCCCTCCCGAGGTGGGTCAAGATGGTAGAATTTCACCCTTATCACCACCATTGGATAATCAAACAAAGTGCAGTGCGCTCTTTTTATTCTTTCTGAGCTGTGCTACCCCTCCTCATCAGTTTACTTTTTTCTCTAATAGCTCTTTGGATTTTTGGGTCTTTGGAACTTGTCTTTGTTTTTTTTATTCCCCTTTGGAAGTTAAATTTCTATGCCTTCTTTTTATTTTAAAGGAAAAGCTTTAGTATTAATGTTTCCCTTCCTTTTCTTTTTAAGGGAGTAGCCATTTTTTTCTCTCTCCCTTCCTGGTATTTTTGTCTTTCCATCTACCTTCTATATTGGGTTTTTTTTTGGGGGGGGGTTATTTTTATGCATCCTTTTATATTTGAGACCTGTTAATTGGATTAAGGTGTTGAAGAACCTGAAGAATTTTTCCTTTCTATTTTTTAGCTTTTATTTTTCACTTTTCTGCCTTTTTTAGGATTTTACAACTTTTTCTTTTTTGTGTGTGTTTATGGTCTTTTCCTTCATTTTTGAATTTTTATTGTCATCTAACCAACCGATTGGATTAAGGTATAAAAAGAACCTGAAGAAATTTTTTCTTCTTTTTTTATTATTATTACCATTTGACTTCTTTTTTCCTACTATATTTATTTGGAACTGCAATTGGTTATTTCACAATTGGATTAAGGTCTAGAAGAACCTGAAGATTTTGAATTGCTCGAATTGAGTAGGAAATTAACAGCTCCTGCTTCTTCAACTTCTACTTCTTCCTCTCCACCATCTGGAGGACAACGTTCAATACAGACAATGTTACGGCAAGAAAAAGAATAAGAAAAAGTGACCCTGAAGATGATTATGCAAGGAATTCAAAATATTCAAACAAGATCAGAGAATATTGAAAAGAGTATAGTGAACATTGAACAAAGAACAGGGAAAACCAATGAAAAAGTGGAGAACATCCAACAAATGATGATGAAGTACGATGAGAGACTCCAAAAAATTGGAAAAAAAGATAAACAAAGAGACAAGAAGATTGGAGACATTGATAACAGATTAACTGTGGTTGAACAAGATAGAAGTGAGATGGGATATGCTGAGATGGGAGATAGACAAATCAGAATTTTATCTTAGATTCCAAAACATAGAGGAAGAAAAGGGACAAAACCTAGCTGAGATAATGATAGAAATATTGGCTGAAGCTTTGGAAATAACTAAAGCGAAGATGATGGATGGAATAGATGAGGTTTATCAAGTCTTCACAAGATATGCAATGAGAAATAGCTTACCAAGAGAAGTTCACATTAGATTTACAAAGAAAGCCATTAAAATGCAAATATTGCAAGTGGCAAGAGAGAAAACATTGAAATATAAAGATAAGGAGATTGTGGTTCTGAAACAAGTACCCAGAAGAGTGAGAGAGATGAGAAGAGAATACCAATTTCTGACCAAAATGTTACTTAAAAAAGAGATGAATTATAGATGGCTGATTCCAGAAGGTTTAATGTTCACATGGCAAGAACAGAGATATAGAATCGACTCCGTTGAGAAAGCTGAATCATTTTACAGAGAATTTTTCAGAGGGGAGGAAGAGGCAGAAAAAGAAAATTCACTAACTGAATTCCAAGAGAACTCCCAAATGACAACTGAAAAAGAAGAAGGTGCAGTAGGTGGAAAGGAGGAAGCCAAAGAACAATGTGAACCAAGATCTACGAGAGCTGTTAAACCTAACTACAAAATATAACCATGGAAGAGAAAAAACTGATTACAATTAATATAAATGGACTTAACTCCACTGTTAAAAGAAGGAAAACCTTCCATAAATCAGAGAAATTAAAATTTGATATAATCTGCCTACAAGAAGTACATATTAAAAAACAATATGAACAATTGTTGATACAGCCAAATTAGGGAAAATATCTACTTCCTTGACACAATGTAAGAAAAGAGGAGTGGTTTTATATATTGAAGAGACCATCCCAGCGAAATTGATTTATACTGATGATGACGGAAGAATATTAATAGTGGAAATAATGGACAATAATACGAAAACACTCCTGAGTGCAATCTATGCTCCAAATGACAATCAAGAAGAATTCTATAAAAATTACATCTGAAAATAATTGAACTGGACTATGCTAATATTATTATGATGGGAGATTTTAATGAAATTGTAGACAATAAACTGGACTATACAGCACAGAAAACAATGAAGCAAAATAGAAAGACCCTCCCTAAATCTTTTTTTTAAATGGTAGATGAAATAAATTTAAAAGATACATGGAGAGAAAGAAATGCTAATACTAAATAATACACCTTCTAATCAAATAGACACTTATCATGGTCCAGAATATATATGATATGGATGTCAACAGAATTGTTAACTAATATTCAAGAAATAAATGTTGAAACAAGTACTTGGGCAGATCACAATCCAATGACAATTAAATGGAAAGGACAAAGAAGATCTAGATGGACGTTAAATAATACTATTTTAAAGGAAAAAGACTTCACACAGTGGATGTAGAAAGAACTGGCTTTTTTCTTTAGAGAAAACAAAAAACAAGATACATCAATGCAGAACGTATGGGATACAGTGAAGGCATATGCCAGAGGCTTGATAATAGACTATACAAGGAAAAGAAATACCATGAAAAGATTAGCCTCTAAGGCATCAGAGGATGAGTACAAAGGACTTGAAAAAGAACTACAGAAAATGCCACAGAAAAAGGACATTAAGTTAAAAATGGATATAACCAAACATAAAATGGGTCTAATGGAAAAAGAAGAATTAGCACAAAAAAAAATCAGAGGTGCAAAACAAAACTACTTTGAAATAAACCAGGAAGATGGTTAGCATATAAATTGAGAAACGAGAAAGAATCAAGGGAAATATTGCAGTTAATAGATGACCAAGGCCAAGTTTGCTATGGTAGTAAAGAGAAGAAGGAAATCATTCGAGACTATTATGGGAAACTCTACATACAAGAGACTATTGATGAGGAAAGAGTTAAACAGTATTTACAGAATGCTAATCTACCCCAGATACCAAAAGAGATTGAAACAATGTTAGAAAGCAATATAAAGATCATGGAATTAACTGAAGCACTCAAGAAGCAAAATAAT
Source organism: Laticauda colubrina (assembly GCA_015471245.1). Lineage (NCBI taxonomy): Eukaryota > Metazoa > Chordata > Lepidosauria > Squamata > Elapidae > Laticauda > Laticauda colubrina. The sequence continues at coordinate 41,002,071 of BLBF01000017.1, forward strand.
GGAAAGGCACCAGGCCCAGATGGACTTCCAGCAGAATTTTACAAAATATTACAAGAATCGTTGAACCTTCCATTGCTAGAAGTTATGAATGAAGTTATGTTAAAGAAGAGGATACCTCGAAGCTTATATTTCACTTATTCCAAAAGAGGAGGCCAATCCATTACAAATCAAGTACTATAGACCTATTTCCTTACTAAACGCAGATTATAAAATCTTTGCTTCAATATTGGCAGAAAGACTAAAAAAATACTTAAATAATTTTATCCATCCTGATCAAATGGATTTCTGCCAAAGAGACAAATTAAAGACAATATGAGAGTAATCTTGGACACTTTGGAATATGAAGCACACCCTGAAAAACAAATGGCTTTGATATTTCTAGATGCACAGAAGGCATTTGATAATGTGAATTGACGATTCATGTTATTACTGCTGGAACAGATCGGCTTTGCTAGAAAATTTATTCAAGCAAAAGAAGCTATATATCATAAGCAGACGGCAAAGGTCATGATAGAGGGAAAACTGACAGATTCTATCAATATAAGAAAAGGAACAAGACAAGGGTGCCCACTATCACCTTTGTTCTTTGTGTTAACTTTAGAAGTACTAAATAGAAATATTAGAGATGAAAAGAACATAAAAGGGATGAAAATTAAAAAGGAAGAATTTAAATTGCAAGCATTTGCAGATGATCTGGTTTTTATCTTAGAAGACCCACTAGAAATAGCATCAAAATTTATAGAAAAGATAGAGACATATGGAAAGGTGGCTGGTTTGAAAATAAATAAAGATAAAGATAAGACAAAGATTCTGATAAGGAATATGCTATCAAGACAAAGGAAGAACTGGCAGATCTATTGAAAATTCAGGTAACGAATAAGATCAAGTACAGCAGATGGAGTAGGTCTGAATGGTGGAGTAGTGCAAAAGAATATGTTTAATTGCCAGTAAAAGGATTTAAAGGCCCTGTCACACTGCCTAACGGATGCAAAATGGACACAACGGATGAGAAAAATGTTCCATCCGTTGTTATCCGCTCTCAGAAGGGGCAAAAATTTGCATAACCGGAGCGGATAACACAGACGCGGGGAGGATGCAGGGCAGATGGAAAGCAGATGTGGAATGGAAGCCCAGCGGATGGAAGCAGATGAGAGCGGATGGCACATCCGCTAGGCTTCCGGGGGACCTCAGCAAAGCGGATGCGGAACGGATACAGCGGATGCAGAGCGGATGCACAGTGGATGAAGCGGATGCACAGCGGATCCACAGCGGATGCACAGTGGAAGCCTAGCGGATGCCGAGCATTAATTGCGCATGTGGGGAGGATGCATTGCGTCAGCCCCGCTGATATAACGGAAGCAGCTCGGAAGCAGGTCGCCATTCAGAGGAAAGACCTGCATCCAGACATATCAACTGCCTTGCCTATCCTGCCTGCATGTCTGCCTGCAAGCCTTGCTACCAGCCTTGCTGCCAGCCTTGCTGCCAGCCTCCCTGCCAGCCTCCCTGCCAGCCTTGCTGTCTGCCTGCCTGCCAGCCTCCCTGCCAGCCTCCCTGCCAGCCTTGCTATCTGCCTGCCTGCCAGTCTTGCTGCCAGCCAGTCTGCCTGCCATCCAGTCTGCCTGCCAGCCAGTCTGCCTGCCAGCCTTAGTGCCTGCCTACCTGCCAGCCTTGGTTCATGCCTGCCTGCAAGCCTTGGTGCCTGCCTGTCTGCCAGCCTTCCTGCCAGCCTTGGTGCCTGCCTCCCTGCCAGCCTTCCTGCTAGCCTTGGTGCCATCCTTCCTGCCAGCCTTGGTACCTGCCTGCCAGCCAGCCTTGGTGCCTGCCTGCCTGCCAGCCTTCCTGCCAGCCTTGGTGCCGGCCTCCCTGCCAGCCTTCCTGCCAGCCTTGGTTCCTGCCAGCCTCCCTGCCAGCAACCCCACAACCATGTGGAAGCACAGCAAGCCTCAGCCATCTGCTGCCAGCCCTTGCAAGAGGGACAGGGCTACCATCCTGCCCCCTGGCCCTCATTCTGGTTCTGCTGGGGCTTCTGCAGCATGGGCTCGCTCTTCTGGGGCTGGCGCTTCTGCTGCTTCTGCTTCTGGAGGAGCTGATGACAAGCACTCCAGCACCAGCCACCTCCACAGCACCTGGACACTTCACCCCTGAGACTGAGCGACCAAGAGGAGTGCCAGAGATTCATTTTTGTCTTATAGCTTGTTGTTGATAAAGTCTATTTATGATTCACACACTTGCTTCATTTCTTTTTTTTAATAAAGTCTTGCTGGAAACTTTTAGAAATGGTTTAAGCCTTTGCATTCTTGTGGGATGGGTTAAGATAGCAGTGGGATGGGTTGAGATAGCTGTGGAATGGGCAGGGATACCTTTGGGATGGGTAATAGCTGTGGGATAGATAAACCTCCAGTGCAAGCATAGTGGGACTTTATGGTCCACCCTCCCAGGTGCCACACCTATGGCCCTTTATTATCAATAACAATGTAATCATTGATCCACACATTTCAACATAAACACAGATCTTTATTAAATGCCCTGTTCATTGTCGGGCCACTCAACATACATGGCACAATCTCATCAGTGTGATGAGACAGGCTCAAGGAACCATCCATTAAGCATCTATCATCCTGTCTTGCCACTCCACTGCTCCAGCTGGGGAGTTGGATCAATGTTTCAGGAGGTTGCGCTGCTTCTTCCCTTCATGTGAGGCTCTGTTGGGGCCTTGCACATCCACAGTGTCTATCAGGTTTCGCCCTTGCCTCCATTCCCCAGGCTCCATGTCCCCATTGCCTTGTTGGAGGTCCACAAGCCTGTTCTGCAAGACTGGGTAGCGGGTGCGCATGAGATTGTGCAGGATGCAGCAAGCTTCCATGATCCTCCTCACGGTCTCTGGGCGATGCTGCATGGTGGTGAGAAGTACCTGGAACCTGTTGGCCAGGATGCCAAAGGCGTTCTCCACCACTCGTCTTGCCCTGGACAGCCTGTATTTGAAGATCCTCTCTTCATGGGTGAGGAGTCTGGAAGTGTAGGGCTTCATGAGGTAGGTTCTGAGGGAGAAGGCGTCATCCCCCACGATGAAGTAGGGCACATCTTGTGTGTCGTTGGGCAGGGGTTCTGGATCTGGGAAGCCCACGATGAGGTTGCGTTCCAGCTCCCCCTTGAGGTGACTGGCGTTGTATACCTGGGCATCTGAAGATGAGCCGTTGCCTGAAGCATCGATGTACATGAACTTGTAGTCAGCATTGACCATGGCGAAGAGGATGATGCTGAAGAAGCCCTTGTAATTGAAATAAGTGGACCCCGACTTGCCTGGAGCTTTGCAGGCCACGTGCTTGCCATCTATGGCTCCAACGGTGTGGGTGAAGTTCCACTTCTGGTACCACTGCTCTTCAACTTTCTTCCATCCTTCTTCAGTGGAGGGGCACTGGAGGAGCTCCTCCTTGTATTCTTCGATGATGGCCTGCACCACTTCTCTGACCACAATGCTGATGGTGTTGGGTGGCACCCTCCAGCCATACTGCATGCTCCTGTAGGTGGTCCCTGAGGCCAGGTGGCACAGAGTCAGTGCCACCTTGAGCCCAGGTTCCAGGCTGGGCCGGACGTTGGTGTTTGCCTTGGTCAACCTGGGTGTCAGCCACTGCACAACTTCATCAAACATGGCTGGAAGCATCCTCATGAAGTTTTGGAATGCATGAGTGTCTTCGTTCCTGAGCTCCACCATCAGCTTGTTGTACAGTCCGTACTCTGCTCTTCTTGCGAACCATCTTCGTACCCAGATGCTTCTTGGCCGCCCCTTTTTCTTCCCGTAGTAGAGTTCACAGAGCCTGTAGATGGCTTCGCACTGTTGCAGAATGATGGTGGCTGCCAAAAGGACTGTGTTTCGATCCACGGTGGACATGACTGGATGCTGTGGAAAAGCAAGAGTCAGATGAAGGCTGCAGAGGTCTGCAGCAGGGCTGCTTTTCTGAAAGTGAGATGCAGATGAGTTGCTCCCCCTTTTTATAGGCAGTATAGGTTTTCCACTAGGCATCCTCTAGGCATCCTCTAGGCATCCTGTAGACATCCTTAATATCCGAGATAGGTCCCCTCTGCGGACGATTTTTCCATTTTACATGTTTTGTTTCCATGCTGCATCCGCTAGGCATCCATTCTGAATCCGTTCTGTGTCCGTTCCGCTTCCTCCCTGAGTCCGAGCAGATGCGAGTTGCGCATATGCGCAGCGGATGCCTAGCGGATATAGCGGATGCATAACGGATGCATAATAGATGCGTAGCGGATGCGTAGCGGATGCAGAACGGACGAATTGGATACATTTTCCGCGCATAAGTTTTGAGCAGCTCAAAACTTTCTGAGCGGATGAAACGTCAATGAACGGATGCTGGACGGATTGAGAGGAAGCAAAACGGAAGTAGTGAGTACATAGCATTAACCAACGGATGGCAAGCTTTTTTGTCCGTTTTTCATCCTCTTTGCATCCGTTGGTGCAGTGTGACAGGGGCTTAAACTACACAACAGAAAATATGAGCTGAAGACCTTTGGGGTAATTCTGAGTGTATATTTTTAGAATAGGTGAAGAAGGCTAAACAAGAAGCCTAGAAAGAATGAATGGTTAAACTTAAAATGAAGACTGATGGGAGGAGAATTTTGGGTACGTACATACATACATACATACATACATACATACATACATATGCAAATTATTTTTGTGCAAATTATAATAATATGTACAAAGCACTGTGCTGTATATTCATAACAGGAATGAATTATAGAAATAAATTATAGAAATAAAAGTTGTGTGACTTCTGTGAATAAATTCTCTGTTGACCATGCAGTGGTAATATTTTCAATAGATAAGATTATTTTTTGTTATTTATTAGTATGAAAAAATCCTGGTAAATAAGCACATCAATGTCTCAGCATTTGGAAGAACAAATTACACTCAGAAGCTTATTATGCGATTGACTAAGACATAGGTGGGATTACCAGAATAGTAGTATTCTTTATATTAAGTTCTCCCAGTCTGCAACCACTGCCTAGCAACTGTGTATTCCACTGTGCAATTGATTTTTGCACAAAGCTTACGATGTTTTTACTGATTCCTTTTATTTCTATTACTTAAACCATCCAAACTTACTTGACAGTGAGAATGACAGCATATAAATTTAATAAATAAATATCATAAATATCATAAACAAACAAATAAATAAATAAATAAATAAGAACTTTATTATCTAATCATGTGGCAGGGATTCAAATGCCTTGTTATTATTCTATCTAGCTCTCTGGAAAAGGCTTTCGTGTCTGAAAAAATATGGAAGGAAATGGCAAGGTAGATGAACTCAGTTGCAGTGGCATCTGTAGTTGGAAGATCTGACGGACAGATTATCCTTGTCCCCGAAACAAATTTATTTGTCACTAAAAGTCAACAACAACTGATGCCATATAAACAAACCCAAAAATACAGAAATAATCCCAGCATGAATACAACAGTCCTTTGCCAGAAAGATTTTTCGGAAATTGCAGAACAATTTTCCGCAAAACATTAATTCCAAAATGAAACTTGGAAAAGTAAAGAGTTTTTAATTTGGTAATGACCTGAAGTTCTAGCACAATGTTACATTTCACAGCACTCAATCAAGAGCTGTCTCCTTTAAATCTGTGCCATGTTTGACTCACTACCCAGCCCCACTCGCAACCAAACAACTGTAATGGGAGCGGGGAGAAAAGGCATTGAAATATAAGGGAGGTTTGGGAGATAAATTTGTAATACAAGTGTGCCAACTGGAAGCCTGAGACAGACCCAACACCTAAAGGTCACCAGCTGGAGAAGTCCAAGGCAAAATATTGAGAAGCTGCGGAAGGTGTAACTTTATTCCAAACTGCCTAAGTGTGATTTCAATAAAACCAGCCTAGATTACCTAAGGGTACCAGATTTCAAAAGATGGCATAAGATGGATATGAGGAAGGTCCGGGTGATTTTAGACTGGGAACCTCTGCAACTGAGGATATAATTGCTAAGTTTTCTCAACTTTGTGAACTTCTATCACCAATTCATTTGTCAGATAGCCCAGGCAATCATGAATTCATTGAAGATAAAAGGGAAAGTCAAGCCCAAGCCCAGCCAAGCCCTGAACCTGAGTGCCAAGCCGCATTTGAGAACCTAAAGCATCTTTTCACTGCCAAACTTGTCCTAAAGCACCCCAACTCAGATATAACACTTTGTGATATAAGCAGATGCCAGTGATGTGGGCAGTGCTTCAACAGAAGAATGAAAAAGGGTGGTTGCAGCCATGTGCCTACATGTCCCATAAGCTTTCCAGACTGATGGGCTACCTGGGCAAAGGAAGCCTAAGTGATCCATTGGGCTGTCCTAACCTGGAGGCAATTCTTGGAAGACAGTAAGATTCCTTTCGAGGTGTGGACAGACTACAAGAATTTAGAAGCATTGAGAGCTTCTTGAAAACTGTCTCCCAAACAAGTTTGATGGCCCCAATTCTTCCATCACTTCGACTTCACTCCACTATCTACCAGGAGGTTAAATAACTTGGCAGACACTCTCTCATGAATGCCACTGTACAACAGGTCTCAAGAAGAGGTCATTAATTCCATCATTTCTTCCAAACAAGTAGCACCAGCTATCAAAGACATCAGGAAGCATTGTCATCACAGTTGACTGAGGACCTAATGTGACCCCTAAAAGAAGCCTTGGCTGGAGATAAGTAGTTCCAACAACATAATGATGAGTTATCCTTAAGGGATGGACTAGCATGGATGGGGAGCAAACTCTATATCCCATTAAGACAGGGGAACTTACTATTGCAGTGGAGCCATGAGGCAAAGGCAGTGGAGCATTTTGAATTTGTGAAAACCCTTCACATTTAAAGAGGCAATTTGGTGGCTCTGTATGAAGAAAGACATAGAAGCCTATGTAGCCAGTTGCCCTGTGTGTGCCTTGGCAAAGAGGCTGCCTGGCAAGCCCCTAGGATTGTTATACACTGTGGCCAGCCCCAAGGCTCCCTGAAGGGAAATATCTATGGACTGTATTGTGGAGCTGTTGGAAAATGCTGGGAATACAAATGATCATGGACAATGGACAATGGGAGGTCCAGGGGGGAAAGTTCTCCAATGCTGTTTTCGTATGAAATCATTAGCGCTGGTTTTTTAGCAATAAAGTAATAACACTTAGACTTATATATTGCTTCATAGTGCTTTACAGCTCCCTCTAAGCAGCTTACAGAGTCCGTTTATTACCCCCAACAATCTGGGTTCTCAGATTGTTACTTCTGTAACCACATGGAATCTTTGCAAACGTTATACTCTTGGTTTAAAAAGAATGTCCCAGGAGTTTCTTATGCTTTCTAATCTGGTGGGATAGTTAACAGTCTGCCTCCATAGATATTTTGGCTGCATAATAATTTTCCTCTCATTTGTCTCTGGCAATGTAGAGGCAGTATTATTGGTGCAGGAAGTTGTCTATGCTACTATTCTTATATTCAGAAGATCAAAGTGTTTTGCTGATCATTAGGTTTCCATTAATCTTCATAGCATTTACAGGATGTGGATTCTCTTTTCATCTTGGAATACTGTGGTTTTGATTTTGCTTTCCACCTTCCACCTATAAAGAATATTGGTCTGGAAAATACCATGTACAAAATATCAGAATCTGCCAACATTTAGAAGAAATGTTGAGAAATCTATTCTCTTCATTGGGACTATTAAACAATGTTCTGATTTTTAAATGATGTTGAAGTGTATACCAAAGAACAGAACTCGGTCTGAAAGAACATTGTCCAAAGGAAACCTAAAATTCTTACTATATAAAATTGCAACATATGTGATATATGAGACTTTCTTATTTCAGATAGGCTAATGTAAGGTCCTTAATAAAAAAAATATACGATCCCATTTAACTAGCAGAAACTCTTTTTGCGTGAAGTCAGTTAATAAGTGCTTAACCCATGTTTTATTTGTGTTAAGACAATGGTTTTCTAATTCTATAGTGGCACTTACATGGGTGAAACTTACACTGTTAAGACAAGTCAGAACTACTATGGGATAAAAAAAGTACACCAACACAAAAAGTATTAATAATCAGAGTTTTATCTCAAGCCATGCTTCTTTATAAAATCAACTGAATTCATAAAATGAATAATTTTTAACATGCATATTTATATTAAAGTATTTTTCTCTCTAAACTTGTGGCCATCTCAACTTTAGCCATAATTCTTCTCATGTTTGTTTGTATGCTTCATATCCCTGGCATTTACTTTCTGTTATGTAATATGAATTGGATTGCTGATGTTTCAAAATAAATGATGGAGTTTTTGGTTATTTCCTAAATAATTCATCTTAATATTTGAGGGAGACCAGTTTATTTGGTTAGCTGATAAGCCTCTTCAATTCAAAAGATTTTCGTGTCTGTTTAGTCCGCCATTTTTTAAAGATGATAAACAGTCCTAGGAAATGATCTTATTCAGGGGTGGGATTCTACTAGTTCGCACCTTTTCGCTAGAACCGGTTGTTAACATTCTAAGCAGTTCAGAGAACTGGTTGTTAAGAAGAAATTACTGACCTAATCCTGTTAGGAAGGCAGAAAGGAAACATTCTGAGGTTCTTTACAGAAACTGCCTCTCTGTTAACCCTTATTACATTCTTGGCAGGACTAGACTTCCTGTCTCAGAAACGTCTCTGGAGCTTTTTTCCCCTACTTTGCTGGTACTTTGCTTGTGTGGAGTGACCATTCAAAGTTACAATGGCACTGAAAAAATTGATTTATGACCATTTTTCACACTTATGACTGTTGCATCATCCCCACAATATTGAGAGGCCGGGCGAGGAGATGCATGCCTTGATGTGATATTGAGTTGGCCACACCCAACCAATAACATGACCACCAAGCCATGTCCACCCAGTCACATGACCACCAAGCCACCCCTACCAGCTAAGCCACGCCCACAGAACCAGTCGTTAAAAATTTTGAATCCCACTCCTGATCTTATTTATTTGCTAGAACATATCTGGTAATTCCAGTGAAGACTTTACCACCAGCTCTAGTCATAAGGAAGATAGTACCAGTAGAAATACGGAGCTGCAGCAAGGCTCTCGGACATGAAGAAAAAAGAATGCTATGTGTATCTATGTGCCTATGGGCTTCATGTTGCTTACAAAGAGTCATGGGATCTTTGTAAATTCAAGAAGATATGATCCTCACTTATCTAGAATTCATTAAATTGGATAAAGCTGTATTTTTCAGTTACTTTCCCACTAAATCTCCCACCTTACTCAACCTTCCATCAGTAGCATTCTTTAGAAAAGCTGTTCTCATGTTAATCTATGCTGATGCATAGATTAACATGTGAACTAAAGATTGGCCCTATATTTGTGATTACACAGACTTGTAATATAGGTGGCCATTAGACATATACCTGCTGGCATTTGTTTCTGCAAGCATTAATTCTGACATATATTCCCCTTTTTAGACATTGAATAATGAAGGCTACTGTTTTCCATTGCTCCAGGTTCAGGTTTTGTGGCTCCACCAATTAAAAGCTAAGTCCCACTGGCCGATGGATGTAAAACAAATGCAAAAAGGACACGGTGGACGAGCAAAATTTCGGGGGGTGGCTCCATCCCTTGTCATCCACTCCCAAAAGTGGCAAAAATTTGCATAAACAGAACATAAAAGAACGGAAAAGAATGGACGAGGGTAGTATGTAGCGGGGATGTTAAGCAGATGTTCATAGGAAGCCTAGTGGATGACAGCGGATGGAAGCAGATAACACATCCGAAGGGCTTCCGGGGGAGAATTGCAAGGCGGACGCATAGCGGAAGGAGCGGATGTGTAGCGGATGACGCAGATGCATCACGGACGCCTAGAAGAAGCAAAGCGAATGCCGAGCGGATGTATATTGGATGCAAAGCATTCACTGCGCATGCGGAGAGTATGAATTGCGTCACTTCCGCGGATATAAAAAGATGCAGGTCGCACGCAGTCAGCATTTAGAGGAAAGACGTGCTGCCACATACATCTTCAAAGAACACCATGGTTCGTCAGTCAGGGAAGAAGAGGAAGCCAGTGCCTACTCATGCCAGCCCTGGCAAGAAGGACAAAACCAGCATCCCACCCCCTGTCACTGACTCTGAAGCTGCTGCTGCTGGTGGTGCTACTGCTGGTGCTGCTGGTGCTGCTGCTGTGGTGGACCAGCCCCAAGACTCTCAAAGCCCTGCTGCTGAAGGCCTGGCTGCTCGAGCCCCTGAAGGCCCTGCTGAAGCCCCTGCCAGAGGGAGGAAGAGGCAAAGGAAGGAGAAGGGAGAGAGGAAACAGTACACCGTTTCCAAGGACCATGAGGAGGAGGTGCTGGAATGGCTGAGGGAGAACGAGTACCTGTGGAGAAAGGGCCACAGACTCTATTGCAACACCAAGAGGAAACAGGCAACTTGGAGAGACAAGGCTACACTGCAGATGTACTCCTGGGATGGTGGAAGCACATGCACACCTGGTATGGCAAGCTACATCTCAAAAAAATCTGGGCAGGCTGCTGTCAAGTTCACTGACCAGGAAATGTACATCATGGCCAAGTGCAGCTTCCTGGAGGGTGAGGTCCATCACTGAGGAGCAGCCCCTCTGACACCCCTCTCCCTCAGAAAGCCCACAGACAGCCAGTCCTCTTCCAGCCAGGAGCCAGCTACCCTGTCCAGGCAGGTGTCTTCAGAGGGCCACACGGCAGAGACCCACCCAACAGCTGCACTTCCCATGCCGGCAGACTTGGTGGATCCCCTGTCACAAATGGAGGAAGAAGCGGCAGCCACCAGAGACCAATGCACCACCACCCCCAGCTCCAGAGGATGCAGGTAGAGAGGCAGACTGGAGGGCCAGAGCCACACTGTCCTGTTGGAGATCAGGGACATGATGAAGACAAGCACAGAACTTCTCTCTCAGCTGGTCCACTTGGACAGAGGATTCTCCAGCCACCACACTTTCATCACCTATGTGAGCCACACTCTCAGGGATATGCCCGAGGCCCAGTACCTGGTGATGAAGCAGAAGATCACAGCACTTCTGCACAACCCTCAAGGCCCAGCTGAAGCTGCTCCTTCAGCAGTCCAGGTCTGCTCCTCCAACCCAGGCGATGTCACAGCCCTTCCACGGCTTTCAACAGCCCCACACTTACCAAGGCTACGACTACCAGGACTTCCCACAGCACAAGCAGCCCTTCCCAGTCCAGGCCCAGGTTCATCGCACGCCACAGATGCCACACCTCGCCCAGCTGCAGACCAAACAGCCCCAGTACACTCCTCCTTCCTCCACCCCACAGCCAAGCCCGTCAACGGACAATCTGTCATCAGTCTTGTGCCTGACATCCCAGGTACTTGATGAAGGGCTCTCTGAGAGCTTCCTGAACACACCATCCTCTGTTGTACTCTCAGGGCCAAGCACCCCACTGGCGCCTCAGACCAGCACTCAAGCCACAGCCACCTCCACAGAGTGGAGTGACTGAGAATAGTGCCAGAGACTGAGTTGTTACTTGTTCACTTTATCTTTGCTTAAGACGCTTTACTTGGTTCATTTTGCTTTTTCAATAAAGTCATAAAGGTTACCTAAGAAAGTTAATAAAGGTTATCTTTGCTTGAGACACTTGGTTCATTTTTTTAACTTAACAAAGTGTTGGTGAAAACCTTGAACAAATGGTTAAGCCTTTGCATGCTTGTGGGATAGATAAGGATAGTTGTGGGATAGATAAACCTCCAGTGCAAGCATAGTGGGACATGGTCTACCCTCCCAGCTGCCACACATATGGCCCTTTATTATCAATAACAATTTATTCATTGATCAACACATTTCAAAATAAACAAAATTCTTTATTAATGCCCTATTCATTGTAGGACCACTCAACATACATGGCACAATCTCATCAGTGTTATGCGACAGCCTCAAGGAAGCATCCATTAATCATCTATCATCCTGTCTTGCCACTCCACTGCTCCAGCTGGGGAGTTGCACCAGTGTCTCAGGAGGTTGCGCTGCTTCTTCCCTTCACGTAAAGCTCTGTTGGGGCCTTGCACATCCAGAGTATCTATCAGGTTACGTCCCTGCCTCCATTCAGCAGGCTTCATATCCCCATTGCCTTGTTGATGGTCCACAAGTCTGTTCTGCAACACTGGGTAGTGGGTGCGCATGAGATTGTGCAGGATGCAGCAAGATTCCACGATGCTCCTCACAGTCTCAGGGTGATGCTGCATGGTGGTGAGAAGTACCTGGAACCTGTTGGCCAGGATGCCAAAGGTGTTCTCCATCACCCGCCTTGCCCTGGACAGCCTGTAATTGAAGATCCTCTCTTCACAGGTGAGGTATCTGGAACTGTAGGGTTTCATGAGGTCGGTTCTGAGGGAGAAGGCGTCATCCCCCATGATGAAGTAGGGCACATCTTGTGTGTCATTGGGTAGGGGGTCTGGATCTGGAAAACCCATGATGAGGTTGCATTCCAGCCCATCCTCGAGGTCACTAGCATTATATACCTGGCTATCTGAAGCTGACCCGTTGCCTGAAGCATCGATGTACATGAACTTGTAGTCAGCATCAACCATGGCAAAGAGGATGATACTGAAGAAGCCCTTGTAGTTGAAATAAGTGGACCCTGACTTGACTGGAGCTTTGCAGGCCACGTGCTTCCCATCTATGGCTCCAACGGTGTGGGGAAAGTTCCACCTCTGATACCACTCTTCTGCAAGTTTTCTCCAGCCTTATTCAGTGATGGGACACTTGAGGAGCTCCTCCACGTATTCTTCGATGATGGCCTGCACCACTTCTCTGACCACTTTGCTGATGCTGTTGTGTGGCACCCTCCACGCATACTGCATGTTTTTGTATGTGGTTCCAGAGGCCAGGTGCCGCAGAGTCAGTGCCACCTTCAGTCCAGGGTCCAGGTTGGGATGGAAGTTGGTGCTCGGCTTGGTCAACCTGGGTCTCAGACCCTCTATAAGTTCGTCAAACATGGCTGGTGGCATCCTCATGAAGTGCTGGAATGCACGAGGGTCTTCATTCCTCAGCTCCACCATCAACTGGTCATACAGTCCAAACTCCATTCTTCTCACGATCCATCCTCGGACCCACACAGCTCTTGGACGTCTCCTTCTTCTCCTTGTGTATAAAAGGTGAAACAGTCTGAACAGGGTTTGGTTCTGATGATGAATGATGGCAGCTACCATACTGACTGTGTCATGATCCATGGTGGAGAACAATGGATGATGTGGAAGACCAAGACCAAGGGTGAAGAGATCTGTACACCACGGCTGCTGACTCATACTGAGATCCAGGTGATTTCCTCACCCTTTTTATAGGAAATATCGGTAGTCCTCTAGGTGTCCTTCTACATACTCTAGACATACTGCAGACATCCTAAATATCCGAGATACATCCCAGATACAAACATTTTGTCTGTTTTAATCCTTTATATACGAGATGTATACACTAAATCCTTTCTATTTCCGTGCTACTAACGCTGTGTGGACGTTCCGTGTACCTTTCATTTCCTCCCTCTTTCCATTTTCAGCTGCAGAGAATGTGAGTTGCGAGGATGGCCAGAGGATGCTGAGAGGATACAGCGGACATTTAACGGATGATAACGGACATAGAACGTTTGTTACCCGTATATGCCGCGGATGTACATTGTATGCGGCAGAAAGTTCATCTGCTCAAAAAGTTTTGTGCAGCTCAAAACTTTTTGCGTGGATGAAATCTCAGTGGATGGATGCTGGAGGGATACAGCGTATGAAACACGTATGCAGTGAGTACACAACGGATGCCTCGCATTTTCCAACAGATGGCAAGCTTTTTTTAACGTTTTACATCCTCTTTGCATCCGTTGGTGCAGTGGGACAGGGGCTTCAATGAAGAAATAGGTTAAGAATAGTTTTTCTCCATCTCAGAGTTATATTAAGTAATAATATAGTATTGCATTTAGTACTACATTTAGAAAATAACAGATACCATGCATTTAAACTTTAGACAAAAAAATTGCTAGGGAACTCCAAAGTTCTGAAGAAAGTACCTATTTGATTTTTTTTTTAAAAAGTGTTATATCTATCAACAATTTAGATAGATGATCAATTTAATTGCTACCTAAATATTTTAGGTATCTTGCACTTATATATTTTTAGTATTAAATCACATGCATATTACTTCCAAAATAGCAATGCTAAAACCTACAGAAAAAAAATAGATTTTAATTTATGCTTTTAATTAAAATGGCTACAATATTAACAGCAGAACCCACCAAAAAAATTTTTGAAACATTTTAAATATAGAAAACATACGGTATATTTCGTATATTCTATGCATATCTATAAGGGACGTGGTGGCTCATTGGCTGAGACACTAAGCTTGTCGATCAGAAAGGTCAGCAGTTCAGTGGTTCAAATCCCTAGCACCGTGTAATGGAGTGAGCTCCTATTACTTGTCCCAGCTTCTGCCAACTTAGCAGTTTGAAAGCATGTAAAAATGCAAGTAGAAAAATCAGGACTATGGTGGGAAAGTAACAGTGTTCTGTGGGCCTTCAGCGTTTAATCATGCTGGCCACATGACCACAGAGACTTCTTTGGACAGCGCCGGCTCTTCAGCTTTGTAATGGAGATGAACACTGCTGCCTAGAGCCGGAAATGACTAGCACATACGTGTGAGGAGAACCTTTACCTTTACCTATGCATATCTATACACATTGATCCTTTTTAGAATAAGCAAAAATATGCAACTTCAGAAAGGGAGAAAGAAATATCCAACACAATTACAAGCACAGAAGAGCAAACTAAATGTAAATAAATCTACCTTATATTAACATGCACCAATGCTATCCTTTCTGTCCTTGAAAATCATCTTTATGATGCCCATCTTATGTTTCATTTTTGTCTTTTGTTTTATGAAGTATTTGCCTATTTTTTTATGATCTCATCAAACAGTAATTTATACAACCGCATCTTGCCCAGTCTTCCTCTTCCCCTTGACCAATTCATTATTTTTTAAATTTATTGGAATCTGATCCCCATTTTTTTATTTTTATGTTATCAACTATTTCAATGCATTTTTTTTAAACTGGTCACATTTATATTTATCTATCACTTATTCACCATGGACTCTGTTATGTTATTTCACTTTTCTTAAGGGTCTCACTTCATCGTGTGTGTGTGTGCGTGTGTTTTCAAGTCAATGTTGATTCCCAGTGGCAACTTGAACTAGTCCCTAACATTTCCTTGAAAAGATTTTAAAATCTTGAATATTTTCAGATTTGTCATCTTGCTATTGTTTAGAAAAATGACTGGCCCAAGGTCAACCAGCCAGCTTTGTGGTCACAGTCTTCCAGTTTCTAGCCTAATGCCTTTACCACTACACCAAGCTGTACCTCATTCCATTGGTGGTTAATTATTTTTAAGTATATTTTAATATAACCAATGTTCACCTTTATATAGCAAAGTTAGCTAAAACACTGTAATGTACATAAGTGTACAGTATTATTTGACAGATGTATATTTCTTACAACAGACTACATACTACCCAGTACCAGAATTTGTTCACTGTCCATTTCCCCATCATGAGTCAAAATCTTTCTAGAGTACATAAAATCACTTGTTTGTTTTCTTTCTTTAATATAAAACTTACATTTTTATTATATCTGTGAAAAACAACTAACCTAGCCTTTGGTGCATTAATTTTCAGATCTATACTATTCAGCATCATGTATATAGAAAAGTACATATACTGTATACATATACTGAAATGGAAATGGACTCATGTAACAAGAAGAATTGATGGCAAGTGGACCAAGGCAATCATAGAATGGATCCCACTTGATAAAAAGTATCCACGAAAGAGACCTAAAACAAGATGGATCAATGACATCAGCAAGTATTTCAGGCCCAATTGGCAAAAGAAAGCTCAGGACCATATTGTTTGGAAAAATGCAGAAGAGGCCTTCATCACGCAGTGGACAGACAATGGCTAAAATGATGATAATGCTGACATACACTGTACATGCATATCCTCAACTAAACCTCTAATGTCACCAGCCAACATGGTGTTTATACATTAAAACAAAATTAAAGGAAATTCATGTTGCCTCTCATCTTAGTCCCTGTTTGGTACTGAACCATATCCTAAGGACTTATGATTACACATTATTTTATTCCATCATATACATTCATATTCAGCAACAATTCTCAACCATTTCGCTAATTCAACTCTCAAGAAATTGGATTTTAAATATATTACGGCACAGTTTTCAGTGTGCCAGAGTTTACTTTGCTGTACTCCTAATAGATTTAAAGTTTGGTTGAATGATCTATACAAATATTCAACAAACTAAACATGAGAATAAAAATATTTTTAGGTTTTCATGATTTTGTCTGTGTATAACTCATAATGTATTATGGAACAAGTAAGAAAAAAAATCAAAGGAGGTTGTTTTACAACTACCTAGTTTTTGTAGCAATAATTTTATTTATAGAGAAAGCTTCACATAGTACATGACCTACATGTTCTGTGACAGTGTCCAAATGTACACTGGCCAAAATCTGTCATTTTTTAAAATGAAATATCAAATGCAGCTTAAAATCTCAGTACATTATTACTGATTAATCCTCAGAAAATTAATTTGATTGCTATTATCTCACAGTCCCATCTGGGTATTAGAGAAGGGGATACAATTTTCAAAATTAATCCCAAGTGAAATAAAAAATGACAGGAACTGAAACAAGCTAAATGATTTCAGTTCAGAAAAAAATGAGGTATGTTCTCTGTACCCTGCACAAAAATTAGCCGTCATGTTTTTTTCCTCTGCTAACTTGTTTGAATAGCATAAGGGTCTCTTACCATTTTATTGAATTTTTTTACTAAAGTTTCTGTCCCATAACAGCTCTTCAGCTTTTTCCATATTTTCTAACAACGTATATAAATGTTCACCATTGTAAGTGCAGCCTAGATTATTTTGATTCTTCACATTCCATTCATACAAATTACCTATGAATCATCACACTCCACATCACAAGCAGAAACTCTACCACAAAGATAAATGCAAAATCATTCAGTGTGTTACACAATAGGAGCTGCATCTTTGTTTCGATATATACCCAGTATACCATTTTTCTTCCAAATTTTCCTCCTAATTTCAATATCAATCAGATTGAAATTATGTAATTCTTATATTATTCTCATATTCATGTTATAATGTACCCTGATTTGAAGAAGATACAGGAAACCTTGGCTGAATATAGCCCTGCATAATATTAAAAACTTAAGGAAACATTTCATAATATTTTCCTCAAAAAACTTTTAGGTTTCCATTTTTATTCACTGAGATTTTTTATTCCTTCCAAATCTTGTATGCACTGAAATAGTAATTTACTGCGTACTAATTTAAATGCAAGATCTATAGCCTAGTTTTCTAACATAAGTACATTTATAAACTAGTCTAAGATCATGATATTTACATTATGTTTTTGGTACTCTGACTAAAATTTTAGTGAACAGCTTTGATCAACATACCCTTGATGTTACTTTGTGTAATGAGACAAATGAGAAAAAACACACATATTTTGGGCAGGGAACATTTTTTCAAAGAACCAAGTCTAGACAGTTTGTTTTAATTTTGTTGCCAAAAGTTGCAAATCATTACACTACATGTCAGCACTCTCTGTGAATTTATTTTGCTATATGTCTTACGATAAGCAAAACAGCCTTGATTTTAGAGTAGTAAAATAAGTTAAATTGCAACTAGATTCTTAATCATTCTATAGCTTGGAAATATTAGAGATAATTTTTCAATGTGATGAAAAAATTTCTTTCCAACAGACAACAAGATAGAAAGGCTAAAGTTAATTTAAATCCCCTATTAATTGTCAGAAATGCTCCAGATGTATATAAAGGAAAGTATGAATGGCCTTGAGGGAGAGTTGGAAGAACCATACCAAGACATTGGTAGATCGTGCATAAATAGAAAAAGACTAATTATAGGAAGGAATTTGTAATAAAATTGATTACTTATTCAAATAACAATTTACCTTTTGTTTTGATTTATTATGGACATTTTTAACGACATGGTAAAAAACATGGCCCATTTGCAATTGCATTCAGTGCCATTTCTCTCTACTGTCAGCTATTTGATTTTCTATCCATGGTTTGCTTTAAGGCTGTCACTTTGTATAAGAGTCCACATGAAAGAAAACTGTTGAAGACTAAATGCAATGTAAAAACAAAGCATGAGTATAGCCCACAACCACAGCACTCCATGGGGTCATTTGTGGATAATCCCTATTTTTCATAACTGTGTCGTGTAAAGGCATTTTAACCATAAAAGTGGAATTAAATAAATGGGTGCATTACCCCTTCCACCCACCATTGTTTTCCAGGGATCTCAGTTTTCTTGACTAATTTATTTCTTCAATGTTTCAGCACTACATTGAGAGCGTTAATGAAATAAAAATGGCAATTTCATCACAGCACTTTGCTATCTAAAACTTTGAAATGAGATCACATGACTATTTTATCAAAAGGTTATTTTTCACATAGAACAGATTTCTTACCAATACAACATGAGATTTAACCATCTTAAGGTTAGGTCAGACCGGCCAACGGATGCAAAACGTATGTAAAAAGGACACAGCGGATGAGCACATTTTCCATCCGTTGTTATCCACTCTCAAAAGTGCCCCAAATTTGCATAAACAGAGCGGACAACAATGGAAAGGAACGGACGTGGGGAGGATGTAGCGGGGATGTAAAGCGGACGTTCGTAGGAAGCCTAGCGGATGAAAGCAGATGGAAGCGGATGACACATCTGCAGGGTTTCCGGGGGAGAACAGCGAAGCAGACATGTAGCAGAAGGAACAGATGCATAGCGGATGTGTAGCAGATGACGCGGATGCATCACGGACGCCTATAGGATGCCTAGCGGATGCCTAGTGGATGCAAAGCGTTCACTGTGCATGCGAGGGTCCAGGTAGGGATGGAAGTTGGTGTTTGCCTTGGTCAACCTGGGTCTCAGATGCTCCACAACTTCTTCAAACATGGCTGGTGGCATCCTCATGAAGTGCTGGAATGCACGAGTGTCTTCATTCCTCAGCTCCACCATCAGCTTGTCATAGAGTCCAAACTCCACTCTTGTCCCGATCCATCGGACCCAGACGGTTCTTGGACGTCTCCTTCTTCTCTTTGCATAGAAAAGGTGAAACAGTCTGAAGAGGGCTTGGTTCTGGTGTTGAATGATGGCGGCTACCAAAAGGAGTGTGCGATGATCCATGGTGGAGATCAATGGATGATGTGGAAGAGCAAGAGCAAGGCTGAAGAGGTCTGCACACCAGGGCTGCTGGACTGAAAGTGAGATCCAGGTGATTTCCTCCCCCTTTTTACAGGAAATGTCAGTTTTCCACTAGGTGTCCTTCCACATACTCTAGGCAACCTCCAGACATCCTAAATATCCGAGATACGTCCCATATACGAACGTTTTGTCCATTTTAATGCTTTCTATACGAGCTGCATCCACTTTCATCCTTTCTATGTCCGTGCTACTAACGCTGTGTGGATGTTCTGTGTACCTTTCGCTTCCTCCTTCTTTCCACTTTCTGCTGGAGCGGATGTGAGTTGCATGGATGTCCAGAGGATGCTGAGAGGATACATCGGACGTGTAACGGATGACAACGGACGTAGAACGTTTGCTGCCTGTATGTGTCGCAGATGTAGATTGTACGTGGCGGAAAGTTCATCCTTCAAAAAGTTTTGTGCAGCTCAAAACTTTTTGAATGAATGAAATAGCAGTAGACGGATGTTTGACGGATAGAGCATATGAAAGACGTATGTAGTGAGTACACAATGGATGCATCGCATTTTCCAACGGATGGCAAGCTTTTTTGTCCGTTTTACATCCTCTTTGCATCCGTTGGTTCAGTGTGACAGGGCTTTAAAGAGGAAAGTCTCCAGTCAATATGGATACATATCTGAAATATTCATTAGTACTAACAATTCAACTACATGTAAGTGATTTAAACTTGAGATTTTCCTATTCTTGAAACACAATACAGATTGAGAAGGTTTGAGTGTCAATGACAGAACAGTAATAGTGGACAAAATGTCAAAAGAAAAAAAAATCTGTCATGCGAGACACAAAAAAATGACAAGTTAGGTATGCAGAATTTTGGGTTATGGCTTTTAGACAACAAAATGATAAGGTATAAGCATTTTTTCTTCCCTTAAACAATCTTGATGTTATGTATTTTTTAAACATGCTTCTATGTTCTGTGCAACAAAAATATTCTTTGAAGTATAATATTCTGGAAAAGGCACAAAAACAAATAACTTTCAAATTCCCATGATTTCAGCTGTTGTGAAGGTTGGAGCCAATGAGTGGGAGCAACTGCATGACAGATACCAGAGTTGTTTTTTACAGCTCTTGCCTGGAACTCTGAAAACTACTTTGAGAGACCCAGATAGAAAGAAGTGCCACTTTTCAAAAGTGCCACTTTTGAACATTACTATTCGTGGAGACTCCTAAGAATAACATAGACCAGACAAAAAAACAAAGAAATGATTAATTGAATGGATCATTGAACAAGCCAAGCCAAAATTCTCATTTGAGACACAAATGGCCAGTTCCAATTATCCTACCATATATACTCGCATATAAGCCAATCTCGCACAGAAGCCGATCCTTTAAAAACTGCCCCAAAATAAGGAATTTTGCAAAAACTCACATATAAGCTGACCCCCAAATACCATGGTGTGTTGTTTGGGCTAATAACAAGAGTATCAATATGCAATGCACTGATGAAGGTTCATTATCAAAGCATTTGTGTAGGAAACAATATTAAGTTAATTTCCCGGTATGTAAAGAATCTGATGTTATATAATGGTAATATATGCACTTATCGTAGCAAAAGCTTGCAGAAGAGCATAAATGAGAATAAAAGCCATTATTGTTGTGTTTTACTTTTATTTATTTTCACAAATTAAACAGTGTCTCAGAATCCTTCAAATTCATCCTCACCATCACCCTCGTCCTCAGATTCCCCAAAGAGATGTTTCCAGTCCTCCAATGTATATTTGACATTATCTTCATCCCACATTTCTTCATCTTGAACTTCATTTCCATTTTTTGTCACTTCATCATTGTCTTCATTTTCAGTTTCATTGCTATCCTCCTGCCATACAACATCATCTTCAGTGCCATCTAATTTGTTGCTCATGAAACATTTTAAAAAGGATTTCTGTACCATTTCTTGGAAAATCATATCCCATGCAGTCTTCACTCAAGACACAACTGTGGGCAAAGGAGGGCGTTTGAAATTTCCTTTGGCTGTTAGTTCAGCCTTGCCATCTGCCATCCACTGTGTCCACAGGTTTCGCACATGTGTCTTGAAGGGTCTGTTCAGGCTGACATCTAGGGGTTGTAGCATTCCAGTCAACCCTCCTGGTATGACTGCCTGAACGGTGTTTGACTCCTTTAGACTCCTTTTTACCTTTTTGGTTAGGTGAGCTCTGATTTGGTCCCTGACTAGCATGGAGTGTTTCTTGAGAAGACCTCAATTTCTGCGCACCCACACTTGATTTATCCATTTGATTACGCCTTCTTCATCCATCCATCCTTTTGGATGCTGATGGATGACCACACCACTGGGAAATTTGTCCTTTGGAGGGGTTTTTCGTTTAAAGATTACCATTGGGGGTAGCTTCACCCCATCTGCACCACTGTAAAATGGGTTTTTTGGTGCCCTGTTGTCTTAATAAGAACTGTTTTGTCACCCTTTTGGTTCAATGTTTTAGTGCTTGGCATGTCAAAGCACATAGGGGTCTCATCCTTATTGCCAATCCTGCTGAGAGGAAAATCACCAGTCTTTCATTTATTTATCACAAAACATTGGAAGTTCATCACCTTTTCCTCAAATTCTGATAGTAGCTTTTGGGCTATTTTTGTTCTTTGTCTTAGTGATATCCCATTTCTTTTCAAAAACCTTGTACACCAGCCCAGGGAAGCAGTGAAGGTTGAGGTACCTTGGTATTTTCCAGATTTGGCCATCTGAAATGCTTGTAAGTGCACGGCCAATCTAGACACACTGTAGCCATTCTGCCTTTGAGCCTCAAACCACTCAAGAATGTCCTTTTCCATTTCAAGGAATTGCCCAGCTTTGGGGCCTCTTTTTGTACATTTTTAATTGGGGGTGCAATCCAATGTACTATCCTTTCTCCATCTTCTAACATTGCTCTCATTGCCTTCACTACTTTTAGTTTAAAAGAAGCAGCATTCAACATTCTTTTTCTTTTAACATCAGACATGGGTATATTTTTCTGAATTTTACTACTACTAACACAAAGAAACTGGACACAAAGTTGCACGTGATGATCGCAAACATGAAAGCGGTCATGTGAATGACTAATCAATCACAGCGTGTTATGATCCGGTGATAGAAAAAGCAAAATGGAGGCTCCCAGAGTAAAAAAAATGTGCTGTATGTATGTATGACTGTATGGTAATATCGATGATATTGCATGATCTGAGAAGTGGTGTCATGTCAGTTCATTTGTGTGAGATCAGATTTATGCGTGTATAAGCCGACCCCCTAATTTGATTTAAAAAAATGAGTTTTAGAGTTGGCTTATATGCGAGTATATATGGTATTTTAAATATTTGTGTAAGACTTAGGTCTCAGAATACTGGACCATGTTGTAGATGCTACATAAAGAGGGCCAAAGGTCTGATTTTTTCTCTCACATGCATATAAATATATAACGGTATCACTAATATTTCAGCTCCTTTGAAGATCACTATATATTTACCTCAGATGATGGAAAGATATCTTTAAAAGTAAATCACAACATACTGATTTAATTGAGGAGGTGGTTCCATATGAAGAAGATCAGGAAAATTGAACTTAGGAACGCTAAGACAAATAGTAAAAGTGGAAACTTCCAAATGTGTGGATATACCATGTAATTGCAGTCACTACTCAGCATTTTTTACCTCACCACTTCCAGTGCATTTGGAGTGAAAGCTCTCAAACTTAGAGACAGAAAGCTAAAAACTTACTTCAGAATTCCTTTTTCCCCCTTTTTTTACTCCCTTTTTTCTGTATACATTTCCTCAATTTTTTTTCTTCTTTTCCCCCCACCATCCAGCGCAATGATGAACTATCTCTCCTTCTTTATTCTCTCTTTATAATGATTATAAATATGTATACTGGGGAAAGGAAAATTGATTGCTGTAATTGATTGTTAAACAATTGAATTAATTGATTTATTAATAATAGTGATAGTTATAGTGTGATTAGATATATAGGGAAAATAGTGAGAGCATTAAGTATTATTTACTTAATAATTATAGGATTCTATGTATTAATATTATAATTTATTGTGTGATCACATTTAATCCACTTGAGGATGAATATAATACTGTTTGTATTTAAGAATATTTAAAATAAGGTTTGATAAATACACATATTTATTTATAATATTTAAATATAGTTGGATTTGGATATTATATATGTGTGTGTGTGTGTGTGTGTGTTTATTTTTTTTAAGCTTTCACGGGTACTTACATGTGTGCTGTTTAGCTTCCTTCGGGTATTATCCCACGTCATTGTAGTGCTGTTAAAGTTGTAGCAACGTTTCAGCAGAATCTCATCTGCCATCATCAGGCTTCTGTATGGATGTGTGTCTCACAGCTTTTGGTTTCAAATTCGAGGCTGGTCCATTCTGATTGGCTAGGAGTCTGGGTCTGTGTTCACTGGACTTGGAGTTTGATTGATTGGTGTTTCTGGTTTCTTCTGTCTGTTTTGTGGCTTTGATTGGCTGGCAACACTCTGTTCTTGTGTTGGAGACTTTCAGTGCAGCTTGGCTTCATGTGAAAGGACGGCTGCTATTCATCAGCAAGCTAGGTTTCACCTGGATGCCTGGTGGGGGGGTGTTTGAGTTGGAGGCATCAGAGGGAGTCTGTCTGTGCTCAGGTGTTTGTCTGTTTTGTGGCATGGAGATCTTTCTATTTGAGAGTGCAGGTTTCCAAATGATTGACAGTCTGCTGGAATCATCTCTTCTATTCATGCTGTCAGGTCTTTTTTCAATCTCTATGGCTTCTCTGGTGATTCTGTGGTTGGGGTTTTCTATAGTGGCTAGAGTTTTAGTGCCATTGAAGTTGATGTTGTGACCTGTGGTTTTCATGTGTTGGACTAGTGAGGAGGTGTGTTCCAGCTTTTTTACTGCATTTTTGTGTTCATCTAGGCGGGTACTTAATCTTCTATTGGTCTGTCCAATGTATGTGGCGGGAATGATGCACAGGGAACTTCGTATATGCCTTCGTTTTCCAGGTCAATTTTATCTTTGGGGTTTCTCAGGATGGCTGCTATCTTTTTGTCTGTTTTGAAGGCAGTCTTGATGTGATGCCTGTGTAGTATCTTACTGATTTTATCTGTAGTACCTCTTATGTAGGGCAAGACAGCTGTTCCATAGGTCTGTTGGTCTTCTAGGTCTCTGTTATGTCTTGGTGTGTTTTCGTGGATCAAATTGGTGATATTTTTTTTTTGGAAGCCATTGGCTGTCAATACTTCAGTCAGGGTGCATAGTTCAGTCTTTATATGTGTCTTGTCTGCCAGGCGTTTGGTTCTGGTAATTAGTGTTTTCGCCACGGAATATATCTGTGCTGGGTGGTGGTGGGATTGGGCATTGAGGTAGCGGTTGGTGTGTGTTTTCTTTTGGTATATGGTGTGTCCCAGTGTGCCATCTGTTCTTTTGTAGATTAGTACATCTAGGAATGGTAGTTGTTTGTTTATTTCCGTTTCCATGGTCAACTTGATTTTGGGGTGTGTGTTGTTTAGGTGTGTTAGGAAATTGTCTAGGTTTTCTTTTCCATGGGGCCAAATCACAAATGTGTCATCGATGTATCTTAAGCCCATGTCACACTGAACCAATGGACGCAAAGAGGATGTAAAACGGACAAAAAAGCTTGCCATCCATTGGAAAACACGATGTATCCATTCTGTACTCACTGCCTCCGTTTTGCTTCCTCTCTATCCATCCAGCATCCGTTTATGGACGTTTCACCCACTCCAAAAGTTTTGGGCTGCCTAAAACTTTTGCGCGGAAAATGTATCCAGTTCGTCCGTTCTGCATCCGCTACACATCCGCTACGCATCGGTTTCGCATCAGTTACGCATCCGCTATATCCGCCAGGCGTCCGCTGCGCATCCACGCAACTCCATCCACTCCAGCAGTAAACGGACGCAGGGAGGAAGCGGAACAGACGCAGAACGGATGCAGAACGGATGCCTAGCGGATGCAGAATGGAAACAAAGTGTTTAAAATGGAAAAAACGTTCACAGAGGGGACCTATCTCGGATATTAAGGATGTCTACAGGATGCCTAGAGGATGCCTAGAGGATGCCTAGCGGAAAACCTATACTGCCTATAAAAAGGGGGAGCAACTCGCCTGCATCGCACTTTCAGAACAGCAGCCCAGCGGTGCAGACCTCTGCAGCCTTCATCTGCCTCTTCCTCTTCCACAGCATCCAGTCATGTCCACCGTGGATTGTAACAAAGTCCTTTCGGCAGCCACCATCGTTCTGCAACAGTGCGAAGCCATCTGCAGGCTCTGTGAACACTACTGCGAGAAGAAAAGGAGCCACCCAAAAAGAGTCTGGGTCTGAAGATGGTTCACCAGTAGAGCGGAGGATGGACTATACAACAAGCTGATGGTGGAGCTCAGGAGCGAAGACACTCGGGCATTCCAGAACTTCATGAGGATGCCTCCAGCCATGTTTGACGAAATTGTGCAGCGCCTGACACCCAGGTTGACCAAGGCAAACACCAGCTTCCGGCCCAGCCTGGACCCTGGGCTCAAGGTGGCATTGACTCTGCGCCACCTGGCCTCAGGGACCTCCTACAGGAGCATGCAGAACGGCTGGAGGGTGCCATCCAACACCATCAGCATTGTGGTCAGAGAAGTGGTGCAGGCCATCATCAAAGAATACAAGGAGGAGCTCCTCCAGTACCCCTCCACTGAAGAAGGATAGAAGAAAGTTGCAGAGCAGTGGTATCAGAAGTGGAACTTCCCCCACACCGTTGGAGCCATAGATGGCAAGCACGTGGCCTGCAAAGCTCCAGCCAAGTCGGGGTCCACTTATTTCAACTCCAAGGGCTTCTTCAGCATCATCCTCTTTGCCATGGTCAATGCTGACTACAAGTTCATGTACATCGATGCTTCAGGCAACGGCTCATCTTCGGATGCCCAGGTATACAATGCCAGTCACCTCAAGGAGGGGCTGGAACGCAACCTCATCGTAGGCTTCCCAGATCCAGAACCGCTGCCCAACGACACACAAGATGTGCCCTACTTCATCGTGGGGGATGACGACTTCTCCCTCACAACCTACCTCATGAAGCCCTACACCTCCAGACTCCTCACCCATGAAGAGAGGATCTTCAACTACAGGCTGTCCAGGGCAAGGCGGGGGGTGGAGAACGCCTTTGGCATCCTGGCCAACAGGTTCCAGGTACTTCTCATTTCCATGCAGCATTGCCCAGAGACTGTGAGGAGGATCATGGAAGCTTGCTGCATCCTGCACAATCTCATGCGCACCCGCTACCCAGTGTTGCAGAACAGGCTTGTGGACCTCCAACAAGCCAATGGGGTCATGGAGCCTGGAGAATGGAGGCAAGGGCGAAACCTGATAGACACTGAGGATGTGCAAGGCCCCAACAGAGCCTCAAATTAAGCGAAGAAGCAGCGCAACCTCCTGAGACAATGGTGCAACTCCCCAGCTGGAGCAGTGGAGTGGCAAGACAGGATGGTAGATGCTTAATGGATGCTTCCTTCAGCCTGTCTCATCACACAGATGAGATTGGGCCATGTATGTTTGGTTGGCCTACAATGAAAAGGGCGTTTAATAAAGAGTTGTGTTTATGTTGACATGTGTGGATAATTATTACATTATTATTGATAATAAAGGGCCATAGGTGTGGCACCTGGGAGGCTGGACCACACAGTCCCACTATGCTTGCACTGGAGGTTTATCTATCCCACAGCTATTCTAACCCATCCCACAGCTATTACCCATCCCACAGGTATCCTAACCCATGCCAAAGCTATCCTTACCCATCCCACAAGCATGCAAAGGCTTAAACCATTTCTAAAAGTTTCCAGCAAGACTTTATTAAAAAAAAGAAATGAAGCAAGTGTGTGAATCATAAATAGACTTTATTAACAGCAAGCTGTAAGACAAAAATGAGTCTCTGGCACTCCTCTTGGTCGCTCAGTCCCAGGGGTGAAGGGTGCAGGTGCTGTGGAGGTGGCTGGTGCTGGAGTGCTTGTCATCAGCTCCTCCAGAAGCAGAAGCAGCAGAAGCGCCAGCCCCAGAAGAATGAGCCCATGCTGCAGAAGCCCCAGCAGAACCAGAGTGAGGGCCAGGGGGCAGGATGGTAGCCCTGTCCCTCTTGCCAGGGCTGGCAGCAGATGGCTGAGGCTTGCTGTGCTTCCGCATGGTTGTGGGGTTGCTGGCTGGCAGGGAGGCTGGCAGGAACCAAGGCTGGCAGAAAGGCTGGCAGGCAGGCTGGCAGGCAGACATGAACCAAGGCTGGCAGGAAGGCTGGCAGGCAGACACGAACCAAGGCTGGCAGGAAGGCAGGCAGCAAGGCTGGCAGGCAGACCGGCTGGCAGCAAGGCTGGCAGTGAGGCTGGTAGCAAGGCTCGCAGCAAGGCTGGCAGGCAGACATGCAGGAAGGGCAGGCAAGGCAGTCGATGTGTCTGGCAGCAGGTCTTTCCTCTGAATGGCAACCTGCTTCCGAGCTGCTTCCGTTATATCTGCGGGGCTGACACAATGCATCCTCCCCGCATGCACAATTAACGCCAGGCATCCATTAGGCTTCGGCTTTGCATCTGCTAGGCTTCCGCTGTGCATCCGCTTCATCTGTTCGGCGTCCACTCTGCTTCCGCTCTTTCCGTTCCGTGTCCACTTCGCTGAGGCCCCCCGGAAGCCCTCCGGATGTGCCACCCACTCCCATCCGCTCCCATCCGCTTCCATCCGCTGGGCTTCTGTTCTGCATCCGCTTTCCATCCGCCCTGCATCCTCCCCGCATCCGTGTTATCCACTCCGGATTACAACGGATGGAACATTTTGCTCGTCTGCTGTGTCCTTTTTGCATACGTTGGCCAGTGTGACATGGGCTTTAGCCATAGTTTGGGTTTGTGGGTGGCATTAGCCAGGGCTCTGGATTCGAATTCTTCCATGAACAGGTTTGCAATGACGGGTGACAGTGGTGATCCCAAAGGGGCTCCTTCAATTTGCTTGTATTTTATCCTTTGTATATGAAATATGTGTTGGTTAGGCAGTGTTCTGTTAGTTCCATGAGGTCTTTAGCTGGTTGGTATTTATTTTTGATGATTTCAAGAGTTTCTTTTATCGGGACTTGAGTGAATAGTGAAACCATGTCGAAACTTACAAGCAGATCTTCTTGTTCCACGTGTAGATCTTTGATCATTTCTAAGAAGTGGTATGAGTTTTGTACATATGAAGCTGCGGTTTCAGCATGGGGCTGTAATTGTTTTGCTAAGTATTTAGCTAGGTTTTGTAATGGTGCTCCTATGG
>BLBF01000017.1:41040666-41093270 GCA_015471245.1 Laticauda colubrina
TGTTAGGGATAACATTGTTCACCCTAACTGTTTTAGGTGAAATACTAACTATGATTCATAGTTAATGTATGCAGCTTTAAATGTAAAATAGCAATTGTGGGTGTGGTTATGAAAACCATATAAAAGTAGCAAGGCTACAGCTTGCTCTCTCTCTCTCTGGCTTTGATGATCCCTGATTACTGCTTGGAAGCAAGACTGCATTGCTCGAACGGGAGAGACAACAACGGACTGATTTATGTGAACTGACAATAGGATATTCTACATGGACTTTGCTAACTGAATATCCCTGAATGGACTGACTACATGGTAAATGAATATTGGACTGTTTTTGACTATGCTATAAACTTATACTGGAATAAAATATATTCTTGATAGCACAAGCGTATCTGTTATTTTTACTGTATGTTAATAAACATACAAGCTTAGCTCACTCATTTATCTGTGTGCCTATCTAACGCTGCACATTCTGTTTAGCTTGTCTACCTAACCCTGGTTGGGGAACCCAGGCTTAACATGTCCAATGTATGTGGCAGAGCATGATGCACAGGGGACTTTGTATATGCCTTGGTTTTCCAGGTCAATTTTATCTTTGGGGTTTCTAAGGATGGCTGCTATTTTTCTGTCTGTTTTGAAGGCAGTCTTGGTGTGATGCCTGTGTAGTATCTTACTGATTTTGTCTGTAGTACCTCTTATGTAGGGCAGGACAGCTGTTCCATAGGTCTGTTCATCTTCTAGGTCTCCATTATGTCACAGTGTGTTTTTGTGGATCAAGGTGGTGATTTTGCTTTTGTGGAAGCCATTGGCTGTTAGTACTTTCGTCAGGGTGCATAGTTCAGTCTTTATGTGTTTCTTGTCTGCCAGGCGTTTGGTTCTGGTGATTAGTTTTTTGGCCACGGAGGTTATCTGTGCTGGGTGGTGGTGGGATTGGGCATTGAGGTAGCGGTTGGTGTGTGTTTTCTTCTGGCATATGGTGTGTCCCAGTGTGCCATCTGTTTTTTTGTAGATTAGTACATCTAGGAATGGTAGTTGTTTGTTTCTGTTTCCATGATGAACTTGATTTTGGGGTGCTGTTTAGGGGTGTTAGGAAAGAACTTAATAAAATAACTGTAAAATTTATCTGGCAAGGAAAAAAACCTAGAATAAATTTAAAGGCAATGCAGGATATGAAGAGCAGGAGAGGGCTGGCACTTCCAAATTGGGAGTTGTATTATAGTGTAGCCTCTTTGATATGGTTGAAGGAATGGGTGAATTTAACCAATAAGAGAATATTATTTTTAGAAGGCCATGACTTGCAGAGGGGGTGGTGTGCTTTTTTATGGGATGTATGGGAAACTAGCCCGAAATATTTTCACAGACACCTAATCAGAAACTCATTATTAACCAATTGGAAGAAAATATGGAAAAAACACTATTTAAAAATACCAATTTGGATTTCAACAATGGAGGCGATGATTCATCCAAATAATCTGGATGTCACTAAAATGATTAAATATAAGGACCTATTGGATACGCAAGGAAATTTGAAATCACAGCAAGAACTTCAAGAGCGGGGACTAAAAATTGATCAGTGGGCATATCTTCAAATTCAAAGTAGATATAAACAGGACAAGAAAGAATTTGGAATTAACAACAAACTCCAGCAATTAGATAAAATTTTATTTGGATCAGGTAAGAAAAAAATAACAAAATTTTATAATTATTTATTATAAGTCAAATTAGAAGAAATTGTAAAAGGGAACATGATAGCCTGGAGTAGGAGTATAGGACGTAGCTTGACCATAACAGAATGTGAAAAGGTCTGGGGTAGAAATAATAAAATTACAAAATCGGTAGCAAAGAAAATGCCTATAAAATGTTTTATAGATGGCACCTTCCTCCTTTGGATTAATGAAGATGCACCCCAATATGAGTCCGAATTGCTGGAAATTCAAAAAAAAAGAGGGAACTTTTTTCCATATGTGATGGTCCTGTGTAGAAGCTCAAAAATTTTGGCAGAAAATTAGAAATTGGCTGGAAGACAAAAATTAGAAATTGGCTGACAAGAGAACAGATCGAATTCAAACCAGAGTCCTTTCTGTTCGTGATCTTTGATAAACAAATATCAAAAAAAGTGAAATATATAATAATACACATTTTGACAGTGGCCAGATTGGCTTTTTCACAATGTTGGAAGCAGCTTCATGTTCCATCAGAGGAGATGATTGTTCAAAAAATTTCAAGTTGTGCAGAAATGGACAAATTAACTTTGGCAATTAAAAAATAAAGACACTTCAATATACTATAACAGCTGGAACTGCTGGTACAAATGGATAGACCAAAGAAAGACTTCACACTAAAAGGCAAAAGAGGATAGGATAGATCCATAGTAGTGATACACAGATATATGTAAGGATTAGGTGTGTGTATATGGCATAAAATAAGGATAAAAAAGAGGTCTTACAAACTGTTGAAGATGAGAATGTTTTTAATTGTTTTCTTTTTTTTTCTATTTTCTTCTTTCTTTCTTCTTTTTCTCTCTTTCATTTATGTATGTGTTGTTGGTTTGTTTTAATTGTAAAATCAATAAAATTTATTTTTAAAAAAAGTAAATCACCACATACTTTCGCTGTTATATTGCCCTCTTGTAACTTTAACTTGAATGTACTTTTCAATTAGAACATTTGAATTTGCTGTGAATCTTTGATTTTCCCTCTTAGAAATTTCTTTTCTCTACTGAAATCTGATCTACTAACACCTTATCTAGAGACATTCAATTCCAAACAGATGAAGAGTAATGCATGGCCCCTCATTATTCTCCTTTTAAGATTAACTAAACAAATACAAGAGTTTTAAATGCCATTTGCTTCCAAAATATCTTATCTGATATTCAGAAATATTTTAGCTTTCATGTTCTTAGCAGAGAAAGAGGTCAGATTGAGATGTATATGATATGTAGAGGAAGCAGAGAAAAATCAACTGACATAGTAAACTAGGACACATTCACTTTTTCAGATGAAAGTTTTCCCTCCTTCAAAAAAGCAAATGGTCCAGGTAAACATGCACAATATGTTTTTTGGGTTTTTAAAATTTTATTTATTCTTTTTTATTTGTCAATTGCTGAACAAGATAATAGGAAGAAGTAAATACATATAAGAAAAATAAAACAAACAATAGGACAGGTGGAGGGCGGAGCTGGCATCATGACGATACAGCATGTGATCTTGGAGAATGAGATCGCTGCCGATATCTTTGCTTCTGGATGGTCCAATTGGATCTAAACTGTCCCGAAGAGATGGTGAATGTAAAGAGCGTATCCTGTCAATCCCAGGGATACTGCAAAGTCCCTGGTAGATCCAGGAGAAGTTCTTTTTGCCAGCGGCAAACAGGCAGCCATGAAAGCTGCTGAAGTTGGGACAGCTCCAAAACAAAAGAGAACAGAAAGAGAGAGTGTGCCAGTTTGGTGAGAACTTTTTTTTTATTCTAAGATTTGAAAGGACACCCTAAGGAAAAGAAAGAATCTGTAAAAGTTTTGACAGAAGTGATTAAGCAGCGATTTTAAACAGGAATGTCAAAGTAATATATATATTTTTTCTCATTGCTGGATTTTCTACACACAATCTTATATTTTGAAACCGGACTGGTTTTTTCCCTTCTTTTATCTATTCTTTTTCTCCTTTTTGATTTTATAATATTCTAGGCTAGAGACTCCCTTTTATTTTATTAAAATATATTTTTCTTTTTTTTAATTAATTCTTATGATATTTTGCTTGGAAAAGGACAAGGAAAGTGAAAGCAAAAGAAACTTTATAACACTGCCAAATAGAGGCTTGGAAATATTCTATTTCTCTTTTGACCAGACAAAGCTGAGAAAGAACTGAAACTTCTTTTCAAGGACATCGCTATTTGATAAGATAGAGGGAACAGCATGGAAAAGTATTATTACAGGTGCTCTTCTGGGTTTCTATCAACAGCTGGAGTCTGGTGTTGAAGCTTATTGGAAAAGAAAAGGTGACAAGTCTCTGGAGAAGAGAGTTATAACAAGAACCTTGGATAATTAAACAAAGTGCAGTGTGCTCTTTTTATTTTTTCTAAGCTGCACTACCCCTCCTCATCAGTTTACTTTTTGTAATAGCTACTTGGATTTTTGGCCCTTTGGAACTTGTCTTTGTTTTGTTTTTTTCTTGTCTTTGGAAGTTAAATTTCTACACTTGCTCTTTATTTTAAAGGAAAAGCTTTATAATTAATGATTTTCTTCATTTTCTTTTAAAGGGAGAAGTCTTTTTTTTCTTTTTTTCCCTCCCCCTCCCTGGTATTTTTGTCTTTCCATCTACCTTCCATATTGGCTTTTTTTCTTTTTCTTTTATTTATTTTTCTGGCCTTTTTTTTCTTTCTTATGCATCCTTTTATATTTGAGACCTGTTAAGCTGTTGAAGAACCTGAAGAATTTTTCCTTTCTATTTTTTAGCTTTTATTTTTCACTTTTCTGCCTTTTTTAGGATTTTACAACTTTTTCTTTTTTGTGTGTGTTTATGGTCTTTTCCTTCATTTTTGAATTTTTACTGCTGTCTAACCAATCAATTGGATTAAGGTATACAAGAACCTGAATAATTTTTTCTTCTCTTTTTAAAAATTATTATTACTATTTGGCTTCTTTTTTCCTACTATTTTTATTTGGAACTGCAATTGGTTATTTCACAATTGGATTAAGGTCTAGAAGAACCTGAAGATTTTGAATTGCTCGAAATGAGTAGGAAATTAACAGCCCCTGGTTCCTCAACTTCTACTTCTTCCTTTCCACCATCTGGAGGACAACGTTTAATACAGACAATGTTACAGCAAGAAAAAGAACAAGAAAAAGTGACCCTGAAGATGATTATGCAAGGAATTCAAAATATTCAAACAAGATCAGAGAATATTGAAAAGAGAAGAGAGAACATCGAACAAAGAACAGGGAAAACCAATGAAAAAGTGGAGAACATTCAACAAATGATGATGAAGTATGATGAGAGATTCCAAAAAATTGAAGAAGATAAACAAAGAGACAAGAAGATTGGAGACATTGATAACAGATTAACTGTGGTTGAACAAGATAAAAGTGGTATACTGAAATGGGAGATGGACAGATCAGAATTTTTTCTTAGATTCCAAAACATAGAGGAAGAAAAGGGACAAAACCTAGCTGAGATAATGATAGAAATATTGGCTGAAGTTTTGGAAATAACTGAAGGGAAAATGATGGATAGAATAGATAAGGTCTATCGAGTCTTCACAAGTTATGTGATGAGAAATAACTTACCAAGAGAAGTTCACATCAGATTTACAAATAAAGCCATTAAAGCACAAAGATTGCAAGTGGCAAGAGAGAAAACATTGAAATACAAAGATAAGGAGATTGTGGTCTTGAAACAAGCACCCAGAAGAGTGAGAGAGATGAGAAGAGAATACCGATTCCTGACCAAAATGCAACTTAAAAAAGGTGAATTATAGATGGCTGATTCCAGAAGGTTTAATGTTCACATGGTAAGAACAGAGATATAAAATCGACTCAATTGAGAAAGCTGAATCATTTTACACAGAATTTTTTGGAGGGAAAGAGGAAGAGGCAGAAAAAGAAATTTCACGAATTGAATTCCAAGAGGACTGCCAAATGACAACTGAAAAAGAAGAAGGTCCAGTATGTGGAGAGGAACATCGTGAACCAAGATCTATGAGAACTGCAAAACCTAACTACAAAATATAACCATGGAAGAGAAATACGGATGACATAATATAAATGGACTTAACTCATCTTTTAAAAGAAGGAAAACCTTCCATAAATTAGATAAATTAAAATTTGATATAATCTGCCTACAAGAAGTAGATATTAAAAAGCAACAGCCAAAATTAGAGAAAATATCTACTTCCTTGACATCATGCAAGAAAAGAGGAGTGGTTTTATACATTAAAGATATTATCCCAGCAAAACTGATTTATACTGATAACGACGTAAGAATACTAATGGTGGAAATAATGGACAATAATACGAAAACACTCGTGATTGCAATCTATGCCCCGAATGACAATCAAGAAGAATTTTATAAAAAATTACATATGAAAATAATTGAACTGGACTATGCTAATATAGTTATGATGGGAGATTTTAATGGAATTGTAGACAATAAACTGGACTATACAGCACAGAAAACAATAAAGCCAAACAGAAAGACCCTCCCTAAATCTTTTTTTTAAATGGTAGATGAAATAAATTTAAAAGATACATGGACAGAAAGAAATGTTAAAACTAAATAATACACCTTCTAATCAAATAGACACTTATCATGGTCCAGAATATATGTGATATGGATGTCAACAGAATTGTTAACTAATATTCAAGAAATAAACATTGAAACAAGTACTTGGGCAGATCACAATCCAATGACAATTAAATGGAAAGGACAAAGAAGATGATCTAGATGGATGTTAAATGACACTATTTTAAAGGAAAAAGACTTTACACAGTGGATGGAGAAAGAACTGCATTTTTTCTTTAGAGAAAACAAAGAAGAAGATATATCAATGGAGGACCTATGGGATACAGTGAAGGCATATGCCAGAGGCTTGATAATAGACTATACAAGGAAAAGAAATACCATGAAAAGATTAGCCTCTAAGGCATCAGAGGATGAGTACAAAGGACTTGAAAAAGAACTACAGAAAATGCCACAGAAAAAGGACATTAAGTTAAAAATGGATATAACCAAACATAAAATGGGTCTAATAAAAAAAGAAGAATTAGCACAGAAAATTAGAGGTGCTAAACAGAACTACTTTGAAGATGCAAATAAATCAGGTCGATGTTTAGCATATTAATTGAGAAAGGAAAAAGAATCAAGGAAAATATTGCAATTAATAGACGATCAAGGCCAAGTTTGCTATGGAAGTAAAGAGAAGGAAATAATATGAGACTATTATTGGAAACTATACACACAAGAGACTATTGATGAGGAAAGAATTAAACAGTATTTACAGAATGCTAATCTACCCCAGATACCTAAAGAAATTGAAACAATGTTAGAAAGCAATATAATGATCATGGAATTAACTGAAGCACTCAAGAAGCAAAATAATGGAAAGGCACCAGGCCCAGATGGACTTCCAGCAGAATTTTACAAAACATTACAAGAATCATTGAACCTTCCATTGCTAGAAGTTATGAATGAAATTATGTTAAAGAAGTTAAATCATGGTTAGAAGCTTATATTTCACTTATTCCAAAAGAGGAGGCCAATCCATTACAAATCAAGTACTATAGACCTATTTCCTTACTAAACGCAGATTATAAAATCTTTGCTTCAATATTGGCAGAAAGACTGAAAATTTTTTTAAACAATTTTATCCATCCTGATCAAAATGGATTTCTGCCAAAGAGACAAATTAAAGAAAATATGAGAGTAATCTTGGACACTTTGGAATACTACAAGGCACATTCTGAAAAACAAATGGCTTTGATATTTTTAGATGCACAGAAGGCATTTGATAATGTGAATTGGTGATTCATGTTATTACTGCTAGAACAGATGGGCTTTCCTAAAAAATTTATTCAAGCAATAGAAGCTATATATCATAAGCAAATGGCAAAGGTAATGATAGAGGGAGAACTGACAGACTCTATCGATATAAGAAAAGGAACAAGACAAGGGTGCCCACTATCACCTCTGTTGTTTGTGTTAACTTTGGAAGTACTAAACAGAAATATTAGCGATGAAAAGAATATAAAAGGGATGAAAATTAAACAGGAAGAATTTAAATTGCAAGCATTTGCAGATGATCTGGTTTTCATTTTAGAAGATCCACTAGAAACAGCATCAAAATTGACAAAAAAGATAGAGACATATGGAAAGGTGGCTGGTGTGAAAATAAATAAAGATAAGACAAAGATCCTGGCAAAGAATATGTTATCAAGACAAAAGGAAGAACTGGCAGATCTACTGAAAATCCAGGTCACAAAATAAGATCAAGTACTTGGGGATATATTTGACAGCAAGATGCAGCACACTGAAAGAAAATAATTATATCAAACGTAAGCAGCAGATGGCGCAAGATTTTGCAAAATGGAAAAATGCACAACTGTTATTAACAGGGAGAATATCATCAAGATGAATATATTACCCAGAATTTTATATTTGTTCCAAACAATTCCAATTAGGCTTGGAAAAGATTACTTTGAAGATTTAAATAAAATTGTGCTGAAATATATATGGCAAGGTAAGAAAGCGAGAATAAAGTTAAAATTTTTGCAACATGCCAGAATAAGAGGAGGATTTGGTTTGGGAGTTGTATTATTAATTGGGAGTTGTATTACCAACCTACTAATTTGATGTGGGTTAAGGAATGGATAACATTAAGAAATACTAGATTGTTGACATTATAAGGACATGATCTGTCGTTGGGGTGGCATGCTTTTCTATGGTATAAAGGAACAAATAAAGGGGTATTTTAGAAGACATTATATACAGGAGTCTCTGTGGTTAAACTGGGAGAAGGCTAAAAGACAATGTTATTTGAAAATTCCAATCTGGCTATCGACTATTGAAGCATTTTCTTATCCTGTAATACACAAAAAGGAAAAAACAGTTAGATATGGTGAAATATTGAATGAAAAGAGTGAACTTAAATCAGTACAAAAACTGGAGGAACAAGGTATAAAGATGAATTGGTTTTTATATGCGCAAATACATTCAAGATATGATAAAGATTCTAAAATGAAAGGTTTCTATGATAAACTGACTGACTTAGATAAGATTTTGACAGGTACTGATGAAAAGGTGATTTAAAAATTGTATGGATATTTATTAGAAATTAAACTAGAAGAAGAACAAGTTAAAGAAACTATGATTGCTTGGGGGAAGAATTTTGG
The DNA here is from genome assembly GCA_015471245.1 of Laticauda colubrina. Lineage (NCBI taxonomy): Eukaryota > Metazoa > Chordata > Lepidosauria > Squamata > Elapidae > Laticauda > Laticauda colubrina. The sequence continues at coordinate 41,049,542 of BLBF01000017.1, forward strand.
ATATGATCTAGAGAAATGGCAAAAATTGTGGTCTCAAAATTATAAAATGACAATGTCAACAGCATATAAAGAAAGTTTGTATAAGATGTTTTACAGGTGGCATTTCCCCCCGACAAGAATAACAAGAATGTTCAAGAATAAATCTGAAAAATGTTGGAAATGTCATCAGCCACCTGGCTCATATTACCATATGTGGTGGACTTGCGTGGATGCTAAAAAATACTGGACTAAAATCCACACGTGGTTGGAAAAAATGACAAAAAAACATATAGATTTGAAACCAGAGATATTTTTATTGGGAATTTTACCTGAAATATATAGTAAAGACTTGAAATACCTGATTGTAAATGTATTAATAGTGGCTAGGATTTTATTTGCTAAAAACTGGAAAAATGAGAAAATACCATCACAGGAGGAAATCATTAAGAAAATATTGGAATGTGCTGAAATGAGTAGATTGACATTTGAAATCAGAGAACAAGATAATAAACAATTTTATAAAATTTGGGATCTATTCTATCAGTGATTAGACAATAAAATATAGTAATGAAATGTGTAGACTTTTAGAAAATAATAAAAATATAAAGATGTATTCTTTTCTTATTATATCTAGGATAGATTTGGGATGATAATATGAACCGTCATAAAAAAAAAGAAGTAAAATATGATTATTTCATAAAACATGAATAAATAATGGTATAATCAAATGATTGATTAATAATGATATTAATGTATTTAATATTTGATTGAAAATATGAGATTATATACAATGTAATTGTAATTGAAGACTACGAAATGGAAGCATAAAACAATTTGTAAATCAACCAGCACACTGTATGTATATATATGGAAGATGGCTTGATGTTTTTATGTTTTGTTTGTTTATGTTTGTTTTAAAAACCAATAAAAATTAAAAATAAATGAATAAAAAGAAACAATAGGACAGGGACAGTAGGCACGTTGGTACGCTTATGCACGCCTCCTACAGACCTCTTAGGAAAGGGGTGAGGTCAGTAGTAGACAGTCTGAGGTTAAAGTTTTTGGGGTTTGGGGAAGAAACCACAGAGTCAGGTAGAGTATTCCAGACAATGACCACTCTGTTGCTGAAGTCATATTTCCTGCAATCAAGTTTGGTGCAATTCACCTTGAGTTTGTATCTATTGTTTGCTCTTGTATTGTTATGGTTGAAGCTGAAGTATTCATTTTCAGGTAGGACATTGCAATGTATGATTTTATATATCATACTTAGATCAGACCATAGACAGCGAAATTCAAGGTTTTCTCAGTCTAGAATTTCAAGTCTGGTGGCATAAGGTATTCTACAATGAGTAGAGGAGTGGAGAACTCTTCTTGTGAAATATTTCTGGACTTTCTCAACTGTGTTAATTTCAGATACGTAATGTGGGTTCCAGACTGATGAGCTGTATTTGAGTATTGGTCTGGCCAATATTTTGTATGCTCTTGTTATTAGTGTAATATTACCAGAGAAAAAGCTACGTAAGATTAGTTTAACAACTCTTAACACCTTTTTGGCTATGTAGTTACAGTAGGCTCCAGCATTTAGGCCATTTGAGATGAGTACTCCAAGATATTTGACAGAGTTTGGATCATCAACAAGGTCTTGACTATTCAGCCTGTATTTTATTTTCTGATTTTTTTTGCCAATATGTAGGACAGAACATTTATTTGTTAAAATTTGAAGTTGCCATTTGTTTGACCATTCTGATACATAGTTGAGGTCTTTTTGAAGGCTAGCAGTATCGTCTGTGGTGTTGAATAGCTTTACATCATCAGTGAAGAGAACGCAGTTGCTCTTAATATGATACAGAGGTCATTTATGTAGAGTATGAAGAGGATTGGTCCTAGAACACTGCCTTGGGGGACACCGCTGTTGACAGGTACAGAATTTGACAGGATACTCCCAGTTTTGACCATTTGTTGTCTGTTTGACAGGAATGCTTCTATGCAGTTATGCAGTTGTCCAGAGATACCATAAGATTTTAGTTTTAGGAGCAGTTTGTCGTGTACCACTGAATCAAAGGCTTTACAGAAGTCCATGTAGATTGCATCTATTGCTTTGCCCTGATCAAGTTGTGTAGGCCATATGTTTTTGCAGTGTAGGAGTTGCAGATTGCAGGATAGTTTTTTTCTGAAACCAAACTTTTTATCAGAGAGTAGGTTGTTTGTCTCTAAGTGGACGATGATGGATTGGTTAATAATTGATTCCATGACTTTACAGGTGATGCAGCATAAGGAAACTGGTCTGTAATTTTCAACTAGGCTGGGGTGTCCCTTTTTGAAGATAGGGATGACCGTGGCTTGTGACCATAGGTTAGGCAAAGAGCTGGTCCTGAAAGATTTTTCAAAGATTATGCTTAGAGGTTCGGCTATGACAGTGGGTAGCTTTTTAAAGAAGTAGGCACATATTCTGTCCGGTCCAATAGATACAGATGGTTTTAGATGGCGTAGTGCTTTTTCAACATTGTCTTCTGTAAAATCAATATGTATTAGATCACTTAGTTGTCTGTGGTTTGGCTAAGAAATACTGGGCATGATCCATTGCTGTTTACAAATACTGAGCCAAAGAATGTTTTAAAGAGGTTGGCTTTAATAGTGTCATCGTTGTCCCAGTGGTTTTTGGCATACTGAGTGCCATACCAAAAAAAATCTTGGATGGCACTTAGAAAATATATACACTGATAATTTTTCTGTCTGTCAGTTACAAAAAGTTACACAGCATGGATCTGCACATATTATATAGATCAATGCATCACAACACCCGAGATTCTTGGGAAGAACTCAATGTAAAGAAGTTAGAGCACTCATGGGTGATCTTCAATTCTCTCTTTTTCTGGAGAGATTCAAAAGACCAATCTCTTCACCAGACTTTTGTTCTTTGTAGTGGTCATCATCCTTTCACAGTCACAAAGATGTCTTCAGTCAACACTGATTCATGCTGGAAACCTTAGATTTTTCAGTGTCTAACTTTGTATAAGGGGTTGAATTTCCCTAAGGACTATAAGACTCTCAGTTTCTGTATCTCCCAGCTGAAAAATAAATACACTTTGCTAAAAGCTTTCATTCTTAATAATGGGCTGCAGATTTGTAACTTGGCATTAGGTCTACTTATACTATGTGCTCTATCTGCTTTTTTAGTTCTTGTTTATTACCAGGGGTTGAATTGCATGATACATTGAACATACAGCTTAATAAAAAAAACTGCAGTATGATTTTTTTAAGTTATCAGCATTGGCATAACCAAATATACTGAACAAATGAGCAAATTAATTGTGTGAAGCAAGTAGCTGGAGAAAAGAATCTGGAATAAAAACTAATACCATAACTTGGTATAAATGAAATCTTTAAAGTTTTCCCCACAGTTGTAGTCCTTTATTATTGGATCTTTCCATATTCTAAGTACCAAAATTGTAATACAAGAAGAAAGTATTCTAAAAATATACAGAAATTAAATTTTGAAAGATACATTTCTGGAGTTTCAAAGAGTGAACAACCCACCCACCCCCAGCATTTTTAGTTACTATATATTAATTAAACCTACATTTCAAGAGTTTTATTTCCTCACTTACATGATTTTTAGTTCATCTTAGAGCTCATTCACCATCTCAAGCTGTAGGGTTCTGGCATTCACCTGATGAATTTTGTTTTTTTGTTGACACAGCTGGATATATTCTAAAATATTAATATTCAGTAAGTTTATGTGGACTCTAAAATGAGTAAGTGGAGCAAATTTGTGTGGCTCATTATTATGGTACCAGTTCTGCTTGAGGACTTAGTTGGAAAACAAACCATGTTATTCATGTGACTCTTCCCATAGGAAGTTCTGAGTAGTTTTATTTAGTTTTCCATGTCACTGTTGCTTACAGAAGACAAAGTCTCCATGCAGTTAGAACTTTATGAAGCAATCTTATGAAGAGATATCTGTGTTCATGCAGATAATTCAGCCTACTGTGGAAATTCTGATACATATAGACTGGTGAAACCAGGCTCAATAGCAGTAACTGTGAGAGGGATCTTGGACTCTTAGTGGACAACCAGCTAAATATGAGCCAGCAGTGTGCAACAGCAGCCAAAAAAGCTAATGCAATCCTAAGTTGTATTAACAGAGGGATACTCAAGATCAAGGGAAGTACTAATACCACTCTATAAAGCCTTAGTAAGACCACACCGAGAGTACTGCATCCATTTTTGGTCACCACAATATAAAAAAGATGTTGAGACTCCAGAAAAAGTACAGAGAAGAGCAACCAGGATGATTAGGGGACTGGAAACTAAAACATGAAGAACAGTTACAGTAACTGGGCTTGGCTAGTCTAATAAAAAGAAGGACCAGGGGAGACATGATAGCAGTCTTCCAATATCTGAGGGGCTGCCACAGAGAGGAAGGGGTCAAGCTATTTTCCAAAGTGCCTGTAGGCCAGACAAGGAATAATGGATGGAAACTGAACAAGGAGAGATTTAACCTGGAAATAAGGAGAAACTTTCTGACAGTGAGAACAATCAACCAATGGAACAGCTTGCCCTCAAGTTGTTGTGGGAGCGTCATCACTTGAGACTTTCAAGAAGAGATTGAAAGACCTACAAGGTCCCTTCCAACTCTGATTATCTGTATCTGATACTTTTTTCTGTCTTGGGTTGTCTTTGAGGACTGAGGCTAAGGCAGTAGAATAGGGAAGTGCAATATGTAGCTTTTCAACTGGCAGAGGAAGGAAATAAGGTGACAAAACATGACCACATTTCATAAGTTGAGTTGGACTTGATTTTAAAATTTTATAGTGGTCATTAAGAGAATCACTTAATTAAGCAAATCAAAAGGTTGTTAAGTGAATCAGGCTTTCCCAATCGGTGTTTCTTGCCATTTTTCCAATGGCAAGAAATTATCACATGATAGCATGATGCTGCAGTCAATCATAAATACAAGCTGGTTTCCAAGCATCTAAACGCTAATCATGCAACCGCAAGAATGTTGTGATTATCATAACTACAAGTAGGAATTGTAAGTCACTTTTCTTGAGTCTGTTGTAATGTCGTAAGTTGAGGACTATTTGTACACATCCATCTAATTTAGTTGTAAGTCGAGGACTACTTGTACACATCTATCTAATTTAAAAATCTCTGCGAGTCATTAAAGTACTAGCAAAGTTGTAAAACTAAATACTAAATAAAACAGCAGCTGCTTTAAAGAGTCTTCTTGAAGATAACTCTTAAAAAAGCTATGTATTGCTTCAGGCTTAACTGCAGCCTAAGTAAAGAATAGTTGCTTTAATGAATACTATACTTATGTTCCCATGGCAAAGTCTCAACCAGGAAAGATTCAAATCCTCCTCAATTGATAAACCATTGATTATTACTCCAATCTAACCTCCTGCCACCTGATTGAGAAGCCTTAATCAATATGAGGTCAGGGATCCAATTGGAAATGCAGGACTGACTATCTACTTGTTTAAGAATTATAAACTCAAAATGATCCCAGATCACTTCACAGGCAAGGCTCCAGTCAATTCCAATAGAACTGTGCAGCTGAAGCTTCTTTCTCTGGCAATGCCATGAAAAGCCTTTCATATAGTTTTAGCAAGCATCCTTCTGAAAAGAGTGAAGTCACTTTAAAAAAGGTCTGCAGGGAAGCATTCAGCAGACTAAGTGTGACAAAATACCGCTTGCCACTCAAAATGCCAATGTGTAGGCTCAAATCTGAGCTTTCAGTGTTCAGCCAGGCTTAATCTTTCTCCAGTAGCACTCTAAGCACCTCCAGTATTGCTTTATCTGTCTAAGATAATAAATGAACCAAAAAACTGAACTGGATGAATCTTATTCCACTGGATGATCTGAACCCTAGCCAGTCTCAGAATTCTTCAGAAAACTTCCGAACAATTCTTTGAAAACTCAAGGTGTGTGTGTGTGTGTGTGTGTGTGTGTGTGTGTGACATTACAAAACTCTGCAGTAACCAGACAATATTCTGTCATGACAAGGGGTAAAAGTCAATGTACTCTGCTCTCTGATCACACCAAGGCAAAACCAGATCTAGCCTGTGATTTTTTTCTGTGTGTCAAGGACTCAGTACAAGTAATCCTAGACTTACAACAGTTCATTTAGTGACTGTTCAAAGTTACAATGACACTGAAAACAGTGACTTATGGCCATTTTCCACACTTACGACCGTTGCAGATCCCCATGGTTCACAAGATCAAAATTCATATGCTTGGTAACTGGCATACTTTTATGACAGTTACATGTCCTGGGGATATATGATCACCTTTTGCAACTTTCTGACAATCAAAGTCAATGGGGAAGCCAAGTTCACTTAACAACCATGTTACTAACTTAACAAATGCAGTGATTCACTTAACAACTATGGCAAGAAAGATCATAAAATGGGGCAAAACACTATCTCGTTTAGCATCATAAATTTTGGGTTTAATTGTGGTCATACGTTGAGAAATGGGACAGATCCATGAACACCCTTGCCATTTCATATCTCTCATTGAAGGAAGTCAGGTTAAAATTCCCCAGCATTTTACTAGCTGTGATCTTTTTCTCATCTGTTGCTAATTTTTCTCATCAGTTACCCTCATAAAAACCCTGAATTCCTTGAGATTTTACTATTTGAAAGTTTATATCTTTTTATGTAAATTGTCCCTTATGGTCAACAATATGCCATTGCTACGCCCATAATATATGTTGCTGTTATGTTCGATAAATTTTCTCTGTCTCTGAAGAGATTATGTCACCCTTCTTTGTATCTGTGTTTCACCCTCAAAAGAAGGTATTTCTCATTTATTCATTGCATGCTATATAGGAATTTGCTCATGGTGGGAGTTTTACTTGATATAAAGGTACATTGTTGATTGCCTAGATTTTATAGATTGTTTTTAATGCTTTCTTTTGCAGAATAGGAATGATGCAAATGGTCCAAATAAAGATAGTCAAAAGCCCTTACTTATTTGAAGTAAGCAAAAATGTCCTTAAAACAATAATAACTAATGATTTTTATGGTATCTCCACTCAGGAGATAGCTAATCCAAGTCCTACATTCCTATTAATTCTGGCTATATCACTGACAGATTATCTGAATAATTTTCTTTACAGTCCACTGGATCCTATACAGGACAAATTTCAATTTCAAAAAGCATGGTTTATATGAGTATGCCTTCCTATTCTTTAAAATTATTAAGTGCCACCTGTATCTATCAGCTAAAATAAGATCAAATACTAATTTAGCCTATATTCCACAGGATTCTGGTAGCAAAGAAACTGTGATACGTATGCAAATATCATTGTTTGAACTTTTGTATTATTTGATTTGTCAAACTAAATTAACAATGACATCTTAGCATATTTTTCCCATGAGGTTGTGATTGACTGTTTAGTGCCAAATGGGTGTTTAGTTATCCTGTAACTAAACATTTATTTCTTTATGAAGTTTAAATTTTTAATTAGAATTCATACACATAGTATGTGTGTTTCGGTATGTATGTATATGCATAAACAAAACAAATATGGCAATGTGGTTGTGAAATTCTGTATCTATCAAACTGCCTGTCAGATTAAGCTATTATAGAAAATAATTGTTCACAAAGAATGCTTACAATATTTACCTACCAAAAACATATCAAAAACAGATAAAAAAATAAAGAAAAGTTACAAATAACCAGGTAGGTGTTTTTTTATAATGCAATGCAGGGGTGGGATTCTACTGGTCCAGAATGGTTTTATAGAACTGGTTGTTATGATTCTGCGCAGTTCAGAGAAATGGAAAATTGTGCCCCTGGTTGGCCCCACCACTCTCCACCTGCACCTCCCCTCCTAGTCAGTCCTTATCGTGCATGTGCAACATTGCGCGCATGCCCAACATCACTGATTGAATTCTTCCCCGACCAGTCACTCCTTAAGGTTTTTCTCCCTCCCAATGATCAGCTGTTCCTACAATCAGCTGTGCCAGGATTCCCCTCACTTAATTGCTTCACCCAGAAGGTTTCTCTGAGGCCCAGGAAGGCAAAAAAATGGAGGGGGGCACAGCACCTCCACCCTCCCTCCATTTTTTGCCTTCCTGGGCCCCAGAGAAGCTTTCTGGGAGCTTTTTCTCCCAGAAAAAATGCCCCCCCAGGAAGCTTCCCTGAGGCCCAGAAGGCCCAAAAAAATGGGGGATGCTGCCAAAAAAAGAAGCCACGCCTATGGCCATGCCCACCTGACCACGCTCACCTGGTCACGCCCACAGAACCAGTTGTTACAAAATTTTAATCCCACTCCTGATGTCATGTACTCGTTCAAGGATAGAAATGTGTTTTTAAATTGAAACATTGAGAAAGTTCCCAAGAAAAGCAAATTCAGTAAGATTACCTCTTCTGCCTTTTTTGAAGATCAAGAAGGTACATTTTCTGTTTCTCAGTTTCCTGGATGATTCCAGCATAAAAGTTATTCCAAATCTGTTTTTTTCTTTGCAGAAAAACAAAATGCAAGTGATTCATGTGAAACATATTCCCATCTTCCTGCATCTCGCCAATAAAAAGTACAAAGTGATCAAATACACATTTGTGGTTCCTGTGGGACAAACATTCAGCAAAGATTAAAAGTAATGTCAGCTCTGTGTTACAGAATATTAACCAGACACAGCTAAAATAGCTTTTTGAGATCTCTGCCTATTCATTCACATTTATTTATCTCAAAATATGAATCCTACTATATGGACCATGTAACACAAGCACTGCATGTAACTGTATAATATTTTCCAATTTATCAATGACAATATCTAGAATCGCTCTCATACTTCTATGTAAAACTGGCCATTTTGCATACATTTGCATAAGTCATTCTCATGTCAGCTTAACAGATGTTAGGTTCTGGCCTAAAATAGATTAACAAACTACGTCACTAACATTGGGCACTGTTGGGTAATTGCTGTAGATTAACATATTTATTTATATCAATTTATACCTTTTTTCCAAAAAACTATACAGAAATACAGAGACAGTAAAAATCACAAATGCTTTCTAAAGCAGTGGTCGCCAACTGGTGGACTGCAGCCCACTAGTGGTCCGTGAGAAAATGTTGGTGGTCCACAGAGAAATGTCATCTCCAGAGCACCCCCTCCAAAGCAATTAATCCAGTCTGTGCAGGAACACAAGGCTGTGCCACCCACATGGCCCGTGGGACCCTTCCCCACCCACTCACTCTTCACCTGGCAAAGTTGCCTGCCAAGTTGCTATTTTTCCTTTCCCTCCCCCCCCCCGACCATCAGCTGTTCTGCTATGCTGGGAGATTTAGATTAGCTAGAGAGCAGGAAATTGTTGGTTTTCTTGCTTGCAGATTTAACAGATAATCAGAGTTGGAAGGGACCGTGTAGGTTATCTAGTCCAACCTCCTGCCCAAGTGGGAGACCCTGCACCATTTCTGACAAATGGCAGTTCAATCTCTTCTTGAAAGTCTCAAGTGATGGTGCTTCCACAATTTCCAAGAGCAAGTTGTTCCATTGGTTGATTGTTCTCACTGTCAGAAAGTTTCTCCTTATTTCCAGGTTAAATCTCTCCTTGTTCAGTTTCCATCCATCATTCCTTGTCTGGCCTACAGGCACTTTAGAAAATAGCTTGACCCCTTCCTCTCTGTGGCAGCCTCTCAGATATTGGAAGACTGCTATCATATCTCTCCTGGTCCTTCTCTTTACCAGACTAGCCAAGCCCAGTTCCTGCAACCGTTTGTTGTATGTTTTAGTCTCCAGTCCCCTAATCATCCTGGTTGCTTTTCTCTATCCTTTTTCTTGCGTTTCAACATTTTTTTTATAATGTGGTGACCAAAACTGGATGCAGTACTCTAGGTGTGGTCTTACTAAGGCTTTATAGAGTGGTATTAGTACTTCCCTTGATCTTGATATTTCCCTCTGTTAATACAATTTAGGATTGCATTAGCTTTTTTGGTGGCTGCTGCACACTGCTGGCTCATATTTAGCTGGTTGTCCACTAAGAGTCCAAGATCCCTCTCACAGTTCCTGCTATTAATCCTGGTTTCACCCAGTCTATATGTGTACTTTTGGTTTTTCTTGCCTAAGGGAAGGACTTTACTTTTCTCGACATTGAATTTCATTTTGTTACATATGTCCCAGTGTTCTAGTCTGACAAGATCCATCTGGATCTTGAGCCTATCTTCTTGGGTGTTAGCTATTCCTTCCAGCTTAGTATCATCTGCAAATTTGGTAAGTGCCCCTTCTATTCCCTCATCTAAGTCATTAATGAAGATATTGAAAAATACTGGGCCTAAGATGGAACCTTGTGGTACCCCTCTGCTTACTTCCCTCCATGTAGACTTTAACCCATTAAGGACTACTCGTTGAGTACGGTTTGCCAGCCAGTTACGAGTCCATCTAGTGGTGGTGCTATCTATTCCACTTTTTTCTAGCTTACTAAGAAGTAGGTTGTGGTCTACTTTGTCAAATGCCTTGCTGAAATCTATATTATGTTCACAGTATTTTGCTGGTCTGCTAATTTTGTCACTGTGTTGAAGAATGAAATAAGATTGGTTTGGCATGATCTGTTTTTAACAAACCCGTGCTGACTGCTAGTTATTACTTTACTTGTTTCTAAATGTTGGCAGATCTGTTTTTTTATTATCTTTTCCAGTATCTTCCCGGGTATTGATGTTAGGCTGATTGGTCTATAGTTTCCTGGGTCTGTTTTTCCTTTTTTGAAGATGGGAACCACATACCTGTCCTCTGGTAGTTCCCTGGTGCGCCATGATTTTTGAAAGAGATGGTGCTGTGGTTCTGAAATGACCTCTGCCAGCACCTTTAAACTCTGGGATGTAATCCATCAGGCCCCAGTGATTTGTTGTCATCAAGATCAGACTCTTATTATTTTCTCTTATTATAATTATTTCTCTTATTTTGTTCTCTTATTATTTTTCTAGCTAATCTTTAGATCTTCAGTTCTGCTTGCTTGGAACTTGCTTAGAACTGAAGGTTCTATTATTTAGTGCAGACTCAGATAGCCGATGGCAGAAACACAGATCTCTCAGTAAATTCTGTAAGCAATTCAATCTGCCTGCCTGCTTTACCTGATTTTGAGTAGTTGTTTTTTTTTTTAAATAAAAAATTCAATATTTACATACATGGTGTGTTGTGAGTTAATTTTGTGAGTTTGCTTGATAGCAAATTTTATGTGACAGACTCAGATAGCTGATGGCAGAAACACAAATCTCTAAGTGAATCCGTGATTCTCTGGACAACTCAATCTGCCTGCCTGCTTTGCATGATTTTGGGTAAAAGTTGCTCTTTTTATATAAAAAAAATCAATATTTACAGAAATATTTATATTTACATACAAATCATGCCCAGCCAGTCACATGACCAAGCCACACCCACAAACTAAGCCATGCCCAAGAACCAGTTGTGAAGAAATTTGAATCCCACCCCTGCGTCTGTGTGTTTGTGTGTATGAGAGAGAGGGAGAGACGGAGAGACAGGTTAGATCAGATCTCTCTCTCTCCCACCAATGTCAGCAAGCCACTGTCCGTCAAAATTCATATTAGTGGTCCCTGGGATTTAAAATTATGAGTTTGGTGGTCCCTGAAGTCAAAAAGGTTGGTGACCCCTGTTCTAAAGTGTTTGCCAAATGTTTAAAAAGTTATATTACCATGATTAATAATATTTACTGTTGCAGAGATATGTAAATAACCTTAATCTGGTTACTCAAATAAGTAATTTTTTACTTTTACTGATTATTACAAGTAAGTTATCTCTTAATTTTTTTTTTATTTATATGACTTTGAAACGCAATTAAGAACGCAGGTATTCATACAATTGCTAAAATAAACTCTGTGAAATCTCCAGCTGTGCTTACAAGAAGTCAGGAGGGTTTTAGAGTTGACATAAGGTGATAAACAAGTTAGAACCAAGCCTTAGTACTGGCACATAACCAGAATTTTCACTTTGTTTTATGCATATAATCTAGATCTGAGATAAATACTAACATTAATTTACACATATAAATTTACACACATATTAGATGCAGCTAACTCTGTTTTATGATAGCCTGCTAAATCATTTTCAGGACACATTGATGTATTCACTGAGTCACTTATACACATTCCAAGGAACGTTCAAGAATGTGCCCTTGGCATACAATACAATTTGAGAAATCTTTATTAAGTATTACTCTTACCATTTATGAACACTGGAACCCATGAAACTTCTTTATCACTATCAATATGAAAGTTAAGTGAGGCAGGCAAGATGCCTTTTAGGCAAATCTGTAGACCATTTATGTTTTTTTACTCAAAAAAATCATTAATAAGCTACTGTGGAAACCTAAGAACAGAGTACTGGAAGTCTGCTCAACAGGCAAGTGTGTAAAAATTCCTGTAAATTATCTAGACTGTATAAGGGAATATATTTATTTGAACAGTTTTTCTGAAGAGTCATATTTATTGTATGAACTCATCACAATATTCCATTAAAGAAACAAAACTAAAACTGTCCAAGTTGCCTTGAATACCATGAGAAAAACTTTCATGTTTTGGTTTTTCCCCACATCAGCGCCAAATACAATTCTTAGGCACAATAGATGTTCAAAGTACAAAGAGAATCCAAGGGTGTTAAGTTTTTTCTTGTAAGACTTGTACAGTTTGTACAAGTATAGTATGTTTACAAACAGAAATAATTTGCTGAGACCTGTAGGTTGTATCCAAGAAACAGCAATGTTAAATTCCAGAGAATAGGGAAATATACGCAGGCTAAAACTATTACCAAGTCCTGAATTCTTTCCCCACAAACAGCTGACTCTTGATGAATGTATCTTTTCTTTTATGTACACTGAAAGCATTTGCACCAAGACAAATTCCTTGTGTGTCCAATCACACTTGGCCAATAAAGAATTCATTTCAATTCAATTCAATTCTATAGGGGATAGCTATTTGCCTGTTTTTATAACTTGTATTTAGCCAATGAAAGGAAATTAATTACTTCAGCTCTACATTGATCTGCCATTGGATTTGGATGGAAAGCACATATTACACAAACGTGCAATGGAATCTTCTCATGTTTTCCCCAAATAATACTGAACTATAGAAACAAATAGTGCCAATTTCGGGGGTTCAGGTTAAAAAATTCCTGATTCATTAGTTTAAGCTCCCATATGTAGTCCTACTGCCATTTTTCAGTAAATTATATAGAAATCCAAGAAGAAAGCCATAAGTTCTCCTCTTATCTTCTGATTCATACACCTGACTGAGGCTTGGCATGTATAGCTGTTGTTCCTGGTAAGTTTTGGAGTGGACCAGAACCACTAGCTAGATTTATGTATCATCCATGTTTTGCAAACTTGGCAACTTTAAGAATGTGTGGACTTCCAAGTCCCAGAATTTGCTAGTCAGCAAGTTGCCAAGTAGGAAAAACATTGATGTATTATTGCATGTATGTATTTGATTCGGGCTAAGTGTTTCCTATGAAATGTATTGATTATGGTTTGAAAACCCTGACTAAATTTATCAACAAATCTATCATGGACTAAATCACTTTGTGTAAAAGACAATTATACAAAGCAATCCCAACAATAATGATAATTATAAGTCTATATACCTATATGATCGTTGATTAATTCAACTTATGTTACAAAATCTAAATATGAAGATCAACCAACCAGAGTATTTACAATTTATTTTACAAAATGTTTTACAAGAAACATTGGCCAAAATAACATGACACAGAATTAATTATTTTGTATTACATAAATAAATACTGACTTTTAAATGACTGTTATAAAGATGTAATTTTTCAGTCAGCTGAGTTAGCAAACATGTGGCTGTGTTTTCTTTATGCTACAATATAATTACATAAAAGGGATGAGTATTTTTACATATAATCTATGAATTATTTTTTAAATAGTACCTTACTACTATATTCAGTAGAGGTAAACAGTCATACAATTCATGTCTCTAACTGAATTATGATTTTTGGCATGCAAAACCTAGATCCAACAACACCTGGAAGCATTAATTTCCTTTAAAAAAAAAACATTTGAAGTCTTAAAAAATAATGCAACCATTAAAAACGTGTATCTGGAGTACAATGTACAACTTATATGACATTTTTATCTCCACAGGTATTAATCAGATATTTTAAAATACTTAACAAATACAAGACAAATAACATAAAACTAATGCGATCTAAAATAAATAAGTTACACAACTTTTATATGCCCTTTTTAAAAATAAGAGGAAATAAAATGGAAGTTACTAATTTCCATTATTACATTTTTTGAAGATTTATTTGTAATTAAATCCTGTTATTGCATAAAAGAGAACTAATATAGTTTGATAAATCTTAGTGTTTTCAATACAATTGTTTTTAAAATCTGATTAACAGAAACAGATTAATAGCTTTTTCAATATATTTCCCACATACATATGAAACAATTGTTTTCAACTGAATGAAGAAACAGATTGCACCGAACACTCTTGTGTTGGCAGCATTTGGCAATTTCTGCTTTTTAAGCAATCAGGTCATTGAAAACACTGAACTAATTTATAAAGCACACCATGAACACCTAAAGTCAAACTGGCTTTATTTGGATCAAATTTTTGTTTGAATAAAGTTGTTGTGGGGGTTGTTTTTTTGAAATTAGAAAAATAAAAACATTGAAAGTGAATACACAGACAACCTCTTGAAAACTTCAACTTTTTTTGAAATGTCTTTTCATTGTTGGTTTCCATTATCTGAATGAAAACCAGTCCATATTGTATACTCTTAAGCATATTTTATGCATGCAAGTCTTTACAGATGTAGCAAGTAATGAATATGTGCAAATTTTCTCTTAATTGTATCTGCATATACAAGCTTATCGAACATACAGTATGCTCACAAGAACAATAAATTTTCTGAAATAATTAAAAGACATTGTTGTCTATTTTCCTATGTGGTCTTCAAAAACATTTGGCCTTTTTTTTCCTTTAAAAAGAGGGATATTCTTAATCTTATTTATGACAATTATGTATTGTTATAGATTAAACATGTATGCAAAAAATTATCTACCCTTTAATTTTCTACTGCAATGGTTATGGACAGCACTGTTTTTCCTTTCACTTGATATAAATCAAAGCATGTAATGGAGAGATATGTCCTTCTAAGAATAGAGGATGCTAATTTTTTTCTAATGAACAAGACAAAAGAAAATTAAATCTGAAGTGTGATCTAAAATGTATTGTTTAAAACATGTGGTTACAGTTTAGTTAATAAAGTGTGTCCATGAAGTTCCCTATATTTCATTATATAATTCAATAAAGTTTTGTTTAAAATAAAGATGCAGGAAATTTTCAGATTTAGCTTAATTCAGTTGATGCTGTCAATATTTTATTATTTAATAAAATAACTGATATCATGAACTTGGTCAATACGTGCCCTGCAATCTTCTCCCTGTATGAGGATTCAGTTTTCCTGAATAATCAGATAAAGATCCTTCTATTTGCACAGATATTCCTGTAGTGAAATGAAAAAGCTCCTTCTGTGAGGGATATACAGTGTATATATTGTTGGATGGACAAACGTATCTTTATTGGTGGCCAAGTATTATAAAATGTAACTATAAAATGTCTAGTTTCTCTTCCTTTCTGACATAACTTTGCAGTATCAATTGCTTTTTCGATAGAACTTAATTTTTGCCAGTTGGAGTTTTTTTGTGGAAATGTACAAAAATCTCAAATGCTATTCTTCCATCATTCTGCCCTTACCAGCATTCATTTCCACTACCACCCCAGCCTTATAATAGGCCATTATTTGCATAAACCAAGAAAGCTACTTCTTAATGTTACTATAATATATCAAAATGGTGGCAACAGATGAGAAGGGTTCTCAAGAACTAGAATAAGGCAGTTCCTGGTAATGAGAGTGCAAAGTGATAATGGAAAAGAAGTAGTCCAGAAGAAATGCTGGAAAACTGTATTAGCTTCCTATGTTTCAAAATGTCATGGAACATCTTGCAGCTCCTAGGTGTAAAAAAGCCCTACATCTCACATGACAAACTTCTTCTAAAGTAAAAGTCTAGTTCAAAGAACTTAACCTCAACCCTCACTTAAATTCATTAATTTTGTGAAGTATTTGATCATACTAGTAGCATTGACGATACTAGTAGCTATAAGACAGACTTATTTACATTCCAATTAGTGTTCTAGTGTTGCTTTAAGTCCTCCATTTGATTTCAGTTCCCAGTATGAAAAACCTCTGGAAAAAACAACAACAGTTTGATCATTTTTCTTCATAACTTAGGAAAAATAATCCCTCCTTAATGAAACCCTCAAAAGTTAATGTGTCTACTTCATGGAAACAAGATAATGTTTCTTCATCAAACGAACATGAATCTTTCTCCATTTAATGGGATTTCTAAAAGCAAATTAGGTAAAATATTGAAATTCTACTCAGTTACTAAATAGATATTATTAGGCCATGTATATCATATATCATGAAATGGAAAGGGATTGTTGTTATATTTTTCCTGTATCAGCCACAGATAACTTAGGTTTAAATGGAGGGTTTAAATCTATTTATAAAGCTATGTAAAGATATTAGTGGGAAGTGATAAAGTAGGGTGTCATGTAGCATATGCTACAGAAACAGGTAATTGCTATGATATATATGAAAATATTTACATTTTCATAGATGATGAATGCTCTGATAATATGAATACAGCTGATCTTTGCATTATATTCTGTGCTATATCCCAAAATTAGTTCAAACATGCTTTTTTCAATCCATTTCATACAGAATTATACACAATTCATACTTGATAAACATTTATTAAAATAATAGCTCATTCCATAACCCAATAAAGATGCATTTTTCTGGATGTCTTTCAATAACTTCTTTGCATTGTTTTCCAGCTGGTTAATAATTTATGGCAATTTAGTATTTTTCAGGGGGTGATTTGTAGTGCCGTGGATGATGATGCTTCATATGAGGTCCTAGAAAGAAAAAGAATACTATAACCCTGGTTCATAATTATCAGTTGTTGGTAATCTTTAAATCCCTACAGGTTTGTTCTACGACAGTATAGAATTGTTATTTTTCTGGCCAAAACAATATTATTCTGTAGTCCACTGACTTCTATTAGCTTCAGAAGTAAATCATTTAAATATTTTGTGCAACTCCATCCCCCCGCAAAACTCCAAACTGTGAATTATTTGATACTCCTTACCTATTCCCTATAAATCTGATTCTTCAAGAGTCACTCTTGGTATTTATTTATATTATTTTAAATATATACATACATATAATTTATGGACTGCCTGTCTCCAAAAAATCAGATGGCTTAAAGTTAAAAATACGAAAATGTATAAAGATCAAAAGGGATCATGAGAATCCCTAAGACAACATATGACAAGAAAAAAGCTCACTCAAAGTGAAGGTATGTAGACTCTATGTCTTCATCCCATAAAACACTATAGAAACTAATCATAAAGAAAGAATGAGAACTGCTGCAAAATGATGCCTCCACATCCAAATCTTGTAGTTGGCCCAGAGAATTATTGGGATCAATGGCATTGAAAGTGGCTTAGAGATACCAAGGAAGGAGATACCCACTTCTGCCATGAGACCAAACAACAGGTCACCTTCTGGTTAGCCTTGGCCAATAGTGTTGGACAAGGATCAAATAGATGTCTTAAAGAACCAAGATGTTTTTGTTTGATTTAGATAATTCTTGAGAAAGCACATAATTCTGAGTTTATTACACTTAGTCTAGTCTATTAAGCTTATAGGATTGAATAACCTTGAATAAGTGCTTTTTTTCTCGCTACCCTTTTCTAAATATGCAGAAGATTTGACAGCAATTGCTACATCCCAAATAATTGTGATCATCAGTGAAGTGAAATCCTGTTTTTAATATTACCATCCTTTCTTTCTTCCCCTCACATGGCCATCCATATGCAATAGAAATTCTTATTTTCTGATTATGAACATATTTTCCAATACTGCTTACCATTGCCTTAAAATTTCGGGTGAAAGCAACTAGAACCAGTTGTGAATAGCCTCAGGATGTAACTTTACAGTTTATCATCTATGCCCCAAGAAACTCACCAGACTGCTTCTCTTTCCCTGACAACAACTAGATAAGGCTTCATGGATTTTGGAGGAGGTCATGATTATGCCACTTGCAGCTGCACAATGATTCTAAACTAGGCCCTCAACTGACCCTCACTTGCAAACTAGGCTCAAACTAGGCCCTTACTTGCAGCTGCACAATGATTCCAAACTAGGCCTTCACTTGACTCTCCTTCCAGCCTAGCTGGCAATTCCCCAACATCAACACTTCATGTTCTTATCTGGCAAAACAGAATTACACACCTTAGATCTTCTTGTTTTTATCATGTCTATTATAAACAACAAGGAAATAATATGTTAATAATATGAATTAAATATACCTATTTGGCCCATATCTTAAATGAAACAAACACGTACCCTCATGAGTATTGTGGTCCAAGTTATTAACTGTTTTGATGTAATATTTAGCAAGTTGAAGTAATCATTTAACTTGGAAAATCAGACATTTCTTACTAGCATCATGAATAGAATTTGAATGCTTAATAAATCACATGAATAGCTATAATAATTATGAATTGATTTCATATTAACCCATAAAACTTTCAGATTCCTATATTTGCAAGTGTATCAAAAAAAGAGGCTATGGCTATGTGAAGAAAGTTTAGGTCCCAGAAATTCAAAACAAGATTACCAAAGACTCCTCCCTAAAGCTCTGGAGAGACTGCCAGTTATGTAATGTCTGATCATGCATAGCAAAATGGAAGTATTTATTGCCCTCTCAAAGTTGCTGCTTCCTGCTCTGGGATCTGGCATCGCGATGGTACGACACGCAGTCTTGATCCTCCAAGATCACCATCGATATCTCCATTGCTGGATAGTCCCGACCGACCTAAACTATCCCGTAGAGATGGTGATTGATTAGGGCACGTCCTTTCGATCCCAGGGACATCGCAAGTCCCTGGTCGATCCAAGAAAAGCCCTTTTGCCGGCAGCGGAGAGGCAGCCATTCAAGCTGCTTGAAGCTGGGACAGCTCCAGAATGGAAGAGATTGAAGGAAAGTGTGTCAGTTTGGTGAGATGAACTTTTATTTATTATTGCTTGAAGAGAACATCCTGAAAGATTTAAAGTGAAATTATAAGTGAAAAGAGTTTAAGCGGCAAAATTAAGCTAGTTAAAAAAGTTTTTTTCTTTTCCCTTTTTATTGGAACTTTGAATTGGGTAAAGTTACTGAATTTTAAACTGGACTGGTTTCTTTTAAATTTTCCATCTTTGTTTTTATTCTTATTTTTATAACAATTTTTTGAAAGTCTGTTTTGATTAAGATTCTTCTTTTGGATTTGAGGTTTGTTTTTTTTTTTTTTTTTCAAAAAGAAGGATTCCATTTTCTCTTGTTGTTTCTGGTATTGGATACATGAGGGGGGAGTGAAAGTGAAGGGAAAAAAAGTCACGCTATCATTTACAGGCTTGGACATATTGTTTCTTTCTTTCCTCAGTTTGTTCAAGTTCCTATGCTATACTCAAGGACTGTGAGCTTTGCACTAAAAAAAATAGTGGGATGAGCATGGCAGATTTTTTATACAGGTGCCCATTTGTGAAATGAAATAATTAGAGCTTTGAGCTGAAGTTGAAAGAAAGAAGATTGAAGTGACCTTGAAAATACTGGAACTAGAAACATTGAGTTGATTTATTAAAGAGCCTTGGATACTCAGTGGCAGTGGCTGGCTTAACTTTATGTTATTCTCCATCTCCGTGTTTATTCCCCCCCCCCAGTTGGATTTTTATATTTGGATTTTAAACTTCTAATCCAGAAACTAGAACGTAAAATTTTTACTTTTTTTTTTTTAATCCTCCTCTTTTTTTCTCTTTTATTAAGAGAAATAATTGGATTAAGGTACATAAGTACTGAAGATTTCTCTTTTTCCCTTTTTCTTTTTTGGAGTGGCAATTGCCTGCCTGTACTCCTTTTTTTTCTTTTTTGAAGAAAAATATTGAGCAATTTTTGAAGAAAAATATTGAGCAAAGAATTGAAAAGACAGATGAGAAAGTAGAAAATATTCAACAGATGATGATGCAATATGAAGATAGATCTTTAAAAATTGAAGAAGAAGATACACAAAGGGACAAGAAAATTGGAGATATTGATACTCAATTGAGCGATGTCGAGAAGGGCAGATGCAAACCATTAGGATGGAAAATTGACAGATCAGAATTCTATTTAAGATTTCAAAATGTAGAAGAAGGAAAAGGTGAAAATCTTGCTGAAATAATGACAGAAATACTGGCAGAAGTGTTAGAGATAACCAAAGAGAAGATGATGGATGGGATGGATGAAGTGTTCCGGGTCTATACAAGATACACAATGAGAAATAGATTACCAAGAGAAGTTCATATCAGATTCACTAAAAAGATTATTAAGACACAAATACTGCAGGTGGCAAGAGAGAAAACTTTAAAGTACAAAGATAAAGAAATTGTGGTGCTGAAACAGGTACCAAGAAGAGTAAGAGAGATGAGAAAAGAATATTTATTTTTGACCAGACTGTTACTTTAAAGAGAAGTAAATTACAGATGGCTGATGCCTGAAGGCCTCTTGTTCACCTGGCAGGAACAAAGACACATAAGTGACACAGTTTAAAAAGCTGAGCTATTCTACTTAGAATATTTCAGAGGAAAGGAGGAAGAAGCTAGAAAAGAAGAGTCACTAATTGAATTCCAAGAGGAGTGTATAGCAGTAATCAAAAAAGAGAAAGAAGAAAGTGCACTAGGTGGTATACCCAGAGAGCAACAAGAATTAAAACCTACTAGAGCAATAGGGGCACAAAGTGAGGGGCACAAAGCCTAACATGGATGAAAGAAAATTGATTACAATTAACATAAATGGACTTAATTTGGCTACTAAAAGAAGGAAAGTATTTCATAAATTAGAGAAATTAAAATTTGATATAATTTGCTTACAAGAAGTACATATTAAAAAAACAACATGAATATATACTGAAACAAAAAAATTATTTACATTGCTGGCACAATCTAAAAACAGAGGTGTGGTTTTATACATTAAAGACACAATTTTGGAAGAATTAATTTACACAGATGATGATGGAAGGATTTTGATGGTGGAAATAACGGACAATAATGTCAAAACGCTTCTAATTGCAATTTATTCTCTGAATGATAACCAAGAATAATTTTACATATGAAAATAATTGAATTGGACTATATTAATATTTGTATGATGGGAGATCTTTATGGAATACTTAAGGGTTGGTTGGACTACAAAACACAGAAATCAACAAAGAAAGTTAGAAAGATATTACCAAAATCTTTCTTTCGAATAACAAAAGAATTCAGCTTAAAAGATGCATGGAGAGAGAGAAATTTGGAGAGTAAGCAATACACTTTTTACTCAAACAGACATGCTTCATGGTCTAGAATAGACATGATATGGATGTCAGCAGACTTACTGGCCAACATATGAGAGACTGATACAGAAACAAGCACTTGGGCAGACCATAATCCAGTGACAGTAACTTGGAAAGGATATAAGAGGAGATCCAGATGGACCTTAAATAATACGATATTAAAAGAAAAAGACTTTAAATAGAAAATAGAGAAAGAATTTGCTTTCTTTTTTAAAGAAAATAGAAAAGAGGATACATCTCTACAGAATATCTGGGACACGATGAAGGCCTACACACGAGGCTTGAGAATAGACTATACAAGGAAAAGAAATATAAAACAGAAAAAGACTTTCAAAATGTTGGAGGATGATAATAAAAAATTGGAAAAAGATTTACAGAAGTCCATGCAAAAAAAGACATTAAAAATAGAATGGATATAATTAAACATAAAATGGGACTAATGCAAAAAAGAGGAACTAGCACAAAAAATAAAAAATGCAAAACAGAATTACTTTGAAGATGCAAATAAACCAGGCAGATAGCTAGCCTATAAACTGAGTAAGGAGAGAGAATCAAGAAGGATTAGCCAACTAACAAATGAAGAAGGACATGTTTGCTATGGAAATGAGGAGAAGAAAAAAATTACACAAGATTACTATGGGAAATTGTGTTTTCAAGAGAATAATCAAGAAGAAAAAGTTAAGCAATATTTACAGAAAGCGAATTTACCTCAGATACTGAAAAAATGAGAGAAAATAACGATGATGGAATTAACAGAAGCCTTAAAAAAGCATGTTGGAAAAGCACCAGGTCCTGATGGCTTACCAGCAGAATATTACAACACTTTCCAGGAAATATTGAATCTTCACTGATTAAACGTTATGAACGAAGTTATGTTAAAGAAAAGAACACCCAAACATAGACAGAAGCATATATTACTCTTATACCGAAGGAGGATACAGACCTGCAGCAAGTTACAAATTATAGACCTATATCCCTAGTAAATTCAGATTATAAATTTTTTGCTTACATTTTGGCAGAAAGACTAAAAAGATATTTAAATAACTTTATCCATATTGATCAAAATGGATTCCTGCAAAGAGACAAATCAAAGACAATGTGATAATTATTTTGGATGCTCTGGAACATTCCGTGGCACATCCTGAGAAGCAAATAGCTTTGATGTTTTTAGACGCACAAAAAGCCTTTGACAATGTGAGTTCTTGATTTATATTGTTGCAATTGGAACAAATGGGCTTTGGTAAAAAAAAAATCATTCAAGCCATTGAAATGATATACTATGAACAAATTGTAAAGATTATGTTAAATGGAGAACTAACAGAATCTATAGATATAAGAAAAGTGACAAGGCAAGGTTGTCCACTGTCACTCCTGCTGTTTGTGTTAACATTGGAAGTGTTGAATAGGAATATTAAAGAAGAAAACGAAATAAAAGGAATGAAAATCAAAAAGGAAGAGTATAAATTGCAAGCTTTTGCAGATGACCTGATATTTATATTAGAAGACCCATTGGAAACAGCACCTAAATTAATAGAAAAAATAGAAGAATATGGAAAAGCAGCAGGTTTTTAAATAAATAAAGATAAAACAAAGATATTAACAAAGAATATGTTAGTTAAGATGAAAGAAAGAGTTGGAAGAAGTTTTAGAAATAAAGGTCACAAACAAGGTTAAGTGTTTAGGGATAAACATCACACCAAGATGTAGCACACTGAAGGAGGATAATTATCTTAAACTCAAACAGCAGATTGTGACAGATTTGACAAAATGGAGAAACTTACAATTATCATTGATTGGGAGAATATCTACAATTAAGATGAATGTATTGCCTAGAATTTTATATTTATTCCAGACAATTCCAATCCAACTAGGGAAAGAGTTTTTTGAAGACTTTAATAGAATTGTGCTGAAATATATTTGGCAGGGCAAAAAAAAAACTGTTACAAGATGCAAGAATAAGAGGAGGGTTTGCTTTGCCTAACTGAGAGTTGTATTACCAGGCGACAAATTTGATGTGGGTAAATGAATGGATAACATTAAGGAACAACAGACTACTGACCTTAGAAGGGCATGACTTGCTATTGGGATGGCATGCCTTCCTTTGGTATAAGGGAACTAAAACACAGGGGTATTTTAGAACAGAGATCCCCAACCACCAGGCCCTGGACTGGTAGCGGTCCGTGGATCTTTTGTACTGGGCTGCAAAGAATGAATAATTGTGATTAAAATATATATTTTATATTAGCTAAAGCTAAGAAGCCCTTTCCTATTGGGGAAGAATTGATTTTGCCGGTCCTTGAAAAAGTGTTTCTGCGTGAAACTGGTCCCTGGTACAAAAAAGGTTGGGGATCACTGTTTTAGAAGACATTACATTCGAAAGGCATTGTTTTTGAACTGGGAGAAGATAAAAAGACAATATTATTGAAAAATTCCATTATGGATATCTACTATTGAAGCTTTGTCTTATCCAATAATATATAAAAAGGAACAAACAGTTAGATGTGGTGAGATATTGAATGAAAAGGGTGAACTATTCAAGCGTTGGAAGAACAAGGTGTAAAAATGAACTGGTTTTCATATTTGCAAATACAATCTAGATTTGACAAAGATGTTAAAGCAGAAGGTATTTGTGATAAGTTGACTGATTTAGATAAAATTTTGATGGGTACTGATTAAAAGGTAATTAAAAAACTTTATGTACACTTATTAGAATTTAAATTGGAGGAGGAACAAGTTAACGAAACAATGATTGCTTGGGGCAAATTTTTTGGATATGGGATTGATTTAGATAAATGGCAAAAATTGTGGTCTCAAAATTATAAAAATGACAATGTCAACCGCATATAAAGAAAATTTGTATAAGATGTTTTACAAGTAGCATCTACCCCCGATGAGACTTGCGAGAATAAATCGGATAAATGTTGGAAATGTCATCAGATATCTGGTTCATATTACCATATGTGGTGGAATGCTCGGACGCAAAGAAATATTGGACTAAAATCCACACATGGTTGGAAAAAATGATAAAACAACATATAGACTTAAAACCAGAAATCTTTTTATTGGGAATTATACTGGAAATATACAACAAAGAGTTGAAATATTTGATTGTAAATGTATTAACACCGACTATGATTGCTAAGAATTGGAAAAATGATAAAATATGCAGGAGGAAGTTATTAAGAAACTTATGGACTGTACTGAAATGAGTAAATTGACATTTGAAATTAGAGAACAAGAAGATAAACAATTTTATATGATATGGGATTTGTTTTATCAATGGTTGGACAAAAAGACATGGTAATGTAATAGACTAGATAATTCTGTGATAGAAATTTAACAGATTGATATAAAACATAATATAGACATATATAACCATTGGTTGA
The DNA here is from genome assembly GCA_015471245.1 of Laticauda colubrina. Lineage (NCBI taxonomy): Eukaryota > Metazoa > Chordata > Lepidosauria > Squamata > Elapidae > Laticauda > Laticauda colubrina. The sequence goes on from BLBF01000017.1 coordinate 41,074,379, forward strand.
AAGTATACATTTTAAGATAAAATCTGGAATATCTTGTACAAAATGATGGAATAAATAGTTTTGTTATGGATGATTAATAACTGATAAATATGTAAGCATACGTTAGTTTGACAATGTGAAAATTGATATAAGCTGTGAGTAAATGACTATAAAAGGAGAGCACAAAAGATTTGCAACCAACTGACACACTGTATGTATATAAAATGGAAGATGATTTTATGTTTTGCATGTGTATGTTTGTGTGTTAAAAAATAAAAACTTTTTTTTTTAAAGTTGCTGCTTCCTTTGTCCAAAACTTACTTGAAGATGGCAGACAGCTTGAAAATAGGCCCATACCATCACTTAGAAAAATCCCAAAACTAATGTTTTGCAGCATACAAAATTTTAGAAACATTCCAAGATGGAAGTTTTTGAGATTCTTGAGTGCAAAGGATAAACATTCAATATAACATCCAGAGAACTATCAGAAAGCCAGATGTGACAGAAAGTAAAGATTTGGAATGCACCTGTTGATTAAATTCTGGATTCTGTTCTCTTTACCAATTTTCCTTTGTTGAAAATATTATAATTTAAGATTTAATCCATTGATGAGAAAGACTGTAAACAAGGTAAATCAAAGTTGAGCTAAGCAGCCATTTCAGACCAATCTCACTGCTAATTTCAGATGAATTATTAAGCATCTTTTATCCTAAATAAATCAAAGACTATGTTCAGGCTGTTAGGTCAGATAGAGAACAGTATGTCTAAAAATACTCATAATGTATTATGTTCCATATAAGAGAGAGATGCATGCATCAGAATAAATTATTGCAGCATGTCAACACTCACTCTGTGGTGATATCACTAAATTGGGTGTTTGAAATGATTTTATTGTAGCTGGTCCCTCACCACTTGTGGTTAACACTTGAACTTCTAAACGGTAAAGAGTTGATGGTCTTAGGTTGGGTACTGTCAACATATGGTGATCCTAAAAGGAAATGTAAACAGTTATTTGAAGTAAAAGAAATATATTTAAGGTATTCAGTGTCATCAATCAACTCAACTTCTTCCTTGCTTCTTCCCTCCTATATATCCTCCTCCCCCACTGAGGTACTTACTACTGGCAATATTTGTGATTGGGAGATAATGCTGTTTGGTAAGCTGTTTTGCCTGCTTTCTGTCGTGACTTCTGCCCAAGTGACTTGAAATCCTGTCATTGGTTGGTGAAGATTTGTTTTTGATATTTTCCAGGAAAAGTGGCCTGTAATATTAATGTCCTGAACAATGAAAGAAGCAGAAAGATTCTCTGGTTTTGCCAATATTTTTGAGATAACAGGATCTGTAAAATAATACCAACACAAAGAGAAGTTAGCATCTCTGTTAATCTTAAGTACAATTTTTAAAAGATATATATTAAGGGAGTCTACAACAATGTGTCCTATAAACTTTGCTCTTATATAAAGAGGATGGAATGTTTACTCTCAAATGAATTGCTCACCATTTTATCTCTAATTTTATTTACCATGAACATAGTTTCATTTCATACAATGCACTTTAATTAGTAAACATTACCACAAATTCTAATTTCATGATTTGATGTTGTTCATAAGTGATGTAGATGCATTTATATTATTATATTACATACAATTCTGTAAATCAACTTTATCTATATGTTTTATATATGACTAAAACGTCTTTTAAAAAAAACAACTACTGTATTATTTATTGAATTGGCTACCATGGAAATACTGTAATTTATTTATATAAAATTTAAACAGGAAGCATATTCTTCCTTCATATTTTAAAAATATCATGTTTATATAAATATGTTTACATAAATGTGAGTCAATTAATATTTGAAGATATTAAATTCATTGTATGGAGGATCAGAATATCAAATGTTAAAGCAATTTGTGGTACCAGAACTGAAACTACCGTGTTTCTCACATTATAAGGCCGGACCTTATATTTTTTTGACCCCCGAAAAAACGGCTAGGCTGTCTTTTTGGGGGTGACTTAATTTCCCCCCTTGCGGGAGGCGACATCTTGGAATTCAGGAGACCTTTTCCTTCTCCCTTGCTGCCGCGGCATTAGAAGAACACTGTGGCATTTGGCGTAGCCACGTGCGGCCAGTCAGGACTCCTCCCTGCAACCAGAGCCCTGAGGAGACACTTGGCTTCAGGCGCTCCCGTCGCCGCATTCTGAGGGAAGGCGCTCACCCAAGAGGATCTCTCCCTCTTTCTCTCTCTCCCCACAAGGTCTGCGCTGCGGCTGAGGAGGAGGAGGCTGCAACCAGTTCCTTCTGCTTGCTGAGAGGTGAGGAAGCCGCGGCTTTGCAAAGCAAGTGAAGCGCTGCTCGCCCGGGCGAGATTTGGGAACGAGGGGCAGGAGGAGGCATGCACGCACCTGCGGCTCACTTTCCCGGCTCTGCCCAGCCCACACGGCTCTGGCACAGCCCTGGCGGGATGAGCAGAGGGACCAGCGGGGAGGCGCTCGCTGCCTTGGTGAGAGCTCTGCCACCAGGAAGGAGGACCCGCCTGTCAGGTTAGCCTGGGGCACCCAGCGCAGCTGACAGGCGGGTCCTCCTTCCCAGCAGCAGAGCTCTCACCAAGGCAGCGAGCGCCTCCCCGTCGGACCCTCCGCTCATCCCACCAGGGCTGCGCCAGAGCTGTGCAAGCTGTGCAGAGCCGGGAAAGCGGCAACGGGAGTGCCTGAAGCCAAGTGTCTCCTCAGGGCTCCGGTTGCAGGGAGAAGCCCTGACTGGCCACACGTGGCTGTGCCAAACGCCGCAGCATTCCTCTAACGCCGCGGCAGCAAGGGAGAAGGAAAAGCAACAGTGGCGAAAGGTCTCCCAGTATGAAGTGCCCCACCAACGCAGGCAGCACCATATCCAGGCATGCAAGTCCCCCCCACCATTCTCCCCCCATTTCACATGTTTAATATGGACCTTAATTTGGGGGGAGGGGCTTAATTCAATTTTATAAATTGAATGCCTATAAAACATGGTGGGGCTTCCTATTGGTAGAGGCCGTATTGTTGGAGAAACACGGTATTACTTACAATAGCATATTTTTCTATCTAAAGAAATTGCCTAAAGATATGTGATCTATCGAAGAAAATATAAAATGTTTAGAGATAGCCAGACCAGCTGTGATAGGCATCACATCTTATCAGGTTAAAAAAAGCATACAAATGTATAACATTTTGTTGTATCTAATACCTAAATTGTATTCTTCTGTTACATATAAAATTTGTAAAATAATTTTATTTAATGTAGCATAAAAATGAGATAGTAATGAAGGTCATACTGAAAACTTCTAGCTTACTGACTGTAAAATCAGATTATTTAAAAAATTAAATTTGTGGTTGTTTCTTTTGTATTTTTTATTCTTATTAATTAATCTGCTTTTGCAATACTAATACTTGTAAGTGGTTACATTAAGGATTTTAAAGCTCTTTGTATAATGATGGAAGCAATCCATTTTAAAAACTAGTGTTTGAATATTTAGCTACTTAAGTATTTTATTTCACTGTAATGGTTTTGAATCTTACCTCCTTTAGCTACGCAGTTTACGTACTTGTGTTTTTTCCCTTTTAGATCAGAACAAGGTGGAGTCGTAAAAAAAATGCTTTCAGATTTCAGCTGACCATTGGATTTTACTGGGTGAACTGTAACCTTATACTTGCATGAAAAGGACAGGTTCTGAAGAATTATATAATTTTCCTATGAGAGACATAAGCCATTTTATTATCCTTCTCCTGGGTTTAAATTTAATATTTTCCAAGCAATCAATGCAAAAATGCATTTTTAGAAAACAAGACAGTTTACAAAAGGTATAAATATTCTCAGATATCATTTATTTATTATAGTGAGATGAAATAGGTGATAAAATAGGTAAGGCTGAAGGCAGCATATTCAGCCCAAATCTCTAGATGACTTCATACACAAGAAATTTTATAATATGGCACGAGTTGAAAAAGAAAAAAAATGTGGCACATATTTCAATGGAATCACAAATGGTAGTGTTCTTCAATATGAATTCTTCTACCACATAGGTGGAAAGTAATTCTCTATTCAAAAGCTTGCACAAACATGTGTCTATGTGATAAAAAGGAATAAAAAAACTATTGTGGATAATTTAATCCAATGAAGTGCGTGAAGGCAATAGCTGATTTTTACAAAGCATACTTGAGAATTAAACATAACATTTTATTTTATGTAAGATTATACTGAATGTAATATTGCACTGCACATTGCACATTGCACTGCACACTGCACTGCACATACAGGAAATGTTTCTGATTGCCATTAATAAGTATTTTCTAACTTAAATGAATTTAAACAAATTGTAAAAGTTGATATAAGAAAATATACAAAAATCTGCATCAGTTACATGGAAATAATATAACTTGTTCTATCTAATCTTACAAAATCAGTTTGTACCACAAACAAAAGATGGAACAATTATCTTCCAGTCTCAGCTTCTTGAAATAACCATAATTGGTAAGAACAACACTGAATCAATACTTCTTTTATGAGGCCTTGTATAAAGTATATAATTGAAGTATATGACTTCAAGTGCTACTATAAGTTGGGTAAGTAGACAAGTTCTTGAACTTATTATTAATTTCCCCAAGGCATACTACTATATTTCTTCAAGAAATTTCAGAAAAATGGGAACATAATTCATGCCAGTTTTAGTAGGTGCTTTTAAAAAAAGGGGGGAAGGAGATTCAATTTTCCCTAACAAATTAAACCCATAAACCCTGGTGCTGTCTTCACCTACAGTACAACTGCCATGCCAGCTGCAGCTACTAACCATCCAAAAGAATTAAAAATCTGGTTTTCCATCATAACAAATAACACTAGATTAACCAGCCTTCCTCAACATAGACCACTTCAAAGGATTCAAGTCACACAATAATGCACATTCATTAGAGCTAATGGCCAATTGGCCATATTCAATCTATAGGAACTCAAGCCAAATACATGTGGAGGACTCCAAGGAACTGAAGTTACAATAGCTTTTCATTACAAAGGATAAAATGGATGCTTTGAAGCATAGAACAAATTTGTATTTGAAATATAAAGGGAACATATTGCGATCTTTAAAGGTCATATATACTCTTCTCACAAAATATAAGATCATATATTTACAATTTTTTTATGCTTAAAACTTAACTTACATACGTTACATCATTGAATTTTTCAGGCTCTTCGGTATTGTTGTAAGAACATAATTCTGGGAACCACTGAACATTATATTCTTCCCTGCTGGTGACATCTATCAGTGAAATATTATAACAAGGGAAAATTAATAGAAGCTTACACTTAAAAATCTTTGATTTTTTTGAATAATTCATGCAGAGACACACATAAATAGTGGACATATTTATCATTTGTAGGAAAAATATATAAAATGAAAATGCATATGCCTTTTAGAATATTGGAAGTTAGTCTGAGCAAATTCCAAAATCTCAGGTTGACCTGGTGAAACAGTTTTTACACTGCTGTGTTGCACCATTAAAATATCACCCAGGAGAAAGGAACTTGTAGTTTTAAAAGCCCACAGAAAAGTAGAAGTAGGAAGTGCAGAAAAATGGACACAATAATATACTAAAGAATTATTACAAATCTATGACAAAATGCTACCCATTTATAAATATATCCATATTATAAATATATAAGAACACCGTGTCCTCAGAAAATAAGGTGGAGTCTTATTTTCTTTTAGACTTGAAAATAAGCACTTCTGCTTATTTTCGAGGTGGTCTTACTTTTTTTTGAGGTGCAGCAGGCCAAACTTGGTGAGCTGGACACACTGTGCATGTACTGTCACCTCCATTCCGAAACATCAGCGTTCAGAATGGAGACTTTTTGCGAACGAGAGAAAAATGGGGAGGGGGAATTTTCCTGCTTGCCATTCTCCCCTCAGTCTGTGCTGAGCTTGAGGAATAGATGACAGGCAGGAAAATCCCTCCCCATTTTCCTCCCATTCACCAAAAAGCCTCCCATGAGCCTCCCAAAAAGAGGGAAAAAACAAAGTAGCTGGCCATAGAGCTACCAGCTTCAGGGAAGCGGCCCAATAAGCAGAAGTGGTTCATCCAGAAAGAGAAGGGCAAAAGCGGTATTTGCGCTGCAACAAGGGGCCAGCGGGCTGCAGCTGCAGCCATATAATTGCCCCCCCTGCACCCATGTCACTTATGCTGGCCACACCCATCCCCCTGGGCTTATTTTTGGGTTAATGGTAAAATTAGACCCATCCCCCAAAATTAGGTTGGGCTTATTATTGGGGTGTATTTTGAAGAAACACAGTGAGAGAGAACAAAAAAAGATAAATGAATCATTTTACTAATATTCATCTAATTCTGCAAGTGATTTTCCTAAATTGCGTTAAAAAAATCATGAAAGTTCTCTTTCAATTTTCCTCATTTCTACTTTTTCCCATAGATAGCTATGGGGAACACAATCAATGCAGATTAATCTACATTTAATTGCCAAGTTAATGTCTTTACTATCCACACTCAATGCATGTTCAAGTTTCAAAGCATCTGGGGTCAGTAGCAAGCAAGATTTGGAGCAAATAAGTCTGGCCTGCTTTTGTGAATTAAGAAGGCATGGCAGTCATGATAGAGAATTGTTAATAAAATTTACTTCATGAAAATATACTTGCATTTAGAATGCAGTCATATCAATCATATGAAAACTAAACAGTGATGTTTAAACTAGAGTATATGCATATGCAACACTTATTTGCAACTAACTACTTTGGCTCTGCTCAAACATGTACAGTGAGTAACCCGAAAGCCATGCAAGCTAGCAGTATCACATATTTTTTTCTTACACAGAAAGAAACCTTCAGTTGAACTTTTGTTTGCTTTTCCATAATATTTGTTTTGTTCTGTCTTATTTTTACCAAGCAGTCCAGTTTAACAAGTTTATCTCACATATTTCAACTTCCCTTTTCTTATCTTACCTAAATGTATTATTTGCTTTATACTAGGCAAATATTAAAATAAGTTATTCAGATGCCAGATTCATTGATAGTTGTTTAAGATGTAGGAAGAGTAGGCAATCTGAGACCAAACCAACCACAATTTCCATTGATTAAAGGCTAGTGCAACACAAAAGCAATAAACCCCCTTTTAACAGAAAATTGACATTATGTCAAGATGCTACATTATTCTTGGGGAGGGGAGTTTTAAGCCATGCTTAACTGAAATGTAAGTTTAGAATGCAGATTTAAGTACATACCACTAATGCAAATCTTTGCCTATACAAATAGCATGCTATACGGTTCTGGGGCTGTTCCAGTGTGTTATTGCTAATGGCCTCTGCATCTGAGATGACTTATGACTCAGTCTTGCTATTCAATAATCTGTATGCATATAAAGGAAGATTCAGACCATGATCAAGCTAAAAATTTGCGGGTAAGTTTGGAGATTGTAACTATGCTCTACAGGTTCTTTTTTTTTCTTCAGATGATTTGTCCAGTACCTAAATGTTGCAATAGGAAACTGATGTTCACATCCACTCTGAGATCCTACATGGGAGCAATTTTTTCATCTTGACCATTTTCAAAGACCATTGCTAGGCCATTTCTTGAGTCATTTGAACAGCAATATTAGTCTCCCATAGGGAATCTTCTACAGATCACTTAACTACCATTTCCCTTTTAATATAGTTAATGGTTTCCCAGACCCATTAAGATTGTGATTGATCTGTCAAGAGAAGCCTTGTACCTGAAACAAAGAACAAAAGGCCTCTATAATTGATTAACAAAGATAACCTGATTTTTGTTTTATCCATAGTTCTATATGTGTATCTACGTTGATAACAGGAATTGGAATGCTGCAATTCACATAAATGAGTGCTCCTAATCAAACATTTAGAATCAGTATTGACACAAGCCCTGCTTTAGTCAGTACATGAGAATTCAAATGGAATTTTCTCTTCACTTACATCTATTAACTCAGGCACGGGAAGGATACTGGTGGATACAGAAGAGGGCATGACCATAAAGTCTTATACAGACAATGCTATCAATCTAATAAGGAAAATTGTTGGTTCCATTTCTACAGGAGGCTTCATTACATGCCTTCCTGCCTTCTCAATGAGCCAGAAACATCCTTGCATCAGTGGAAATGGTGGTGGTGAAGAAACACAATTTTTCCTCCCTTTTTGCTCTACAGCTTTTGACTCAAGTTAATATGCCCACCAACACCATCTCCACTGTTGCAAGAGAGCTGCTGCCTCCATAGATATAATAATAAGGAGACAACAGTTTTTTGGGGGGGAAATACCACTGAACAATCATAGCAGCTCAATCAATTTTAGGTTTACTTTGCTTAGGTTGGAGATCCTTAATTACTCCATATTTTCTCCCTTTGTATTGTAGTAATCAGAACCCCTGAGGAAGCTTTAAAAACTGGAAACATAAAACTGCTATTATTAGGGTTGAATAGATGGGGAAAAAATCTTTTAATTATGATATCTAAGTCAAATCAACATTATAGAAAAGGGGGCTGTAATCGTTTGGTCATATTAATGAGTAATACTTTATATGCATGAGTACATATGGAAATTACTAGTAAACAGAATGCATATCTGCAAGCAAGATGCTTCTCATCCACTCTCTTCCAAATATATGCATAGGGGAAAGTTGGAAACCTTTACTTCTATATTAACTTAAATAATAAATAATAGCTCATATTAATTATAATATATTTAAATATGCCAACAGTATATCACAAAGCAGTCAGACTTTCTATATTTGTATACATAAAATTACCACAAAGCTATCTGAATCAGTGTTTTTTAATAACTAACAAATTATTTAAGCACCTTCTGTTTTCTTCCAGTAGACTTTCACTTGAAGTTGGTCATCTTGGAAAAAAGGGACTCCAATTTCAAGAAGACGATTAAGACTACTTCCTTTGAAGAATGAAACATCAGTTGCTTTACCAATGGTGGATGTCCATTCTTCTGTAAAAGAAAATATTTCTGGAAATTTTCCAGTTGCAAAGATGCTGTATAATCAAAATATTTCAAATGATACTTGAAATGCATCTAATAAGAGTTCACTGAATTACAAATAAAAAGAATAAAAATACAATAAAAGAAATAATTAACATTTATTTATAAAACATGAGTAAACATAAATAACTTTGCCAGTTATTGGCAGCTAATTCTAACAGAAAGTTATTGGTTCCAGAATATTTAGACATTTTCAAATTTTATAGTTTGCTAAAATACAATATGATCAATCCTAGCTGGTAACATAAGTTATTCTATTTTCAAAGATCCCATACATATGGCGTTGTATTCAGGTAAAGAGAAGGTTATTACAGTGTAGATAACATTTTATTAATTTATTACATTTATAAGTAATAATACAATAACAAAATGATAAAGAATTCCAGTACTTCTGAATTCATCATGGAAACACAACATTTAAAAAAATCAAAAACAATTTAATAGTGTAGCTGTTACTGACAAGGCATCCAGAGCCAACCATATCAAAAGAGGAATAAAGTGGTAAGTAATAGTCAGCACAAACATGAAAATTGACTAAAGTGAAGTAGAAAACACTAAAAATGAAGATGAAGTTATATTGCAGCTATTTTTGGAGAAATAGAAAAGAATATTACAGTTCTAAAACAATATTTTTATACTAGGTTTATTGATGAAAAGAGAATAAACTATTATTAAATAATGACATACATCTGCATTGAAATGTTAATGTTATAAAATTGAATTAATGCAATTAATATTAATCCATAACAATTTATTCCTAATTTACAAAACATAGTTCAGATAATGTGTATATCAATTTTTCATAAGCTAATAAAGCAAAGCACAAAAGAGAAACACTGCTTTAAAACTGTCAAGGACTATTAATATGTTCATGAGTTGAAATAGCTTCCATACTAGAATCAGGACAAACTGGATTTCACAGCAAATCATATTTTCTCTGATGCTGCCTTTACTCAGCTATAAAACCAAAATATGAAAATCCACTAACAGGAAAGAAAAGAAGATGACAAATTCAACAGAGTTCACAAAAATATAAACTCTTGTAGGTAAAAATGAAGAACAATAAAGAAGTGAAAATAATTATGTATTTTTGAAAGCAGGTTAAAGAATAAATAAAAGTTAATTGTGAAATAAGAAAGAAAGGGTGCCTTCCAATTGAATGTAATTTGATGAAACTTTCATACATGTGGAAATCAGGGTAACCAGACCTTGATTAGCAAAGGTTTTATCTCAATGTAAATTTAATACGATCTGCAACAGGGCACAGAAACTGGTAACTATAAAAAAGGAATTTGTTTCAGTTACTCTGCTGTAAAATGGATATAGAGATTAGACGTGAAATTTCAGTGCACATAGCAAGCATGAAAGGGAACAAAATATGATGTATCTTTGAATCTGTCTTGTGTTCCTCTAGCAAATCCTTGTGTCAACCCTGAAGTGAACCTGGCTGAGGCCAACTTGGAGGCTTCAGGGTTGCCACACAACAGAGGAAGGGGAAATAGTTAGATGGAGTTTTGTAGCCAAAACAATAAAGCTTTCCTGTGGGAACCAAGGACAATCTCAAGGTGGCTGGCCAGAGGAGGAATGAAGTAACTAAGCAACCGGCCAGCAACTGGATGGGAAAGCGTGACCAGTGACTTGGGGGAAAGGGGAAACTTTCCTGTTTAATTAGGTGAAAGCTGCGGGAACTTTTAGAGTCTGCTTTCACCAGTTGTGCCAATATGATATATCCAATAAACTGTTCTTTGAGGAATTTGCCTGCCTCGGAGTTCGGCTTTCTATGGATGCATTACTTGGAATGTGGACACATTGGAAATAATATTTAATTTGTTAACTAGCACTAATCCTAACACTCTACAGTAGAATATTCCCAGTGTACTTAAATAGTGAAGAATGAAACATATGCAGAAGACATGCGTTAATTTTGCTTAATGTCACAAAAGCCAAAATATCTAGCACTTTTTAATATCTCCCAAATAGATGACAAACAGACTCATGGGTTCCCTATTTGTATGCTGTTTATATTTCTTAAGGATTAGATGTATATTCTACTTTTCATTCATGACCCCTCCACCCACTCTCCCTCCCACATCCAGTCTGTGAAAAAGTTTGGACTGAGAGAGTGTGACTGGATAAAAATCATTCAATGAGCTTCCATTGTTGTGGATAAATAAAGCCTTAGGTCTTTCCAGTCATTGTTCTTAACTACTAAATCACATAATTATGATTTATTTTTATCTTTGGAAAAGCTCATATATTATAAGAACTGATTATCAGTGTTGATTTTCTATATGTGCCCAGACAAAATAGGATTATTAGATTCACAATATCCCCATCTATGAAGTATTTCTAACCAAACTGAAATATTCTGGTCCAAGGAGAACATACTTAGTAAACTACTTAGGAATGGAATGAAGATAGAGAGAGAGAGAGAGATTAAAGATCGAGAGTTAGAGACAGAAACTTTACTATTCTTTTATGTTTCTTTTATGGAAACACCACTTACTGTTGTCAATAGTTGTCTGAGTAGAACTAAAGTAGAGAGACACTTTTGCACTTTTCAGTCGTATTTGACCCCAGTATGTAACTGCCTGCAGTTCCACCATGTAATTACTATTGGGTTGAAGGTGTTCAAGGATCACATAATTTTGAGACTATAATGGAAAAAAATTAAGTTGCACAAATCAAATATGATTTTGCTAACTATTTATTCACGTCAGAAGCAAAAAATAGAGATATAACATTCAACAGTGAGCAAATAAAATAGGCATAAAATAGGTCAGAAATGTAGCATGTTTAAAAGTATGTAAAATAAAAAGGATTAAAACTAAATGAGATTTGGCCAGTATCGGGCCATATCAGTAGCATTTTCTCTTTACCAACATTTTCCACATTAACACAGAGTTAATGCTAACACTGAAACAATTTAGCTGCTACATATTGTATCAAATGAATAGGGTATTGTTAATCTCTACTATTCCAATTACTGAGTTTCAAGAAAGATTCATTTTATTGAACATATATATACATATTAGTAGTAGTAATATTTTTGTTAGTATTCTGAATTTTACCACTTCTACACAATGAAAACATATAAACAATATGTACAATATATTACAAAGCCTAGGACTCTAAATAAAGAGTAAAATAATCTTTCTCAAAATATAAAAACAGCAAGAAAAATCAGCAGCAGTCCATTAAACGTTGAATGCCTGTCTGAATAAAACCACTTTAGCAATTTAGCAAGGAAGTAATTTAAATAATATAACGTAATTCATTTAATGTTTGTCCTTCTGCCATGAACTTCTAAAATATTTTAAGTGCCCGTTTTCCCTGTCCTCTTTTACAAAGTGTTCCTCAAGATGCTGCTTAGAGACTGGAAGCCTCTAGCCTAAAGAAAATTGAACATACTAGACAGAAGCAATTGAGACATTTATTTTTAGTATCTCATTCTATTTCCTTTTTTACTTACTCCATCTGTAGTCTTCCTTCTCTTCTTTTTTGCTGGGACAAGAGCTTTGCTGCTGACAGTCCAGCTCCAAAAGATTTTGTAATGATGGACTGGAATATCAGGTTCCTCTGGGACATCCCAAATAATCCTTATGTTTATGCTTCCATCGCTGTTTACTGTAGAGTTGGCAATCCTGAGATTAGATGGAGCAAGTGGAGCTGATGGCTCTGATGGGAGGAAAGAGCTTTATTGGAATGAATAATTTCTTTAAAATCAATATCAACATGTTCCAAAAGTTTTGGACAGGAACTCCTTTGCCATTTTTGACAAGTGTTTCAAATAAATGCTTTTTTGGGGTTTAGTGAAAGCAAGCGCATGGGATGGATAAATTGCACAGGGATAAAATTATTCTTTAAAAAAATGCTATGTTCTTCACTAATTGTGCCGCTTACTTTAACAAAAGATTACACAAAATCATGGCATGTAAGCCTGCCGTGAGTTTTCAGTCAAGATAACAATACATCTTTAAATACCAGGTCCTGTAGCACATACATGGACAGAAAGACTACACTCATGCTTCACTTCCCGTTGGCCAGAAACCATGCCCTAACAATAGAAAATTATAGTCTAATATAGCATTTAGATTTTTTAGTCAATAATCAAAAGGATATCAGAAGACAAGAGTTTAAAATTTCATAACAGAAAACATTGAACATGGATTTTCTAAATTCCTAAACATACTTTTACATAAAACATATTTTTATATAAATTATTAAACCATATTTTAAAAATATGATTCATATCTTAAAGAAATTGTAGAAAGGTTATACTGGATATACATATTGTTCCGACCCAAGTTTCTATATTTTAGATTTTAGAAGACATGTATGAAATATAAAATGAGAGAGAAAAGTAGCTTAATTTACATTGGCAATGCAATAAAACTATTATTAGTTTAAATATATTGCTATGCAGCTGCCAAATAAACTGTTTGATTGCTCTTTAAAACTGTGTATATAGTTACAATGTTTAGATTCCTTGCAATATAGCACCTAATCATGCTTTACTTGGGGAATAATGAATAACTGCAAACATAACTTTTCATGTGCCACTAATTAAACTAGTTTTGACACTTTCCTTAAAAAAAGATCTTACAGATCTCTATAAACTTTATTAGCAAGGATTTCTGATCCTATAATGCAATCTTTTATTCAGATTGACTGGCAGCTATTTTCTAGCAAGTCTAGCTTTAGAACCACAAGAATAAGCTATAAAGGATCCAATCTAAGTTGGTCATTGGGACCACAAATTTAATCTTCCAAGCTTTTGAACTCATGCTGGAACTCAGGGAACTTCACTTTCACCAGATCTATTAAAGTAAGTTTTACATTACACATCTTCAGCACATTTTTCACAGTCAAAACCTTCATCAAGCATAACATAAACTATGTTTGATAAGTAACTATACAACTTATGCTGATGGATTCCTTTAACATGAAAAACCACTGGATGAAATTGGTACACCAGAGGAAAGATTGTTTTGTCATTTATTTCACTGCAAACAAGTAATGAAAAGATCATAAAGGTATAATGTTTCAGAAACCTTGCTATATGAACTGTATACACACTGTAAATGTATTAACAATTTAATAAAGTTACCAGTGCTTAAAATACCAATATTATAATTTTCAAATGTTAATTTAACATTTAGCTTAAATGGTAATCATGGGTTTGGAATTTTTAGAAAGATTTGTAGAAAATATACCAGAAATAAAAAGCTTAAGATTTAAATAGATAAAAATCTACATAATAGTTTTTATATATATATTTATTTAGGAAAAGCAGCTGAATGGTGATGACTCTTAGAAATTAAGTACTTATGAGGATATAGATTTCCTATAAAAATAATATTTTGTGTTGTTTAATATCTATAAAACAATGTATAAAACTGCTTAGGGTACATAAATACTCAAAAGAAAGGACAATCTCTCATAATCCTTTAAGTACTCAACTCAGCAGGCTTTTATAAAAGAAACAAATTTGTTTATTGTTGTCAGTTTTATTGTTTCAGACTTTTAAGTTCCTAAAGAGAGAAAAAGAAATAATCATGTAATAATATTTCTATTATTATTCAATAATAATTGTCAGAAATATGCAAGAACCATTACACAAGAAAAGAGGGCTGCAACACTTTTTAAGCTCTGAAAAGCAAAATAATATTTGGAAGAGTCTTGGGCAAATGAGTCTCTATTTCACTCAGTCCAAAAAAGGAGAAGTAAAGCACATTCAGACTTGAAGAATTCTGTTATTATGGCCAACTTATTAAAAAATAGTTCAGGTTGATTTTCTGATTTGGTTTACCTAATGAGCTTGACCGTTCTACCCTCCAGAAAGTTCTCCAATTCTGACCAATATTTGAAATGAAATATATTGTAGGGAAAGTACAGTTATACACAGTCTAGTAGTCCGCAGTCTGGTAGATCAAATAATGTTCACTATGTAGAATGACAGTATTAGATACAAATTACATTTAAAAACATAATTAAAAAGTAACTTTTTTCATTCTCTAGAACAAAAAGAATATTTATGTAAACAAAACAGTAAGCATACATACAGCTTCCTGCTCATTTTCTGACTTAAATTTTGTCTCAGAGTTCTAGAAATATCATGGTTAACATGCCACCATCCTTTTCCAATCTTCTCAAATCAAAACTTATGGTACGTGATTTGCAAAATTAAAGTTGAACTGTCTGTGCCTATGCCAAAAAGAGCTTTCCCAGAAGCTAAAGCAAATAAATTATCAACTGGGGAAAAACTAGTACATAATTGCTGTGGATATGTTTCATACAGAAAAATCTTGTCCAATGCAGTTGTATGATCCAAATTTCTATTGTTATGTTCAGAACACAATTTTAAAGATGGATATTTGAGTCCTACCACCTACACCAATAAGTCTAATTTGAAGCAAAGATTATTATTTCTTTCAGCACATTTGGCCAGTCTAAAACACATTAATCTAAAGTTGTCCTTCATCCACTGATTCAGCTGATTACGATTTATGCACAGCAAGTACAGCTGATTGAACATAGGAAATGCAACAATAACTCAACTCTGATTCTTTTTTTGTTCCATTTTGGTGCTAAACTATTAGGCATATTATATAACAAGTGGCAGATATCTAGAAGCTTCCTTAATTGAACTTGAACCTAAACACAGGTGATAGGGAATAAATCAAGGAGGATTATGTAGACCAGGGCTGTCAAATTTGTGGCCTGTGGGCTAGATGCGTCACATGCCGGCCACACCCACACCCAGTTTAGCGAAGGGGAAAAGTCATGAAATGTCATGTGATGATGCTGTGATGACACAAGTATGACACCATTAATGTAGATACATCAAAACTCTTCACAGTTAACCCAGCTGTAAGGGTATTTACATGAATCAACCTGTGAACAAGCAGGACTGATGGAAAGCAGAGGTGTGTGTCCATCCTATTGGCTCAGACAACCTTGATCTTTCTAAGCACTATCACTATCACAACCTTAAAAAGTAAAATATATCACATCTGGAGGAATGTTAATGGTCTGTGCTAAAGTGGTGAAAGGGAACAAAAGAATAAATAAATTCACTCTGCAATCTAGATGATTCAGGGGAAAGATGGAAAAATCATTTATAATTATATATGTAACATCTGTTTAGCTATAAGTAAAATATTTTTAACACTTTAAATTAAAATGTTTCTCTTCTAATAACAGTGAGATCACTAATTGTACTTTTTTAAAAGCTGCAAATTTAAACTGCAGAATTTATACCATCGATAAACATTCTAAGATTTTATAGCATAAGCAAAGTGATAGTGTTTGTCTGTCAGAATTGGCACCAAAAATGTACAACAATATAAAAATAACTAATAGGGAAAAAGATGTGAGAATTTGTATTATTGCAAATATAATCCCATTTGGTTGTAAACAATATTACAGAATTATGTTTGTATTGTCTCATGATGCTATACTATTAAATAATTCATTCATATTCATTCTGTAAATGTATAGAGAACTGAGTTCCCTTTTATCAATAGTCACTGATTCACATCAGGTTATCTAGTAAAAGAAAGACAAAATTTGCCATACAGTACTGTACATTAGTCCTCTATAGCATATCCCTAAGATTAAACTAAATTTAATACTTCCCTTCTCATGGAACTGTAACTGTAAAACTTACTCCCCACAAACCAGGAAAAAATATCAGCAGATTTAAAGATAATTCTAAATATGGCAGTAACACAATCAACCCACAGATAGGCAGAACCCATTCTGAAGGTAACAGCCACAAATGAGTTCAATAGCATGCAATAATATGAGATTAGGAAAGATGGAATCAGCACTGGAATGGTAAGGGTTGGAGTGAGGACTTAGACAAAAAGAAAAAGAAAATATGGACTAAGCCTTTTTAGGATTCAAATTGAGACTTTAAAATGCCACAGACACTGAAGTGAGAGTTGGCCACAAAAATCAATTAAGAAATCCAAAATGTAATTAGCATTGAACATCACTGTGCCCTTCCAAGAAAGAGCAATGGGAAGCAACTGCTCACCGTGCACAGAATATTATAAATGAACAAAATGGATAAAACCAGACAAAAGGAAAAATACATTTTGCATCAGAAGTTGTTCAACTGCTTGCAACTGTAATTGTAATTGCAGTAATTGCAACAATTAATCTACAAGAAAATAATTTGTTACAAAAAATATGTCTATAAAGAAAATTCTTTTCAAATATCTTCACTTTTTAAATATGTAACTTAGGTAGAGAATTTAACATGTCAGAGTTTTTCTTTAGATTCCTCATAATCTTTAAGCAAAATTATTTAGAAAATATTCTCTTATTTTCTCTCTCTTTTCATGATGTATCTTATATGCTGCTCTGATGTTCCAAAAATTGGGATAAAGATTAAAAAAATTAAGAATCTACTACTGTTATATACCATCTTACTTCACCCTTTACTTCAAGTGAACTCATGGAACAGAATCACAAATAGCCTCAAAGATTCTGTGTAACACAAATGTTATATTCCTAAAGGTGCTCAAAACTCTCCTAGGACACAGTATAAATAGAATGCATTCTACCTTCAAATATCTTAACCTATGCATTCCTACACTGTTAACCTTGAGCACAGCAAAGTTCTCCCTGCTTTCTAAGATTCTCGAAATAATTAACTAAATATTATCTAGGGATTGAAAAGATATTTGAATCCCATTAAACTTCAGCCAATTGGACATAAATATACAGAGATGAGCTTAAGCAATTATAAATACAATGATTTGAGGCATATTTAATTTATTGGATTTCAGTGCAAACCAGGGGTGGGATTCAAATTTCTTAACAACCGGTTCTGTGGGTGTGTCCTAATTTGTGGATGTGGCTTGGTGGTCATGTGACTGGGTAGATGTCATTGGTTAGGTGGTCATGTGACTAGCTGGGTGTGTCTTGTTGGTCATGTGACTAGCAAACCAAATATAAGTGGTCCTTGCTTAATGGCCAGTTGCTTAGCAAGTGTTCAAATATACGACTGACCTCCCCAGAGCTACTTGTTTTGACAGCCATACACACATGCAGTTATAACATCCCCACACAGTCTTGCGACTGAGGTTTGCTATGTTTTTTGCCAGTTTCCAACAATTCTTTCTGATTTCCAGTTAAAAATATTCTTTGGGGAAAATTGACTTGTTTAACAACCACAGTGTTTGCTTAATAACCGCAAAATTCACTTAATGACCATGGTGTTTGCCTAACCCGTGATCTGCACCTTTAAAAACTCAAACAGCCATTTTTCTATTTTCTTTTAAAGAGGTATCTCTCTCTCTCTCTTTCTCCCTCTTTTTCATCTCTTTTTCTTTGTCCCTTTTTCGTTCTCTCTCTCTCTCATCTCTTTGTCTCTTGTCTCTCTCTTTCCCTCCCTCCTTCTCTTTCTATCTGTTTATGTCTCTTGTCCCTCTCTTCCCCCCCTTTCTCTGTCTTTTGTTTCTCTCTTTCCCTCCCTCCCTCCCTCTCTCTCTCTCTCTCTCTCTCTCTCTCGGACTCTTTCTCCTTCCCTCCCTCCCTCTGCCACTCTCTGTCCATCCCTTGGCAGGGGACAGAATATAAGTCACTTTTTTTTCAGTGCTGTTGTAACTTTAAATGGAGGCTAAACAAATAGTTGTAAATCAAAGACTATCTGTATCTAAAGGCCGTGTCACACTGCCCAACGGATGCAAAAAGGACACAAAAGAAGAGAAAAATGTTACATCCGTTGTATCTGCGCTCAAAAGGGGCGAAAATTTGCATAATTGGAGCGGACAACACGGACGCAGGGAGGACGCAGGGCAGATGCAAAGCAGATGCGGAACGGAAAAAGCGGATGCAGAACAGATGCACAGCGGGTGAAGC
>BLBF01000017.1:41093280-41105803 GCA_015471245.1 Laticauda colubrina
GGATACCTCGAGTTCTTGCCTGCATGTCTGCCTGCAAGCCTTGCTGCCAGCCTGCCTCCAAGCCTGTCTCGTCTCCCAGCCTCCTGGGCAGCCTACATTCCAGCCTTGCTGCCAGCCTGCCTTCCAGCCTCCCTGCCAGCATTGCTGCCAGCCTGCCTTCCAGCCTCCCTGCCAGCCTTGCTGCCAGCCTGCCTTCCAGCTTCCCTGCCAGCCAGTCTGTCTGCCAGCCTTGGTGCCTGCCTTCCTGCCAGCCTTCCTGCCAGGCTTCCTAACAGGCTTCCTGCCAGCCTTGGTGCCAGCCTTCCTGCCAGCCTTGGTGCCTGCCAGCCTTCCTGCCAGCCAGCAACCCCACAACCATGGGGAAGAAGCGAAAGTCTCAGCAACCTGCCGCCATCCCTGGCAAGAGGGACAGGGCCACCCTCCCACCCCATGTCCCTGACTCTGCTTCTGCTGGGGCTTCTGCTGCTTGGGCTCGCTCTTCTGTTGCTGGAGCTTCTGCTGAAGCTGCTCCAGGTCCTGCTGGTCCTGCTGGTCCTGCTCGTGCTCCTGGTCTTACTGACCCTGCTGCTGGTGCTTACTCTGCTGCTGCTCATCCTGGTCTTGCTGCTGCTACTTCTTCTGCTTATGATCCTGCTGGTGATTATGCTGATGATGATGATGATGATGATGATGATTATGATCCTGCTGGTGATGCTGCTGCTGCTGCTGCTGCTGCTGTTGGTGTGGAGGAGCAGCCCCTACAACCTGGAAGCCCCTCTGATGAGGGCCCATCTGGTCCTGCCAAAGGAAGGAAGAGGCGTATGCAACAACGGGAGAGGAGGCAGTACTACATTGAGGAAGCGCACGAGGATGAGGTGCTGGAGTGGCTGAGAGAGAACGACTATCTGTGGCGAAAGGGACACCAGCTGTACAGGGACACCAAGCGGAAGCAGGCTGCTTGGAGAGAGAGGGCTGAGAGTATGGGCTACACTTCGGAGGTGCTCCTCGGCTGGTGGAAGCACATGCACATCTGGTACGGGAAGCTGCACCGCAAGAAATCTGGCCATGCCAGGGTTAAGCTGACGGACAGAGAGAACTATGTCATAGCCAAGTGCAGCTTCCTGGAGGGTGAGGTCCGCCACCGAGTAGCACCAGGAGCCCAAATCTCTACCCTCTCTCTCCGGCAGCCTGCTGGGAGCCAGTCCTCTGGTGGCCGAGAGTCAGTCCCTTCTCTCCATGCAGGTATCTATGGAGCGTGCCATGGCAGAGAACCCCCGGGCAGGTGTTGAAAGTGTGGTGGAGAGCGATGAGGACTCCCTGGTGTGGTGGGAGAAAGGAGACATCGAGTCCACCGCTGCCGAAGCCGCATCCACCCACACCTCCGCCACCACATTAAGGCAGAGAGCCGGACCGCAGGAGGGGCAGAGCCACAAGGTCCTGGTGGAGATCAGGGACACCATCCGCACCAGCATAGGTCTCCTCTCTCAGCTGGTCCCCATCGAATCCTCCTCCTCCAACCGCAAGCCTTTCCTCAATTATGTGAACCAGACCCTCAAGGAGATGACGGATCCCCAGTACCAGGTGGTGAAGGAGAGGATCACCACGCTGCTTAACAACCCTCCAGACCCAGAGGCACCTGCTCCCACCCAGTCCAGGTCTGCTCCTCCACCCCAGGTGATGTCCCTCCCATACCAAGGCTTCCCACAGCCCCTCACCTACCAGGGCTACAGCTACCCGGAGGTCCAGCAGCACAGACAGCAGCCCTTACAAATGCAGGCACAGAGTCATCGGGCGACACCGTTGCCACCGGTTCCAATGATGCCACCGATGCCAACCACGACAGTCCTCACCCCGCTGCAGAGCAGGCAGCCCCACTACACTGCTCCTTCCTCCATCCCACAGCCAAGCCCGGCCTCAGTACATCTCTCCTCAGTACTGGGGCTGACACCCCATGGCATGGAGGAAGGACCTCTCAGCATCAAGGGGCTGAGCCAGCTGTCCGACACCTTCCTCAACACACCGTCCCGTTGTCCTCTCGGGGCTAGGCACTCCAATAACACCTCAGACCAGCACTGCAGCAGCACCCACCTCCACAGCACCTGCTCCCTAATACCTTAGACTGGGCACACACCTCTGAGTGACCAAGAGGAGTGCAAGAGACTGGCTGCCTGGATATTTGTGGACTTTATTTGGACAATTTATTTGACTTGGGTCATGTTTATTTTACAGCTTGTTATTAATAAAGTTTATCTTTGTTTCACACACTTGCTTCATTTCTTTTTTTTCCACAAAGTCTGGGTGGAAACTTTTAGAAATGGTTTAGCCTTTGCATGCTTGTGGGATGGGTTAAGATAGCAGTGGGATGGGTTATGATAGCTGTGGGATGGGAAGGGATACCTGTGGGATGGGAAGGGATACCTGTGGGATGGGCAGGGATACCTATGGAATGGGTAATAGTTGTGGGATAGATAAACCTCCAGTGCAAGCATAGTGGGACTGTATGGTCCACCCTCCCAGGTGCCACACCTATGGCCCTTCATTATCAATAACAATGTAAGCATTGATCCACACATGTCAACATAAACACAACTCTTTATTAAACGCCCTGTTCATTGTAGGCCAACCAAACATACATGGCCCAATCTCATCCGTGTGATGAGACAGGCTCAAGGAAGCATCCATTAAGCATCTACCATCCTGTCTTGCCACCCCACCGCTCCAGCTGGGGAGTTGCACCAGTGTTTCAGGAGGTTGCGCTGCTTCTTCGCCTCACGTCAGGCTCTCTTGGGCCCTTGCACATCCTCAGTGTCAATCAGGTTTTGCCCTTGCCTCCATTCCCCAGGCTCCATGTCCCCATTGCGTTGCTGGAGGTCCACGAGCCTGTTCTACAAGACTGGGTAGCGGGTGCGCATGAGATTGTGCAGGATGCAGCAAGCTTCCATGATCCTCCGCACGGTTTCTGGGCGATGCTGCATGGTGGTGAGAAGTACCTGGAACCTGTTGGCCAGGATGCCAAAGGCATTCTCCACCACCCGCCTTGCCCTGGACAGCCTGTAGTTGAAGATCCTCTCTTCACGGGTGAGGTATTTGGAGGTGTAGGGCTTCATGAGGTAGGTTGTGAGGGAGAAGGCGTCATCCCCCACGATGAAGTAGGGCACATCTTGCGTGTCGTTGGGCAGCGGGTCTGCATCTGGGAAGCCCACCATGAGGTTGCTTTCCAGCCCCTCCTTGAGGTCACTATCGTTGTATACCTGGGCATCTGAAGATGAGCCGTTGCCTGATACATCAATGTACATGAACTTGTAGTCAGCATCGACCATGGCGAAGAGGATGATGCTGAAGAAGCCCTTGTAGTTGTGATAAGTGGACCCTAAGTTGGCTGGAGCTTTGCAAGCCACGTGCTTGCCATCGATGGCTCCAACGTTGTGGGGGAAGTTCCACTTCTGATATCACTGCTCTGCAACTTTCTTCCATCCTTCTTCAGTGGAGGGGCACTGGAGGAGCTCCTCCTTGTATTCTTTGATGATGGCCTGCACCACTTCTCTGACCACAAAGCTGATGGTGCTGGGTGGCACCCTCCAGCCGTACTGCATGCTCCTGTAGGTGGTCCCTGAGGCCAGGTGGCGCAGAGTGAGTGCCACCTTGAGCCCAGGTTCCAGGCTGGGTGGGAAGTTGGTGTTTGTCTTGGTCAACCTGGGTGTCAGGCGCTGCACAACTTCGTCAAACATGGCTGGAGGCATCCTCATGAAGTTCTGGAACGTCCGAGGGTCTTCGTTCCTGAGCTCCACCATCAGCTTGTCGTAAAGTACGTACTGTGCTCTTCTGGCGAACCATCTTCGGAGCCAGACTTTTTTTGGGTGCCTCCTTTTCTTCCCGTAGTACTGTTCACAGAGACTGTAGATGGTTTCGCAGTGTTGCAGAAGGATGTTGGCTGCCGAAAGGATTTTGTCGCAATCCACGGTGGACATGACTGGATGCTGTGGAAGAGCAAGAGTCAGATGAAGGCTGCAGAGGTCTGCACCGCTGGGCTGCTGATCTGAAAGTGAGATGCAGACGAGTTGCTCCCCCTTTTTATAGGCAGTATAGGTGTCCCTTTGCATCCTCTAGGCATCCTCTAGGCATCCTCTAGACATCCTTAATATCCGAGATAGGTCCCCTCTGCGAACGTTTTTTCCATTTTAAACGCTTTGTTTCCGTGCTTCATCCGTTCTGCATCCGTTCTGCATCCGTTCCACGTCCATTCCGCTTCCTCCCTGCGTCCGAGCGGATGCGAGTTGCGTGGATGTGCAGCGGACGCCTAGCGGACATAGCGGATGTGTAACGGATGCGTAGCAGATGTGTAGCGGATGCGTAGCGGATGCAGAATGGACGAACTGGATACATTTTCCGCGCAAAAGTTTTAAGCAGCCTAAAACTTTTTGTGCGGATGAAACGTCAATAAACGGATGCTGGATGGATAGAGAGGAAGCCAAACGGAGGCAGTGAGTACATCGCATTTTCGAACGGATGGCAAGCTTTTTTGTCCGTTTTACATCCTCTTTGCATCCGTTGGTGCAGTGTGACAGGGGCTTAAGGCTTTAACCTTCCAATTAGCATCTAACTAAATTTCAGCTGCATCTCTGCACCAAGCATATAGGATAATTTCCTGATTCCCAAAATGCAGGAAAATAACCCAGGCTTATAAGTTGTACTTCTGATGTTTTTCAAGGTTAGCAACTTTAAGACACGTGGACTTCAATTCCCAGATTTCCCCAGGCAACATGAGACATGATCATTTAATTTCTCCCAAGTCAGTAACATGAAAGAATTACCAACTTTAAAGATACTGATCATTGTATCTCTGTATGAATTGGTTTAGTAAGATTCCATACTTACCACACTCCTGTCTCTGCTTGGACAGAACCATCAAAGCACTTCTACTGGATTGCCCCTTGCACCAAGGCTCTGTTTTAATACTGCCTCCTCCTCCTCCTCCTCCTCCTCCTCCTCCTCCTCCTCCTCCTCCTCCTCCTCCTCCTCCTCACTAAATGCATGGATTGACCTCAAATGGATATTACCTGTTTTCTACTGGTGGATTAATTAATCTGTAAAATGTAACATAAACTGCCCCTTCACCACAAGGACACATCTTTAAAGATATTAAAGTCCCCCCCCCCCCCGGGATATTTGCTCCAGGCTACTTTAAAATGCTTCAAAGCCTGGTTCAGCTCCATCAATGCTTCCTGGAACTTCTCCTTGTAGCACTGAGTTCCTTGGCTTCTATTTTGAAATCCAGCACTCTTGGGCTTCAGTGCTGGATTTTAAAAGGCAAGCCAGCTACTCAGTGTTACAAGAAATGCCAGGAAGCCAATGAATTAGTCAATTAAATAATACTTTAAATTATTTTCTCTCCCAGCAATCTGGGCTGAAGCAGAATTAAACAATATCTGTGCTCCTTTGTTTTCTGAATAGATTTTATAGGAAGGAGACTTAAATTCACACACATACGCACACCAGCCACTTCCCACTCGATCTACCTCATTGAGGAAGCATGGAGGACATTGTCAGCAATAGCAAAACTCAATATCTTCCAAATGGGATGGGGTGGGTGGATTCTTGCTACAGGCTTAAAACCTGGCAGCACCAGCAACATATCATCAGCCTCAACATAGGCAAGTGGCTGGGAGGGGAAGGGGCGGGGCCAGCCAGGGCATGATTTGCCGGTTCTCTGAACTGAGCGGAATCATAACATCCGGTTCTATAGAACTGGAGGGAACTGGTTCTATATTTGGAATTCAGTTTTTTGAACAACCGGTTCTGTGGGCATGGCTTAGTTGGTGGGTGTGGCTTGGTGATCATATGATGGGGTGGGTGTGACCAACTCAACATCACTCATGTCAAGGGGCGCTTCTCACCTGGCCTCTCATGAGAGTGGGGATGCTGCAATGGTCATAAGTGTGAAAAATGGTCAAAATTCACTTTTTTCAGTGCCATTATAACTTTGAATGGTCACTAAATGAACTGTTGTAAGTCAATGATTACCTGTATAAAAATACAAAAAGCTTCTTTGTTTGCAAAAAGCTACCTTAAATACCAATCATTAGATTAAAAATACCTGCAACCTGGAGTTACAAATCAGGCAGGGTGCCAGAGCACCTTGAGGAATGAAATTAGTTAAAAGCAGTGATAACTATCAAAGAGCCAACTCCTACTCATAAAGTGAAACCCTTTAGCAGAGAGGTCATTTAAGCTCTCCAGAAAAAGCAGACCCAGGAAAAACAATCCTTAGATCCATTTGCACCACTTAAAAATACCAACTGATACCTCACAAGATATTCTAAGGAAATCACCCAGATTTAAGTAAAGGTCACATGCCCCCCAGAAAGGCAGTAAAAAAAAATCAGTGCCAAGCTTGCATCCTGCCTCTTGGAAGTATACCCCAAAAGGACAGTGCCAGATAGTATTAAAGCAGTGAAGGGAGACCCCCCCTCCCCAAATAGAAAAAGAAACCATGAGGCAAGAAAAATTCAAACACAATACAAATAATTAAATCACAACAGTAGCTGTTGCTTGTTGAAGCTGAATAGGGAAAATTATCCCATCAATAAACACAGAATTAATCTTCACCAAGCACAGAATTAACCTTCACCCAAACTCAGAAAGAGTATGTAAACTCATGTTTGAAAGTCAACTCTACTAGCTAGCCAAGAAGCCTTGCTGAATGTCACTCATCTTGGTTCCCTGTCACTAAAAGCTTTGCTTCATTATTCAATTATTTCTTCAAATTGCTGATTGTCCAGGGAAGTATTTCCTCCCAACAGCAATGTAAAAATCTGAAAACAACCCTTTAAGAAAGCCAAGCCTCACAAGCTGTGGAAACAGGAAGTCTAGGCTGTCTGCCAAGAATACAATAAGGGTGGAAAAAAACAAAGGGAGATTGCTTCTAACTACCGGTTCTCCGAACTACTTAGAAAGTTAACAAGGGGTTCTATAGAACCGGATAAAACTGGTAGAATCTCACCCCTGGTGTACACTTTACATATACTTTAGTTCTGCTCCAGTTAATATTGTTGTAGCAGATCCTGCTTCCAATTCAGGACACAAGACCATGAAAGGTTATAGAACACAGGTTTATTTGCGCAAAATGGTTCAAAGCATTAGCATAACAAATTCTGAACCCTGGGCTACTCCCAAGGCATCACTTTTATTTAGCACACAGCCCCAGCTTCACCCGGGACGTTTTCTCTTATCTAGCTATACCATAACATAAGTACTATGAGAAAGGAGAAGTAAGTTAGAGTTGGTCATCTTGCACAATTCCCTATATATGGTAGTATCTTACACCATCTGTCACTTTCCATACCTGACCTCGCCATACAGTTTGTTACAGGAAAATGTCTGGTACATAGGTCAATATGTTTATATTCCTATTCAGCAAGTTCTCTATATTATTCTAAAGCTTACAACATAGGGATTAAGCAACTTCTACTAATAAGATTTGCAGTTTAAGCGAACTAACTTCTGCTAATAATATTAATACTTTTCCGGTATTTTTCCATACTGTTTCAATATCTTCAACTGTACAAGTCAATTCACGAGGACCAACCATTAGTCCCTTCTCTAAATTATATTGCTGAAATCACTGCAGATCCCACTCTCCCCGGGTATAATTGTCAGTATACAGGGATCCTTCACATACTTCTACGTGATCTGGTACCCTGATATTGCATATACAAGCATTTGTATGTACCGTATGTGAAGGCTTAGAAAGTAGAGGGGCTTACAGAAATGACTTAAGAGGAAGGACTTTTTGCTTCATGAATCCAGTGTCACAAAGGTCTTCATCTGGGTTTTTAAAATCTTCTCATCATAGTGGTAGAAGTGTTTCCAGAGTACAATTCTTCCAGTAGATGATCTCACCAGCAAAGGTGAGGGAATGCTCCCATTAAGCATAAATACATGCTAGTTTTCATGTGTGTTGGCAAAATATTCATGTTTATATCCTGCTATACTGTTATGGCTGCCTATTATATACAAAGAATCACTTAGGTTGTAAAAATATTCTATGGTCAGATTGATGTCAACAGCAATCATACATTTCAGCCATACAAATCTTAACTGAATCATCTGGAATCTAATTCTTGCTCCCTTTTGAAAACAGAGTCATGACTGTAATTCACTTAATTCTCCAAAAATTGATTTGAAGGAATGATTTTTAACTTTCAAGAGAAGTTTCCAAGCTGTTTGAATCAGATAGAAAAGGAAATCTTAGCCTCAGTAATAACTACAAATTATATCTGGCAGGAGTCATTGTAGCATTACATACAATGCTCAGCATGTAGCTATACCTGCCAAATTTCACAGGAGTCAGATTCTATATATTTATTAAAATAAGTAAACAAAAAGTAATTAATACCAACCTCTTTCATATATTTATTTTTGTTGAGATTTGGTATGATTAAATCCAGTTCTTAAGTTGTATGTAAATAGACCTATGTATGCAATTTTATCTTTAACATTCTCTTCATCTTATAAAAATAACAATCCTAAAGCTTTTTGTTTTATAATATTTGTAATTCTGCAAAGCAACATCAACATTGAAAAAGTCACCTTCTTTTTAACAAACACCTGCAATAGATATTAAATTCCTATAAATATATTTACTTAGGAAATAGTCTGAGTATAATATTGAATGCATTAATATTGCAATTTCTTAAAGGTGGAAATATAGGCTGATATCATACACAAGTTCCGAAAAATAAGTCCCATTTAATGGAATGAAATATACTTACAAATAAATATATATAGGATTAAATAATACTTTGATTGCAGTCAGACAATATATTTTCTCAAAATTAACTGGGTAATTTTATGCAGGAGACAAATACATGTATATTTTATTAACTTGGAAGAAAGGAATAGTCCATAATCTATCACACTGGACCAATGTGTTTGGAAGATGTGATCAGTGTTTGTCTGGGGTATTGATCATGGCCTGTTCACCATGGGAGACCCTTCTGGACATATGCATGTATAACGACATAGCCTACGATTTCATGTACCCACACAAGCCCCTTTGGCTCATTAAGGCCCCAAATGATTTTTATGGTTGCCAAATTCAATGTGACTGGAAATTATACAACAACAAATCAACAAAATAATAATAACACTACATTAAAAAAAAACAACCCAATATTTAAAAGATAAAATGAGAATTGAAAATTGTAATTAAACAACCAAAAAGGAGACTCCACTCAACTGAAATCTGATGCCTAGGGAAAAAGTCAGGTCATGATGACTTTTCTAAAGACAAGCAGAGTTGGGCCATATTATGTATAAGGAGATAATTACATAGCCTAGGGTTAGCCAACAAAAAAACATGCTTTCTAGATCCCTTGAGATGGTAAAAAGTTAATAGGAGTGTTGTGAGGAAAACACTCACTAAAAGCAAAATCAAAGCATTTGGAGATAGAAACAATAATATATACTTCATTGGAAATATTTCCAATGAGTTCCCTGTGAGCAGACTGCAGAAGAAACACAAGGAAGCTCTTCACAACATATGTGTTGGCAAAAAATATTGGAACAAGCAAATAAAAGATAAAAGGGGTAATGTAATCACCCAATGCCTTCTGCTCTGATTAGAGTACTTTTCACTCTAATTCACTATGGTACAATATGTACCATAAACATTGGTGTTTATTTGTACTCTCT
The DNA here is from genome assembly GCA_015471245.1 of Laticauda colubrina. Classification (NCBI taxonomy): domain Eukaryota; kingdom Metazoa; phylum Chordata; class Lepidosauria; order Squamata; family Elapidae; genus Laticauda; species Laticauda colubrina. The sequence goes on from BLBF01000017.1 coordinate 41,102,953, forward strand.
ATTAACATAAACATAAGCATTTGGGTTCTGCTAATTGTTTGCACTTTAAGGTTGCAGCACTGGGATTTAGGTTACATATTTACCTATTGCTACTAAAAACCATACCACATGATACATTTATATATGCTCACCATAGATTGGATGCTGTCTGCCACTACCCTTCATATGGCAACATAAGGGACAAAGACATGTTCTTTGGAGAAAGCAATACAGGACTTTAAAGCTGATAACCAGCACCTCGAATAACATCTCAAACCTATTGAGAACTAGTGTACTTTGCAGTGTAACAGTGATACAAGGAGGTAGTTTCCTTAACTATCCACACCATTAAATTCTGGGCACCTTCAGGATAGTTTTCAAGGCCATTCCCATAGTGAGAAGAACATGAGTGACAAAAGGCAAGGTTTCCAAGTCCTGGAATGGCCACAACTGGTGGACAAGACAAAGTCTGCAAATAACCTGCCATCACTGCTGCCACCGACTCTTTGAACAGAAGCTCAAAGAAATCCAGGGAGAGACCTAGATTCTGTTCCAAATCTGGAGTAGAAATTTGGTATTGCCATTGCTTGTATAATCAAAGATTCAGAAGCCATAGAAGATCTTCAGAGACATTGGGCATTAGGATGGAATCTTGATCACATCTCTCAATGGCTGGGGTAGAGATACAAATGACACTGACGGTCCTCTGAACCAGGACAACCATCTTTTCAGCAGGACTGAAACAGATTTGTTCAGATTCTTCAGAAGGGAATTCTTTCAGATTTTATTCCATGAAGACATGCTGAAAGGAGTGACTTAAAACTTAATGAGTGAATTGGAATTAGGATGGATTTTTGTCAGTCTGATATTTTTAATTGAAAGTCTTAATCTAAGGTTTGAAAATGTATTATATAATAATGCTTAACTAATTGCTAAAGTTTGTAAAATATTATTTAAAGTGTATTTGAAAGTATCTTTGCTAAGAGAAAGTTTTAAAAAGATGTATTAGCTTAAAGAAAAGAAGAGAAATTATTCTATGAGGGTAACTTAGACAGAGTGATCTAAATTTAATGAGTTAATTGGAATTTTATTGGTCTGAAAGTGAATTTTGTATATGTTAAGAGGAAGTTTAAAAAAGATGTATTAGAAAGTTTTGATTTTAGAGAAGTTTCTAAAGAAAGTTCAGTGTTTTAAAATGGATGAAAAAAAGTATTTTCTCTTAGGTTAAAGAATCTAAAAGAATACAATGAATTTTATTTATATAAATGGTGATAGTTTATAAAGATTATTATGTGCAAATAGAAATACATATTATTTCCATAGCAAGGAGGAAAAAGCAGAAATAGTTAGATTGTTTTATTCAAAGAGATATATTTAAGTATGTTTTTTATTTAGATATCATTTCCAGATTTTGTGCTTGTGATGAAAAAAAATGAAACTTCGACTTTGGTTTTGCCAGTTGGACAGATTTGTTGTTATTGATATGGCTAGTTATATACTAATGTATAAAGGTAAAAAGTTGAGGCTAGAATGTTATGATAACAACATTTAGTACTTGTGCTTGAGTTGGAAATACCTCATTTTTTCCTTCTGTTTCTCCTTCGCTTAATTTCCTATTTTTATTTCTATTTACTGTATTTATTTATTTATAGATTGATAAAATAATTAAAGTCAAACCTCAGGAAAAAAGAAATCTGTTAGAATATTTTTTTAGAACTGCTGAAACGTGATGTTTAAAAAGAAAAAACCTATTTCCACAATTTGCAAAATTGAAAGGAAATACATAAATAAATATGTAATGGATAAAATAACACAGCAGCATGAATATGCTTCAAGCTTAACATTTCCATTGTTAATAGGCAAGCATTGTCCAATCTAGCAAAATTTTATTTTTATGTTTCATTGTGTCACATTGAAGTAAATAGCCTTTATTATTACTGCTAAGGTGTTTTGTACTGTAAAAGGGAAGCAAATTCATTCAGAGAACTTGCTGCACAAAGCATTAATAGAACCTTGAATTCTATTACTTCAAAAAACATTATTTGTCTTTAGAATTATTTGTGTTATTTGTTTAAATCTTCTGCTGATCGCATATAATGATTCAGCCAAAGGTGACTGTGCAATGAAGAACATTAATACAAACCTTTTGAGGAGTGAAAGTGTTTGCTGGGAGCTGTAAAACCTCTTGTTCCATGCACATTTATGGCTGCCACTCTAAACTGGTACCACCTACTAGGTCTGATGTCAGTCAGTAGTAATCTCTCATCTGTGATCTGCAAAATATAATCCAGTTAACATACACATTTATTATTTTTGTGACCTCCATCAGTGGACCTTTTATGCTTTGCTTATTGAAAGAAGAATTCCTTTTCCTATTTTTCATGAAATAAAAATTGGACTAGGTAAGATTTTTCAAACCATCTACTTCACCCATCCATAAGTCTTCAGGAATCAACCCAAAAAACTTTTGTCTGACTGGATTAAAAAAAAAAATCTGAAATTACTCGAGGTTGAACCTGGTATCTTTCACAGATGCAATTCATACTAGACGTGCATGCATCATCTTTTATGCATTTTTTTCACACCATACCATTTTATGGTATACACACCATACATCTTACCAGTTACATTTCTTTGTATAGTGATGAGCAGAGCAATCTCATATGCAAATATCAACCCTAAGTTTTTTTTTCTAATGTAAATGCTGCTGGAATCCATCCCACAGCATCACGTAGAAACAGTTTGAATATTACATATATATATAGTGTGTGTGTGTCTATGAGTTTTATACCCTCTATGTGTATAATATGCATACTGTCTGCTCTACACACACACACACAATCTTGCACATCTTATTTTTACAAGTCAGCAT
>BLBF01000017.1:41105813-41183195 GCA_015471245.1 Laticauda colubrina
CTATTTATATAATATGTATACTGTCTGCTCTACACACACACACACACACACACAGAATCTTGCACGTCTTACTGTTACAAGTCAGCTTGCAAACAAGCCCAAGTCTTCCCTTTAAGACATCCCCCTAAACTGAAGACCACAAAAAAATGATATTTATATTCTGTTCTTGCTGTAAAAAGTTTACATTATTAAACCCTGTTCCCAATCAGAGTTAAAAAAACAGGTACATGCAGGAAATGCCTCCATTCTGTTCCCGGAATAAAACAGATATGTCTATAACATATGCAACAATGGCCCAAATGGGGAAGAGTGGTAGTATCTTTTTCAAGTCCAAAGCACAGAATTATGTGATATATTTTTACCAGAACAAGAGATGGTCCATTTATATGTGTTGCTCCACATACTTGGCAAGTTACAGACTGAAAACTGCAATGACTTATTTTCAAATTAGGCATGATAGCAATAACGTTTAAAATTATATACTTCAAAGAGAGAATTCCATACTTCACTAAAGAAGGTCCTGGGTATGTTTAATGTTTGATTATGGCAATTAATACCAGCCAAATATAATTAATATCTGATTAAAAACAATTATATTAAGGAAAATCTTAAAGGTAATAGGATTCTATTAAAAATACTGACCTGTGCTACAGTTTGCCAACTTGTTGCATCATCTTCACTGGGATGAATCCCATAATTCCATCTTCTTTGTACCACATAGAGCACAGGTTCAATGGAGATATTGAATTTTGAAGACCATTTAACTTCTAGCTGTCCAGACTGAAGTTCACTAAATTTTAATTCCTTTCTGGGTTTTAAAGGAACACCTAAAATACATAATATCCATAAAAAGAAATTGTGTTCACAACTATTTGATTTGGAGAGGCAAGACTGTGTCATATAAATAGAATACATACTCTCACATTTTATCCCAATTGCATATACACTTTTGCTTATGTTGTTTTATTGTTTTAAAATATGTCATATGCTATCTTTAATACTGAAAATACTTAATCAGCTGTACTGTGAATGTATTATGGAGATAAGCCACCATTTCTATGATTCAGTAGTTGTAATAAATAATATAATATTACAGAAGTGGTTCCTATTTCCTGTTTTCAGGTGCTGACACTTTTTTCAACTAATTCAATATCCAGAAGAGTTTACATGGGAAAACATGGCCAGCTTGAGACTTAGGGTGAAATTAGAAGATCTGTCATATAAAGAATTAAAAATTATCCTATAATTTTATAAGAAATGTAATATGTGTGATGCTTCCTTATAGGCAGAAATTAATTGTTATATTTGACTTAGCTGATTCATTATAATAAATATGGGGTCTCAGTGAAAACAGTAAAACTATTTCAAGTTTATTTCCACTGCTTCCACAAGTTTATTAGATATTTCAAAAAAACTGGTAAGACTTTAAATGTGGCATATGTGAACATTTAATCAGAAGTAATATTTCTTTCTAGGACATGACATTTTCTCCAAATTTAAATCTAAGAAAACTGTTTCTTTAAGAAACTGATGTGCTACAATTGCTAGAGTTATGTTTTGCTTTGTGTTTTGGATTTGTTACAATTGTTTGTGCCACTTAAATCATCCCCAGAATAAATCAGACGTTTATTTTTGCCAGCCTGCACACTTTTCTTGTTAAATCACTTCTAAATCACTTTTCTATAAATCTAGGATTTTATCTAACAAATAACAGAGAACTCTAAAATTGTCAAGAATAAAAAATATTGGAAGCAAATAAATTTATTTTTATATTAGTCTTAAGAGGAACTATGCAGCTTCTCAATAAAAAATATTATTATTATGTGTAATAATCCTATAGTCTCCATTCTAAGAAACTTTCCATCTGCTTTGCATTATGGTCAATAGGATTCACTTGATTGGAACTAACTCCAACAACACCAACTAACAGTTGGTGGCTGTAATTGTGTGCAGATGGGTGTCTTGCAGTAGAGCAGGGTTTCTCAACCTTGCTAGCTTTAAGAGGGGTAGACTTCAACTTCCAGAATTTCCCAGTCAACATCAGTCTCCCGAAACCCAAAGAATTTGACCTTTAATGATGAATGTATATTTTTTCATCTTATACTGGAGACATATCTGAAAAAAATTACTTGATGTCCAAGCTTAGGCTCCACATTTTATTTAATCCTTCAGAAATTTGGGTATAAATTCTTAAGTTTTGAGATTAACAAATAGTGTTCATGATAATTTTTCAAAATCTTGTTTCGTGGTCTAGGATTCAAACTGTCTCCAAAGAAGCTGCTGCAGATGACCAATAGAATGCCAGTATCAGGGAATACCAAGCCAGGAATCATTATAATCAATGTCACACCACTCTTCATATCCATAAAACAAGAAATAGTAAAATAATCCATGTGTATTATATGACACATCTGAGATAGGCAAATACACTAAGATCAAAATATCCAGAATCATGGAGTATATACATAGATACATATACAGAATCATCAACCTCTGCTTCACTACCTACTTTGAGTTTAATAAACAGGTACACACACAAACAAATCCTTATCTATTCTCAGAAAGCAGAGATTGTAATTCAGGGTGTAGAAACTATAGAACATTCATACAATCAAAAGCATGGATTCATTATGTAGACCACACCTTTGTCATAATAAAGAGACAATAAGAGAAGATATATGAAGTGACAATGTCTTCAAATGAATAACATTCACAAGAGAATGGGAAAATAATTCACTATCCTTCCTGGATATCTATACCAGCAGAGGAAATTACAGCAAACTAGAAATACAAGTCTACCAAGAATGACCCGACTAAGTGCTCATTCCCAAAATAATAACCCGGCCTCCACAAAAGGAGCTCTATAAAAAAATTACTCAGAGGAATATAAATATACTACAGCAATCCAGAACACCAGGAAAAAGGAAACACACTGTCTATATAACATCTTCCAACAAAATTATACTTACACAATTTTATTAAAAAGTGTCTGACCAGACAACCCATTACAGTACAACCAATACAAGCAATGAAAAATATAAAATTAGTATACATCAAAAACATCTCAGAAACATCAGACTATTGCAATCATACAGCATTACCATAACACACAAATGATCTAAAGTTATCCAAAACATCAAAAGGCCAGTAACCCAAGAAGGAAAAAGAGTTGTCATCTGTCACGTACAATGTAAGGACTGTAACAGCTACTAATAGGGCATACAGGTAGAATAGCACATCCATGAACACCAACTAGCAGTTAAAAGACATGATGAAAGCTCTAATCTCACAACACATGATCCAACTATAGTTTAAACTGTGCAACAGTGAGCATCCAAGACCAAGCTAAATACAAAATGCTAGGGAACAGAGGGGAACCTTCAGGGCCTTCTACGCCTTCAGAGGAGGCCTTAAAAAAATCTGGACCAAAAAATATAAGTATTAAATTATTATATATAATCTATCTAATTTAATTTAATACAATACATTTAATACATTTTCTCTAATCTATGTTCTAAAGTTAAGTTTACTGTCAAGTTCACATCAGCAATGAAAGGGTTACTGTCCTGAAACATATTATCCAATCAGAATCGTCCGTCTCTATCAAAGCCCGGTTAGCTGGCTCATTAATTGGTTAGGACTTCATGAATCCAGGAGAAGGCCAAGCTATGTGTTTTGGTTTGGAGAGTGATGGGAAAACTGACCAATCACGGTTTGATTTTAACTGGGCGGGACAAAAACAAAAGATCATAGGCCTTCGTGAAGTCCTACCAGCAGCTGCACAGTGAAATCCTGGACAACATTCTCACTCAGCTGAGGAACAGGTTCAAGGATCATGAAAAACTGATGTTCCTTGCCCTTCTGGACCCCAAGAAGTTTGCCTCATACAGAGAAAACTTCCCCAGCTCTGCGTTTCAGAGTGAGGGCTGAGGTGAAGGCCCAGCTGTAGTGCTCACGGTTCGCCACTGCTAGGGAATTCCTAGAAGATTGGCATTCAGACAAATCAGTCATCAACAGACATGCAAAATCTATTTACAAGTCAGTAGGGTCATTCTGGATTCTACATGTTTTCTTATGAAGCTATTTTCTGAATGACAAGTGAGTGATCACACAGTTTCTCCTTGTCTGGATATGTTCTTCTGCATCTGGGTTTGTCACTCAGCCACCAATCTCCACCATTTTCTCCACCCAGAACTCTCCCTTCTTCATGTTTTTTTGTTTAGCTTTTGTGGGGGAGGGATTTCAATCAAATCATTCAATTTGCTATAGTAAAATGATCATATAAGTTGTTCTGTATAAAAATAGTAGACTCCAAATAACTCATTCTGATTGGTTACTAAAAACAAATTGGGGTAGGTTCAAAAAGAACCAATCCCCGAAGCCGCAAAAAGGCGGCAATATCAAATGAGTGTCATTGGCTACAAGCCGGCAGACAGAAGAGTATAAAAGGGCTGTCATGGCTTGAGCCAATGTTCCGTTTTGCAACTGTACTAGAAATAAAGACTTTGTTGTTGGAACCCGGTCTACCTCGTGTTTTTCCAGACGGAACACTGGCGACGAGGATGGGATCGTCCTAAATGCGAGACTGAGCACGCAGTGACAGACAAGCCAGACAAAGAGCAATGGCCGGAAACAATGCGCCGCCCGCACCCTTCAACCCCAATGAAGAAGATTGGGAATCTGACGTAGACTGTTTCCAGATGTACCTAGAGAGCAATGAGATGGAGGAAATCTCAGACCAGCGAAAAAGAGCTGTCTTCTTGACACACTGTGGGCCCGCGATTTTTAAAATGGCCAAGGCTTTGGCAAAGCCCCGAGATGTCAAACAATTGACGTGGACTGAGCTCCAAAGAACATTAAAGGCCCACTATGCACCAGTGGTGTCAAACCTAATAAAGCGGCATGAGTTTTATCGGAGAGACCAGAAAGAAGGCGAAACCATTGCTGATTTTGTAACTGCACTACGCCAAATAGGGGAAGCGTGCGAGTTTCTTAACTTAGATGAAGCGATGCGGGATCGAGTGATATTGGGGTTAAGAGACTCAACCATACAGAGCAAGCTACTGAACAAACCCAACATATCAGTAGCCGAAGCTACTGCAGAAGCCTCGGCTGCTGAAGCCGCCAAAAAATCGGCAGATAAGATGAAACAAATGAATGCAAGCAACGATGAAAAAAGCCCGGCCAGAGGAAAAAAACAACCTCCCACAACCACTCATTACGATGACATCTAGGAGACGTCAGAATCCGGGGAGGAAGACGATGAAATTCACCGCCTATACGCTAACAAGAAAGGGTGCGAAAATAGAAATCGGCGGGAATGTGCTGGCTGCGGGGGAAACCATCCCCGAGCCGATTGCAGATTCCTCGATGCCATTTGCAGAGCATGCAAGAAAAGGGGGCATATAGAGAAAGTCTGCAGAAACAAAAAGAATTACAGCCCAAAGAGACGAAACGACTCCCCAGCAAAGCCTGAGCCAAGACTCTCCGAGAGAAAGTGGCAGCGAAACAGGCAAGCCACTAACCGGGAGAAAGCATACCAAACTTTCACTATCGGAAGCGCTCAGACGGAAAGTGGGAAGAAAGTAAAACTAGCTGTAAAAATAGAAGACAGCCCCTGCGAGATGGAAGTTGATTCTGGATCGTTCCTATCCATGGTGTCATGGGACACCCTCAAAAAACTAATTCCAGACATCTAAATTAAGGAACTCCAGAGACAAAAACTAACCCTCAAAGATTATCAGGGAAACCGAATTCCTGTAATCGGCCTGGGACATTTTCGAATCACTTACAGGCAACATGTCGCAGTACTACCATTAACAATAGTCGACCGAGATCAACTAAGCCTCCTGGGTATCGAATGGTTCACACTATTGGGCATCGGGATGACCGGAGTAGACCGGGTGGCCGCAACTGACTGGGAAGAAGACCTGATCCAAGAATTCCAGAACGTCTTCAACGGCTCTCTAGGCAGGTATCGGGGAACCCCCATTTCATTTAATCTAGACCCACAGATAACCCCGAAAAGGCTAAAGGCCAGATGGGTTCCTTTTGCTTTAAAAGAAAAAATAGAGGAACAACTAAATAAATTGATAGATCAAGGGGTTTTAGAACTGGTCGACCACGCTAGATGGGAAACACCAATTGTGACACCAATTAAGCCAGACAGGTCGGTTCGAATTTGTGGCGACTACAAGGCTACCCTGAACCACGCGTTGCAACAGAGCGCGTACCCGGTGCCAGTTGTGCAACACCTACTGCACTCTCTTGGGGGAGGAAAGGTTTTCGCTAAACTAGACCTGGCACAGGCGTACCAACAGCTCCCAGTAGACCCCTTAACGGCGGAAGCACAAACAATAGTGACTCACAAAGGGGCATTCAAATGTAACAGACTCCAATTTGGAGTAAGCGTAGCCCCAGGCATTTTCCAGAGCCTCATGGAATGCCTGTTAAATGGCATAAAAGGGGTCGTGCCATACTTTGACGACGTCCTAATCTCAGCCAAAGATGCAACACAGCTAAAAAAAAGACTCAAAGAGGTCCTAAATAAATTCAGAGAATCTGGCCTTAAAGTAAAGAAAGAAAAGTGCTGCCTAATGACTGATCGCGTCAAGTTTTTAACATATTTAATTGATGGAGAGGGCATACACCCCACCGAAAAAAAAGTAAGAGCTATAAAAGACGCACCAAACCAAAGAATAAAACTGAGCTGCAGGCATTTTTGGGACTGATAAACTTTTATAATGTGTTCCTACCCCAAAAAGCCACAATAGCGGAACCATTGCATCGATTACTGGACAATTTGGACATGGGGGCTTAGAGAAAAAAAAGCTTTCCAAGGAATAAAAGACTTATTAACATCAAACACCGTTCTTATCCAGTTTAGCAACACACTGCCATTGACGGTGACCTGTGACGCCTCGCCATTCGGAGTCGGTGCCATCCTAAGCCACCAATTGCCTGATGGGAGAGAGGCACCCGTCGCATACTATTCAAAAACCCTGTCCAAAACCGAGCGTAATTACAGTCAGCTGGACAGAGAAGCTCTAGCAATTGTCGCCGGAGTAAAACGTTTCCACGAGTACCTATATGGAAGAACTTTTCAAATCATAACAGACCACAAACCGCTACTAGGAATTTTGGCGGGAAACAAGCCCACACCGAATATTCTGTCCCCACGAATGACTAGATGGTCAGAGTTCCTAGCCGCCTATTCCTATACACTGACACATTGCCCAGGGAAACAAATTTCCCATGCAGATGCTTTGAGCAGAGCACCATTGCCATCAACAGAGGAAGACCCGGCACCAACAATGACAGCATTGCAAATAGAGACTTGCCCCTATCTACCCATATCTGCGAATGATGTCGCCAGAGCCACCGCAAAAGACCCATTGACTGCCCGCGTAATTAACTGGGTAGGTAAAGGCTGGCCGGAGAACCAAAAAAACTGAGAACTTTAAACCTTTCTGTACCAGACAAACTGAACTTTCAATCCAAAAAGGTTGTTTATTGTGGGGTGATCGGGTAATTATTCCTAACAAATTACAAACCAGGGTACTGGGTATGCTTCACGAAGGCCACCCGGGAATAGTTAAAATGAAAAGCCTTGCTAGAAGTCATGTCTGGTAGCCGGGTATCGATAAGGACATCGAATACTGGGTAAACTCGTGCAATAAATGCCAAAAAATCAGGCCGTCCCCACCAAAAGCACCCATAAGAGACTGGGAAACCCCAAAAGGCCCCTGGTCACGAATCCACATCGATTTTGCGGGTCCTACCAAGGGGCATACGTTTCTGATTGTCGTGGATGCATACTCTAATTGGCTGGAAGTAAAAATTATGCCATCTACAATAACAGAAACCGTCATAAAAAAACTTGACAAACTCTTTGCAACCCATGGCCTACTGGACGTCCTAGTGTCCGACAACGGGCCACAATTAACCAGTCTCCAATTCGAGCAATAACTAGCCTCCCTAGGTATAAGATATGCCCTAACCGCGCCGGCCCAACCGGCTGCAAACGGTAGGGTAGAGAGAATGGTCAGGTTTACCAAGGAGGGTTTAGAAAAAATGGACACTGGGGATGTCCAAACTAAAATAAATCGATTACTCACCCTCCAACATATCACACCCAGTACTACAACCAACAAAACCCCAGCAGAATTACTGATGGGAAGGAAACTAAGGTCGCATCTAGACAGATTGCACCCAAATTTCACACCAGAAAACCCCCCCGACTCCTCCACTCGATTCAGGACCTTTGCAATAGGCGACTTAGTTTATGCAAAAAATTTTACCGGGGACCCATTATGGCTACCCGGACAAATTACACAAATAACAGGCCCCAAATCCTACCGATTAACGGTAGACGACGGCAGGGAATGGAAGCGGCACATAGACCAGCTTCGCTCCCGAAACATAGAACGAAATGCAAACACACAACCACACATAGAAAAACACGATGAAATTCAAACCAAAGGGGGGGGGGAAATGCGAGAAATCAATAAAGAACCGTTTAAATTAAACTCCAAAAACAATAACAAGCAAAAAGAGCAAATAAAAGACTCACTGTTTGAAGAAAGTTGCGAGAAGAGTCCATCCAAAGGGGCCAGCCAGGCCAGCTCGACATGCCCGGAGGAAACAGGAGGGAGCGGCAAAACCGCCAGCCTAAGAAACTCAGGCGGCAGTAAAATGGCTGACTCACCCTTCCAGACGGTTCCATGGAGAAGGAATGAAGACACAGCAACCCCATCCGAACCGGCCGAAGTCTCCAATGATAATGAACCGCGCAAGTCCAGTCGAGTCAAGAGAAGCCCCACCTACCTGCGCGACTACGTCACCACGTAGGACTGAACTAAGAGGGGAGGGGTGTTCTGTATAAAAATAGTAGACTCCAAATAACTCATTCTGATTGGTTACTAAAAACAAATGGGGATAGGTTCAAAAAGAACCAATCCCCAAAGCCGCAAAAAGGTGGCAATATCAAATGAGTGTCATTGGCTACAAGCCGGCAGACAGAAGAATATAAAAGGGCTGTCACGGCTTGAGCCAATGTTCTGTTTTGCAACTGTACTAGAAATAAAGACTTTGTTGTTGGAACCCGGTCTACCTCGCGTTTTTCCGGACGCAACATAAGTGGTCATTAATTATGGAGTGACCTATTTCCACTAAACCTAAGAAGAGGAATGAGATCTTGATTTCAGATATCTTTCTGGGTCTTCAATTCAAATTAATTTATTTAACTGATTAAATTAACTATACATAAGATTTTATCATTCAGTGAGCTACTTCTTTGAAATATACAGTAAATTCAGTATTCTTTTGTCTATGATGCCACTGAAATTTTATTTTTAAATTTATAACCATTTAATTCTTTTAAATGAAGAAATTTATGAACTGTAGGTATTATATAGTTCTTATATCAGTTCGGTTGTATGGCTTTATGACTTATGACTTTATGACTTAGGAGTTATATTCTATAAAGAATAAACATTTTTGTCACAATTTTGAACCTCTTTACTCTTTAGGCAATATTTGCTTGAGGGAAGCTTTGCCTCCTTGAAGCCATATGGTGGCCATTTGTCAAAGAACATCTTCACAGTCTCATCCCATTGGCAATGAAACTATAAAACCTGTTACTTTGACACAAAGATGTGTGAATAACATTCACTTCTGTTGCTGAAACAGATTTTTTTAAATTTTAATCCTAAATGTTATAAGAAGAAAATGTAGAAGTAACATTTGGGTGTACACATAAACAAGTCATACTTGTTTAATAATCAAACAGCAACCTACAGAACCTGTTGAGAAAATATGAGCAATTGTGAATCTACAGTAATTCTTCACTTCTATACATTAACATATTAAAAAATGATTAAGTGTTTCAGCATCCAAGGATGAATTCTCCGTACCAAATTTAATACAACTTTATCACAATGCTAATTGTTAATACAAACTATTATACACACCTCACTTGAATTTTTAACTGGTATCAGGCCTGAATTTTCAATTAAAATGTAACCTTGGCTTGACTTGGTCTCCATATTATGACTACCCCTAGTCATCACAACATAAGAACAGTGTGGGAATGTTGGTATACTTAAAAGAAGTAGAGTGTGGGTGAATACATAGACACGCACTTTTTCTCTAGTCACTTCTAATAATAAACTCTACCTTTATAAAGATTTTTGGGCACTTGACATGTATGTCCACATCCATTGGAACAGCACTTTTTCACCCCAGAGCATTCGTTGTCAGCCTCACAACTTTCAACACAGGCAGCTGCAAAGCCACTGGCCTTCTCAGGTGCTGGGCAGTCTCCTTGCTTCACTGACAGGATGTATTTCAGGAACTCACAGCTAGTTAGACATTCATAGTTCTTCCTGGGGAAAAGAGGCTAAAGGAAAAGGAAGAGAATGGTAAAAAAAATTTACTGCAAAAAAAAAAAAAAGACACAATGAAAGATGTTGGTTTGCTTTCCAGTAAATTCTTGACTTTCCTTATTGACCACTTCCTCCTTCAATGGATGAAAAAATGTATAACTTTACAGCATCAATGCATTAAGTCCTTGAAGTGATATAAACAATTACAGATGATATGACTGAAGGAGTAGAAACAGCTGAAACCCTTGATAAAACTGACTGTGCAATACTGAATTCTTTCATTTGGAGACAAATGCACCCAAATGTATCATTTGGACTTAAAAATATGGATTTTTTTTTTCAAAAAGAAAAGAGTCAATGGAATCATTGCTTAATACAAACAGTAAAATGCTAATAGATGATTAAAAAAAAATGATAAAAGTAATTAAATCCTACACTATGTTGCCTCCTGTCATCAAATAAAGGGTACATGTTACATCAAACAATTACGTAGAAAAAATATAGTGCAGAATCAATGCTTGAAATTGAAATTTTAAATTTTAAAAGTGCAGGCTGTATATTTGAATTTTTGGGTATTAAAGGAATCCTTGTGGTGTTTTCATCTATATTTCCAACCAGAGGTGGTATTCAGCAAGTTCTGACCAGTTCTGGAGAACTAGTAGAAATTTTGAGTAGTTCGTAGAACTGGCAAAATCACCTCTGACTGGAGATTTTACAGCATCCTTCCCCTGTCGTGCTCTGCCATGCCCACAGAACCAGTAGTAAAAAAAGAAATTGAATCTCACCACTGCTTCCAACAAAAGGCCATCATCCAATGAGGGACTAAAGGATTTTAGACATGAACTACTGACTTAAAAACTGGTACGTCAAGAGAACCTCAGATTCCTAGACTATGGTCTGCATTACCTTCATGAAGGGCTACGGGCAAGGGATGGAGTGAACTAAAATAGAGGGGGAAGTGGGTGCAATTTTCAAGACCTCTTTCCCACCACTAAAAACTAATGTATGTAGGAAATAATTCACAATAGTAATGGGAGACTTTAACTACCCTTATATCAAAGGGGAGACAAACTCTGCAGCATGCGGGAGATCAAACAGATTCCTAACCAACCTAGCTGACAACTTTGTCAACCAAAAGGTAGAGGAGGAAACTAGAAGAAAAGCTATACTGGACTTAATTCCTACCAACAAAGAAAAAGTGATAGAGAAAGTTTAAATTGCTGGAACTCTGGACAAGAGTGATGCCATACATCCAGATTACCCAGGAGCTTGCTCTTCCTGAGACCATCATCTGTGAACTATCCTTAAATATCACATTTTGATTCTTACGATGTTACAGAGCACCTGATAATGACATCAAACATGTAAACAAGCTAAATACACTACTAACATGGGCAGCATCCTGCCCACACGCTTTTATCTTTCTTGGTGATTTCAATCTACCTCATATTGACAGGACCCTAAATGAATGTACAACTAAATCCATACATGCAACCTTCTACAATGCTGTAACAAATCTGGGACTGGAACAACTAGTAACCAACAACACTAGACTAAGCAATTGCCTTGATCTCATCTTCTGCAATAGTTTGAATTTAATTTATGGAATACAAACTAAAGAACCCTTTTCCAGCAGTGACCACAATATGATTGACTTTTGTCTCAACATACGTCCACACAAAAATCATCACAATGATGTAATCCCCAATTATAACTTCAAAAAAGGCAACTATGATCTTATAGACAATGATCTCTCGTCCCTTGATTGGCAATCTGTATTCACTGGATGCAATACTGTTGAAGACCATCACAACATATTTTTACTTTAAGTCAAAAGAGTCATCAAACTGTATGTACCAACAACAACTCCCCCCCCCCAAAAAAAAGATCACGCACAACAATAAGGAAACTTCAATCCAAAAAGAGATCACTCTGGCGGAAAAACAAATCTGGTAATGTTGCCAATTTCAAAAGCCGATACAAAAATGTATGCCACCAGATAAAGACTGAATGCACCAATTATCACATTAAACAAGAGGAAAACCTATGCACAAATTCCATCCACTCTTTTTACAATTTTGTAAACAACAAACAAAAAGACTCAAGGTCCATCCCACCCCTGATAGGACCTAATGGTAAAGACTGCAAAGACGACACCATAAAAGCTAACATCTTTAACACATTCTTTGACTCAGTATTTGTAAACAGCAATGGATCATGCCCAGTATTTCCTAGCCGAACTACAGACAACTACAATAATCTAATACGTATCGATTTCACAGAAGACAATGTTGAAAAAGCACTACGCAATCTAAAACCATCTCTATCTATTGGACCAGAAAGAATATGTGCCTACTTCTTAAAAAAGCTACCCACTGTCATAGCCGAACCTCTAAGCATAATCTTTGAAAAATCTTTCAGGACCAGCTCCTTGCTTAACCTATGGTCACAAGCCAGGTCATCCCCATCTTCAAAAAGGGAGACCCCAGCCTAGTTGAAAATTACAGACCAATCTCCTTATGCTGCGTCACCTGTAAAGTCATGGAATCAATTATTAACCAATCCATTATCCTCCACTTAGAGACAAACAACCTACTCTCCAATAAACAATTTGGTTTCAGGAAAAAACTATCCTGTAATCAGCAACTCTTATACTGCAAAAACATATGGACTACACAACTCGATCAGAGCAAAGCAATGGACGCAATCTATATAAACTTCTATAAAGCCTTTGATTCTGTGAAACACGACAAACTACTCCTAAAACTAAAATCTTATGGTATCTCTGGACAACTGCATAATTGGATAGAAGCATTCCTGTCAAACAGACAACAAATGGTCAAAATTGGGAGTGTCCTATCAAATTCTGTACCTGTCAATAGTGGTGTTCTTAGACCAACTCTCTTCATACTCTACATAAATGACCTCTGTGATTATATTAAGAGCAATTGCGTTCTTCAGATGTAAAGCTGTTCAATACCACAGAAAATACTGCTACCCTTCAAAAAGATCTTGACTATGTATCAGAATGGTCAATCAAATAGCAACTTCAAATCTCAACAAATAAATGCTCTGTCTTACATATTGGCAAAAAAATTCAGAAAATAAAATACAAGCTGAATAGTCAATACCTTGTTGATGATCCAAGCTATGTAAAGGACCTTGGAATACTCATCTCAAATGATCTAAGTGCTGGACCCCACTGTAACTACATAGCCAAAATGGCATTAGAGTTGTTAACCTAATCCTACATAGCTTTTTCTCTGCTAATATCACACTACTAACTAGAGCATACAAAACATTTGCTAGACCAATATTCGAATACAGCTCATCAGTCTGGAACCCACATTACGTATCTGATATTGGCACAGTTGAGAAAGTCCAGAAATATTTCACAAGAAGAGTTCTCCACTGCTCTACTCATTGTAGAATACCTTATGCCACCAGACTTGAAATTCTAGACTGAGAAAACCTTGAATTCCGCCGTCTTTGATCTGATCTAAGTGTGGTATATAAAATCATACATTGCAATGACTTACCTGTCAATGAATGTTTCATTCCCCAAATGTTTCTTCCCCAAACCCCAAAAACTTTAATCTTAGACTGTCTACTCTTGACTTCACCCCTTTCCTAAGAGGTCTGTAGAAGGCGTACATAAGTGCACCAACGTGCCTACCGTCCCTGTCCTATTGTTTCTTTTATTTTTCTTATATGTACCCATTTCATGTATTCATAACTATGTATATACTTATACCCATTATCTTGTAAGCGATTGACAAATCAAATCAAATAAATAAAAGAATATTGGAATTCAATATAATTCAAATATAAACAATAGAACATAAACCAGCCAGTGTAAACTTTAAAAGAGTTGATTTTAACAAATTCAGCTAGAGCCTAAGAAAAATTCCATGGATGAAAATCCTAATGGGAAAAACAACTTAAGAATGGGAAACTCTGAAAAATATGACCATAAAAGCCCAGTCCAAGACGATACCTCTGACAAAGAAAAACAAGAAATGGTTACACAAAGATCTATCTGTTAAATTAAAAGACAAAAAGGACAAGTACAAAAAATGGAAAGAAAGACGCATTAAGTAAGTCAGAGTATCAGCAGATAGCCTGAATCTGCAAAGATGAAGTCAAGAAAGCAAAGGCTCAGAATGAAAAAGACTTGCAATAAAAGTCAAACATAATAAAAACAGTTTCTTTCAACACATAAATAATAAGAAAAAGGTCAAGGAAACAGTAGGTCCAGTGAACAGAGAAGTTAGCAAGGAAGTACAGGCAACAGAGAGAAAGCAGAACTTCTTAACTCATTCCTTGTATCAGTCTTCACACAAAAAAACCCAATAGTTCAACCTACCAAAAACCTAACTATAAAAAACAGAGTAGAAATAAAAATTAAAGCAAGAAAATGGTTAGAGAACATCTATCTGATCTTGACAATATAAATCACCGGGAACTGATAGTTTACATCCCAGAGTTCTGAAAGAGATGGCAAATATTACCTCAGAACCATTGTACATACAATATCTTTCAAAAATCAAAGAATACCAGAGAGTTACCGGAGGATTGGAAAAGAGCTGATATGGTTCTCATCTAAAAAAAAGGGGGCGGGTAACAGACCCAGGAAACTACAGGTCAATCAGTTTTATATCAATATCTGGAAAGATAATGGGAAACATAATCAAAAAACATATCTGCAACCATCTGAAAACAAAGTTACAACTAAGGTTCCATCTTAGGCCTCTTCAGTATCTTCATAAATGACTCAGATGAGGAAATAGAAGGGGAACTCATCAAATTTGCACATGACACTAAGCTGGCAGGAATAACCAACACCCCAGAAGACAAGCTCAGGATCCAAAAAGATCTTGATAGATATGAACAATCAGCACTATTCAACAAAATGAAATTTAATGTGGAAAAAAACAAGGTTTTACACCTCGGCAGGAAAAACCAAAAGTACAAGTACAGATTAGGCAAAACTTGGATCACAAACAGTAATTGTGAGAGGGACCTTGGAGTCCTAGTGGATGATCATTTAAATATGAGTCAGCAATGTGCAGCAGCAGCCAAAAAAGTTAACACAATCCTTGGTCATATAAATAGAGGCATAGAATACAAAATCTGTAGGCACCGATATGCCTACCGTCCCTGTCCTATTGTTTCTTTTATTTTTCTTATATGTATCCATGTATTCATAACTATGTTTTTACTTATATCTATTATCTTGTAAGCAATTGACTAAATAAATAAATAAATTTAAAAAAAATTTGGGACCGCTTTATAAAGCCTTAGTAAGGCCACACCTGTTTTGGTTACCAGGTTACAAAACAAATGTTGAGATTTTGGAAAAAGTAAAAAGTAAAGAAGAGCAACTAGGATGATTAAATGCCTGGAGACTAAATCATGAGCAGTTGCAGGATTTGGGTTTGGCTAGTCTAGAGAAAAGAAGGACTACAGGGGACATGATAGTGGTATTCCAGTACTTGAGAAGTTGCCACAAAGAGGAGGGGAGGGTCAACTTGTTTTCCAAAGGACCAGAGGACAAGAAACAATTGATGGAAACTAATCAAGGAGAGAATTAAAGAAAAACTTCCTAACAGTGAGAACAATTAACTAGTGGAACAGCTTGCCATCAGAAGTTGTGAGTGCTTCATCACTGGATGTTTTTAAGAAGAGGCTGGACAGTCACTTGTCTGAAATGGTATTGGGTCTCCTGCTTGAACAGAGAGTTGGACTAGAAGACCTCCAAGGTCCCTTCCAGCTCTATTCTTATTGATATAGTAATCTGTCTGAAATATTTATGTTTTAATTAAGAAACTATTGAGATCTGGGCAAGTAAGATAATATTTGCATTATCTTTTTGTAAAAAGTGTTAGGAAAAAAGAATCCAGGGAATAGTACATCAATCAGCCTGATATAGTGACCAAGAAAGCTCCAGAACAGATAAAAAGAATCAGTGTGTAGCAACTGAGAACAGTATGTCAGAAAGTAAAACTCAACATGGATTAATCAATGCTGATCTTGATTTCCTCAAAAAGACCATGGCAATGTTATTGATGTGCTGCATCTTCATTTAGGAAATCGTTGATAAAATAATCAGTGACATTCTACTTATTAAATTAACATTATTACATTTATATGCTGCTGGGCTCCCAGTGGTTTACAATAGTTAAAACATTTAAAAACCAAAAGCAATACAAAAGCACACACACAAAAGCACAAGCTAAAAGATGGTAAAGAAAACAAACCCAGAAGAGAGCACAAAGCAAGAAAGGAGTACCAGTCATCCTTGTCAAAGTTCTGGGCAAAAAGTGAGGTCTTTATAACACTTGCAAATACCAGTAGGAAGGAAGAGGGTTCATTGGTTATTCTAGATGTTATTATAATTACAAAATAGTGAAATGGGATATAGAAAGTACGACAATTTAGATGTATTCCTAACTGGATCAAAACTGGTACTCAACTTTCATCAATGACTGCTCATCAGACTAGACGTAGGCATGGAGGGGCATCTTATTCTCAAGGCATACATTTATAACTTGCATGAAAGAAGGAATGTTTTAAAATTTATAGATCTTACAAATGTAAATGGAATAACTAAGCACATAAAAATGGAAGCAAACTTCAAAATTGTCTTGAAAATTAGAAACAGTTTTCAAAATATGGGTCGTGATCCACCAGAGCCCTACAGGAAACTAGGCAGAGGATGCAAATATTTCTAAAATGGATTGAGCATACAAAGGCAAAGCAAAAGTGCTTTCACCACTTCTTCTGCTTCTGAAAAGTCAACACTTGTTTCTGCTTTTTGAGGGTAAGTCCAGCATGGATTTTTATAATAGCAAAGCTCAGAGCAAGTTTGAGAAATGGGTCTAGCTGTTAAAAAAAAATTATTTAGTTTTAGTTACAGGAAGTTAACATGAATTCATTTACTATTTTAGGTTAGGATTTCCAAATTGTGAATCATGACTTGCTAGAAGTCAACAGCAAATCTGAGGAATTGTACATACAAATGTGGATTGCTGCCTAAACTTGCAGCTGGCTTTTTTGAGCAAAGATTCTGACAAGACTACTTACATTTTGTGCAGACTAAATGGCCTTTAGTCAATTTCTCCTTATAGTATGCATAAAATATGCTCAAGTGACTTCTAAAGAGTTTTTTTACAACTAACATACCTCACAAAAATTTTGGCAATGGTTTTTCTTCAGATCCCAGGACTCTTTGCAAGGTTCCAAACACTGAAAATAATAATTTGAAAATATGTCAGAAAGTAAATAAGATACCTATTTCTTTAATCAAGATTGGAATTTAAAACATTGTTTTTAAAAGAAACAAGCACTGTATCAGTGCAGAAAAACAAACACATAATGTATTCTGAAAGAACATAGTTAATTGGGTTCAGCATGGAAAACTGCAATTAAATTAGCATTTTTATATTTTTCATTTATAATAGTATTTATTTCTTTTCCTCATGTTCCATAAATATGATCTTCAACATCTCATCAATGACTTACTGTATGATATCAAAAATTTAGAAAGTCTCTTTTTTCTGGAATGCCTGTAGATGAGTTGATTTAAAAGATCTATTTATCAATCTTGTTTAAAATGGCTGAGGATCAAGTATTTATCATTCATGATTCTATCATTATTCTATCATGTGTGGTTCCCTGTCCAAAAACCTACTTAGATACAGATAACCAGAGTTGGAAGGGACCTTCTAGGTCATCTAGTCCAACCCCCCGCCCAAGCTGGAGACCCTACACCATTTCTGACAAATGGCAGTCCAATCTCTTCTTGAAAGTCTTAACTCCCACAGCTTCTGAGGGCAAGCTGTTCCACTGGTTGATTGTTCTCACTGTCAGAAAGTTTCTCCTTATTTCCAGGTTAAATCTCTCCTTGTTCAGTTTCCATCCGTTATTCCTTGACTGGCGTACAGGAGCTTTAGAAAATAGCTTGACCCCTTCCTCCCTGTGGCAGCCCCTCAAATATTGGAAGACTGCTATCATGTCTCCCCTGGTTCTTCTTTTTACTAGACTAGCCAAGCCCAGTTATTGTAACTGTTCTTCATGTTTTAGTCTCCAGTCCCCTTTTCAGCCTGGTTGCTCTTTTTCTAGAGTCTCAACATCTTTTTTATAATGTGGTGACCAAAACTGGATGCAGTACTCTAGGTGTGGTCTTACTAAGGCTTTATAGAGTGGTATTAGTACTTCCCTTGATCTTGATTGTATCCCTCTGTTAATGCAACTTAGGATTGCATTAGCTTTTTTGGCAGCTGCTGCATGCTGCTGGCTCTTATTTAGCTGGTGGGTCCACTAAGAGTCCAAGATTCCTCTCACAGTTACTGCTACTGAGCCTGGTTTCACCCAGTCTATATGTGTACTTTTGGTTTTTCTTGCCTAAGTGTAGGACTTTACTTTTCTCTATACTGAATTTTATTTTATTAGATATGGCCCAGTGTTCTAATCTGTCAAGATCCATCTGGATCTTGAGCCTATCTTCTTGGGTGTTAGCTATTCCTACCAGCTTAGTATCTATCTGCAAATTTGGTAAGTTCCCTTTCTATTCCCTCATCTAAGTTGTTAATAATGATATTGAAGAGTAGTGGGGTAAGAGGGAACCTTGTGGCACCCCACTGCTTACTTCCCTCCATGTAGACTTAGACCCATGAAGGACTACTCATTGAGTATAGTTTGCCAGCCAGTTGCGAATCCATCTAGTGGTGGTGCTATCTATTTCACTTTTTTCTAGCTTACTAAGAAGTAGGTTGTGGTCAAATTTGTCAAATGCTCTGCTGAAATCTAAATACCGTGTTTTTCCAACAATATGGCCTCCACCAATAGGAAGCCCCACCATGTTTTATAAGCATTCAATTTATAAAATTGAATTAAGTCCCTCCCCCCAAATTAAGGCCCATATTAAACATGCGAAATGGGGGGAATGGAGGGGGGGCTTGCATTTAGGAAGTATTTGCATGCCTGGATATGGTGCTGCCTGCGTTGGTGGGGCACTTCATACCGGGAGACCTTCCACCACCATTGCTTTTCCTTCTCCCTTGCTGCTGCGGCATTAGAGGAACACCGCAGCATTTGGCACAGCCATGTGCGGCCAGTCAGGGCTCCTCCCTGCAACCGGACCCCTGAAGAGACACTTGGCTTCAGGAGCTCCCATCACCGCATTCCGAGGGAAGGCGCTCGCCTGAGAGGATCTCTCTCTCTCTCCCCGCAAGGTCTGCGCTGCGACTGAGGAGGAGGCTGCAGCCAGTTCCTTCTGCTTGCTGAGAGGTGAGGAAGCCGCGGATTTGCACAGCAAGCGAAGCACTGGGCAGCGCAGCTGACAGGTGGGCCCTCCTTCCCGGTGGCAGAGCTCTCACCAAGGCAGCAAGCACCTCCTCTCCAGACCCTCCGCTCATCCCGCCAGGGCCGTGCCAGAGCCGTGTGGGCTGGGCAGAGCCGGGAAGGCGAGCCGTGGGTGCGTGCATGCCTCCTCCTGCCCCTCGTTCCCAGATCTCACCCAGGTGAGCAGCGCTTCGCTTGCTGTGCAAAGCCGCGGCTTCCTCACCTCTCAGCAAGAAGGAACTGGCTGCAGCCTCCTCCTCCTCAGCCACAGCACAGACCTTGCGGGGAGAGAGAGAGAGAGGGAGAGATCCTCTCGGGCGAGCGCCTTCCCTCGGAACGTGGCGATGGGAGCGCCTGAAGCCAAGTGTCTCCTCAGGGCTCCGGTTGCAGGGAGGAGCCCTGACTGGCTGCACGTGGCTGCACAAACGCCGCGGCGTTCTTTTAACGCCACGACAGCAAAGGAGAAGGAAAAGGTCTCCCAAACCCCAAGATGTCGGCGCCCGCCCACCCGAGGATGAAGGGGGGAAATTAAGTCACCCCTGAAAAGACGGCTACGCCATCTTTTCGGGGGTCAAAAAAATATAAGGCCCGGCCTTATAATGTGAGAAACACAGTATATTATGTCCACAGTGTTTTGCTGGTCTGCTAATTGAGTCACTGTGTTGAAGAATGAAATAAGATTGGTTGGGCATGATCTGTTTTTAACAAACCCGTGCTGACTGCTAGTTATTACTTTACTTGTTTCTAGATGTTGGCAGATCTGTTTTTTTATTATCTTTTCCAGTATCTTCCCGGGTATTGATGTTAGGCTGATTGGTCTATAGTTTCCTGGATCTCTTTTTTTTTCCTTTTTTGAAAATGGGAACCACATCAGCTCTTTTCCAGTCCTCTGGTAGTTCCCTGGTACTCTGGGATTTTTGAAAGATATGGTGCAGTGGTTCTGGGATGACCTCTGTCAGCTCCTTTAAAACTCTGGGATGTAATCCATCAGGTCCCGGTGATTTGTTTTCATCAAGATCAGACAGGTGTTCTCTTACCATTATTTTTGCTTATTTTAACTTTTATTTCTGGTCTGTCTTTTACAGTTATGTTTCTGGTGGGTTGAGCTATAGTTTCTTTTTGTGTGAAGACAGAGGCAAAGAATGAATTAAGCAGTTCTGCTTTCTCTCTGTTGCCTGTTACTTCCTTGCCATCTTCCCTCTTTAGTGGACCCACTGTTTCCTTGATTTTTTTTCTTGTTATTTATATGTTGGAAGAAACTTTTTTTAATTATCTTTGACTTTTGTTGCAAGTCTTTGTTCGTTCTGAGCCTTTGCTATCCTGACTTCGTCTTTGCAGATTCTGGCTATCTGCTGATATTCTGCCTTAGTTGTATGTCCTTCTTTCCATTTTTTGTACTTGTCCTTTTTTTCTTTCAATTTGCCAAAGAGATCTTTGTGTAGCCATGCTGGTTTCTTCTTGGATTTCTTGTTTTTTTTACTTAAATACTATTAATAGCAAACTGATCAGATTCCTGCCCATTATCTCCTATAACTTTTGATTATGATGACTCCAATCTAACTGATGCCCCTTTTTGAAAAAAGGGGAGCCAGAGGGAACAGGGTAAGTGGACACATTGCCAAACAATAGAAATGTTCCTATGGGACATTTTAGAATTCTTAAAAATGAATTCCTTGGCTCTACTTCCCATTTATCTTATTATTGGACTCTGTTATTAATTGTAATAGTTTCCCATTTATTTTAAATTTTAAAAAGTTAAAAAAAAAGAAGCAAATGAAATGGAACATGTTTCCTGGCTCATGACAACAGACCTTCTGTTGCTGACATTGGTGCCTACAGATTCTATGTTGGGAACCTAGAAGTCACAAACCCAAATCTCCATAGATTTTGACTGTAATAAAACTTTAATCATGCATAACTCCATCTTATGTAATGTCCACAGGAAAGTCTTTCCCCACAAAATATTGAGACTATCATTTAAGCAATCTTTCATGACTTACTCAGGTGTTAAGACTGGTTAAACGTGTTGACCATGAGGATAAAAACAATTTATCATGCAAACATAAGGATTAAGTAATAGTGCAACCTCATAATCCTGTTTTGAATCCTCTGTTTTGTACTTCAAACTGATGTATATAATCTCCAGATCTAGATTTTTTTAAATCTAAATACTTTTTAAACTCTTGTGTCTGGAACCTTTAACTCGGTGAAATGGTGCTTCATAGGGCAGAAACTTTCCAACCAAGATACCTCAAATTGGCTCACTTATAGAATGTTGGGATCCATGACTCCTAAGGTAATGAACTTCAGTGCCCCTGCTATGCTGTCACAGTCACCCGTGATCACATGATCCTCATTTTCAATATTCCCTGACAGTTTACACAAATTTCTGGGAACTTGAATCATATTCCCTCACTCTTCCCATACCTGGCAGAAACCACTTTCCTACTATCAGGGGAGGGGAGGGGAGGGGAGGGGAAGGGAAGGAAGGGAAAGAGAAAGGGAAAGTAAGTTTTTCAAGGAAATTTAGCTTGTATGGAATTGAGCAAGAAGAAGAAAAATTAAAGGGAGTCTTCTTACATCTTTTATAGACTCTCATGCATAAGCTAATTAAGACAATAGAACTGAATATTTTTGCATGGTTCCTACTATACATGATCAGAAACAGGGAAGAGAAAGATTGTCTAACCATTACCAGGCTTCTCTTTTTAGCTTTTCAGTTTCTTCCTAGCAATCCACGTTGACAGACTCAGCATTACTAAACAGCAAGCGCTTTTCATTTTAATTTCACGCTATAATAAGATACCATAGTTGTTTCACTAAGGGACTGAAAGCTTTTCTTTGTAAGAACTATTTGATGGTCAAGTTAAGTATCACATTTTGGCAATGGGCATCTGTTCTCCAAGGAGAAATGGTAGTAAGAAATGAAAAACACAGAGAAGAAAGATGTGGAAACTTTTCAAAAGTCATCTTCCTCATTAAAGAAATTAGGCCTATTCAGGTCTCTTTACATCAATGCAAGTAAAGTGCAAATCAAATTAGCTTCTCATTGGTGAGCTGACAGATTATTTAAGGTTTGCTATATAATGGGGTCAGCTATTTATTCTAATCACATTCAGCACTAAACTAGTCACTGTTAATGAATCCTACTGTTACACCATAGCAAAGCAAGTATGGAGATAACATGATTTCCTGCCAAACTTAAATTTTTTTAATTCCTCTCATATGAACAAAATTGTAAAAAAAAAAACTATCTGGGGCTTTTAGAAACAGTCCTTTCTTGTATTGTATTGTACAGAACCAAATTAACTTTGCACATTCCATTATTACAAAGCCAATACCTAGAATTACATAGTGCATGTCCATGAAATAGTAAGTGGTACATCATAGAATGGTTATCACAGAATATTCCAACCACAGTGATTTCTTAAAGTGGAAATTTCTGAAA
Source organism: Laticauda colubrina (assembly GCA_015471245.1). Classification (NCBI taxonomy): domain Eukaryota; kingdom Metazoa; phylum Chordata; class Lepidosauria; order Squamata; family Elapidae; genus Laticauda; species Laticauda colubrina. The sequence goes on from BLBF01000017.1 coordinate 41,128,992, forward strand.
GTGAAAATTTCTGAAGGTGGGAATTTCTGAAAGTGGATATCTGATAATCACATGCAGAGCTCTGCATTTAGATTGCCAAGACTGGCACATATTTAGGTGGAGATTTTTTGAGACAGTTTACAACTTACCATAATTTTCTTATATATACAGTAATATCTTCAAAAACCAACCAGCTATTGTGGAAGATTGGCCTAACTCCCACAAATCACAGGATTTATGTCCATATGATAGGGACCACAAGAAGATAATAAAGGAATTTTTTCCCTTAAAATCATGACTGATCATGTAAAGAATTAGGGTTGCTCATTGCAATAAGGTTGTCATGAATGTTTAGAATATGAAATACATTTAATTTCTGACAACAGGGGACAAATTATTCCAACAGGATTTTTTTTCCTACTGCCTGTTTTGAGCATGTCCTCTAAAAACATCTTCATTCCAAAACCCAAAATATTTTATTTTAAAGATGCATATTGTGTTAATGGGATGAAGTGAAACTCCATCCATTTGCACAGAAAATTCAGGCAGAAGGCACAGAATATTCCTTTTTCCTCCTTTATTTTGCTGACAGCGTATTCTGATTTTATAATCAGGTAATCTGACTTTATTATAGCAATGTATTCAAAACAGAACTCTTATGCTCTAATAAGAATATTTTCACTGTAAATTTAGATATAGAGGTAGATTAGATATAGATATAAAGACAGATATATAGAGACAGAGACATATAGATGTACATATAAATTATATATAGATATGATATAATATAGATATATAGAGGCTAAAGAGAAATTCACAATTTATTCCTATTTTAATAGTCCAGCATAGCATTAGATTTATTCTTGGCGATTACTTATTGCTTGATATAACCGGAAAAAGCCAAGGATCTTGATTATAATAACAAATCATGTATGGGTCAGCCTCATTTGCATAGCTAGTCTTGCAGGCAATAACAACTAAATGGGAAAAATAACATTTGCTTGTTTCTGACAAGCAAGAATTCTAAGTTATTGTTATATTGAACCTAACAGGACCATAGTACAAAGGAGGAATAAAAATTAGCTGCAATGAATTAGAAAATGTCTTGGTGTTGTGATAGTAGCAAATGGGGTCAACCACATGACCAAACTGATTTTACAACTATTTTTCGTGATTATAAAGTGAACACCATAGTGGCAAGACACTGGTCCATTAACCTGGTTTAGTTCGGTCCTGACTACAGAATTTTATCCAGGAATCTTGTAGTCTACCTGAAAATGCCAGAGATTAAATTGTGATTTTTTTACACACAAATACAGCAACAAATGTTTGCTTTTAACTGACTGGCTCAGCAATGTTAGAGACAGGGTCTATTATAGTTATTGCATTCAGTTTATCAGTCCACTCAAAGCAGTTACAAGATAAGCTATGTAACAGTTGTCTAGTTATTTGCATTAAGACAAAGACAGTTTTTAAAATCTTTGTTGTAGAAGGAAATTATATTCCAAGCACATTTACAAACAAACCAGTTGATCAGATAATCAATATTTAAGCTCTAATAAAAACTGCATATCATAACCACTCTATTTATATGATATAGTTCTCCATTTATTTGTATAATTTCCATACATTTTATAGCAATGTAGCCAATTTTTTTTTAAAAAGTACATAGGTTGCTCAATTTAAAACTGCTACCGTATATACTCGCATATAAGCCGATCTCGCATATAAGCCGACCCTTAAAAAACTGCCCCAAAATGAGGAATTTTGCAAAAACTCGCATATAAGCCAACCCCCAAATACCATGGTGTGTTGTTTGGGCTAATAACAAAAGAGTATCAATATGCAATGCACTGATGAAGGTTCATTATCAAAGCATTTGTGTAGGAAACAATATTAAGTTAATTACCCAGTATGTAAAGACTCTGATGTTGCACGTGATGATCGCAATCACGAAAGCGGTCACTTGAATGACTAACCAATCATAGCGTGTTATGATCCAGTGATAGAAAAAGCAAAATGGAGGTGCCCAGAGTAAAAAAAATGTGCTTAATTAGACATAATTATGTTGCATTTTATTTGAATTACTGTTAAAATTAATATTGAAATTGAGTTGTAGTTTGTCGGAATTAACTTATTTAGTGCAGTCTCAATTTTTATGGCTGTATGTATGACTGAATGGTAATGTAGATGATATTGCATGATCTGAGAAGTGGCGTCATGTCAGTTCGTTTGTGTGATTTATGCACGTATAAGCCGACCCCCTAATTTGATAATTTTGGGGAGGTTAGATTCGGGTTATATGCTAGTATATATGGTAATTATATACATAGACTCAAAATTAGTATTCACAGTCTACATTTCACTAACAAGAAGCTTTCAAGCTGCAATACTTTGTAATTCAAAAAAGACAGTCTGGTCAATAGACTGAGGATGTGAAGCATGTTTTGCACTTAAAAAGTCCAAGACCTGTTGAACACATGAAGTATTGGCTTTCATGTTCTTTCAGTTAGTGAAAATAATTACAATGGATGTGCAATCTGTGAGAAATTGATTACTTCTATGACAGCAAATTCATGTATTTTAAACAAATAAGATCACATTTAGTGAAGCTATTTTGAAAATTGAATTATTGTTTTAAATATTGAGTATATAAACTGCACATATTAAGATTTTTTTTCCATGTGATTTTAGTCTTAGAGTTTACTATTTTATCAACTTCTCTGAAAAATAATTGAAACAATTGAAAAAGGTAGTTTCCAAAGCAGGATAGTATTTATTATGCCATTACATATAGATTATCTTTAGTCATTAAGCTAAGGTGATACTTTTCATGTTTGTCTCTACATATGAAAAGATGGATTGGAATCTCTGGAGCAACCTTTCAGGAGTTGTCATGTGGATGTAATATTTTAAAAGCATGATTGAATTAGCAGAAATTCACTCACATGACTCTGAATCCAAGATTGAGTTTTTATCCCAATAAAAATTATTCCATAGATATTGCCAAAATAGAGAGATAAAGGGAAAGCATTTTAAATCTGAAGAGACTTTTATATGTATCATACAAGTATCATACAGGTAGTCCTTAAGTTACGAATGTAATGGAGCCTGCCAATTACATTTGTAACAGGAGGATTTGTTGGAGTGAATCACATAAAATTAACATCAAAACTCCCTGCTTTCGCCCACATTCATTAATTGAATACACATGTCATTAAGTGCACATGATGTATCTCAAGGTGGGAAAGGCCACGGGAGGCCTTGTGATAGAACAAGCCACCTGCTTAAAACTTTGGGAAGACTACAAGATTCCTGGCTAAAATTCTGCAGTCAGGACCGAACTAAACCGGATTAATGGACCAGTATTTGTCTTGCCACTATGGTGTTCACTTTATAATCACGAAAAATAGTTGTAAAATCAGTTTGGTCATGTGGTTGACCCAATTTACTACTATCACAACACCAAGACATTTTCTAATTCATTGCAGCTACCCAAAGCCTCCCCCAAATGAAATAACTCATGCTCCCCACAATTACTTTCCCCCATCCTGCCATGCTGGGTCATTTACTTTGTGAAGATCTAGCAAGCTGTCTCCTCTTCAGCCGCTCTGCATTGCAAAATTCCCCAGAAGCTTTTGGGATCCCCATAACAAAGCAGCATAACCAATTAGTATATACATTTTTCCTCCATATAATCAAGATACATTATAGTCAAGACACAAGCTTTAAGTCTTGAAGGATCTGAACAAGTTAAATTTCTAGAATGTATCCCAAGTGGCGCCCTTTGACTTTACAAATGAACAGGGAAATATTATATATTGTGTAATTTTGTTTTAATTGAAAGTAAATTTATTTAAAATAAATCTATTTTAAATGATACTTTAAGGATAAATTGGGATGCCAATTTATCTGCCAATTAACTGCCAATTAACTGCCAATTAATATACCAGGTTCTACAGATTCTTTAGGAATTCCTTTCAACTAATTGAGTAACGAGTACAGAGTAGAGAGAAGGGCAACAAAGATGATTAGGGGACTGGAGACTAAAATGTATAAAGAATGGTTGCACAAATAGAGAATGTCTAGTTTAATGAAAAGAAAAACTAGGGGCAATATGATAACAATGTTCCAATATCTAAGAGGCAGCTACAAAGAAGAGAGAATCAAACTAATGACAAATCAAATGACAATCAAGAAATCATTAGTTATTTTTTTTTTTTTCAAAACCATAACTATTCTCCAAAGCAATTGAAGGCAGGACAAGAAGCAATGGATGAAAATGAATCAAGGAATGAATCAACCTAAAAACTAAGGAGAAATTCCCCAACAGTTAGAACAATTAATCAGTGAAATGACTTGCCTCCAGAAGTTCTGGTACTCCAACACTGGAGGTTTTAAAGAAGAGATTGGACAACTATTTGTCTGAAATGGTATCAGGTTTCCTGCCTGAGCAGGCAATTGTATTAAAAACCTTCCAACTCTGTTATTTTGTTATTAATGATTCATATATTAAATATAGTTACATTAAAAAATAAAATTAAGCACTAAACCTCTCCCTCTGTAGGGCTTAAAATGCTGGATAAGTTATTCGAAAGGTGGCTAGAGAAAAATGATAAAGTACAAGACGGAAAGGCAAGAAAGAAGGAACAGGCAAATTTAGGGTTGATAATAGAAATAATAAAAGGAGGCAACAAAATCTGAAAAGAAAACGCAAAGGAAAACTAAAAGGGAACAGAACATTAAAATCATGTAGATTTCCCTATTTGCAGAGAGTGATTTCATTCATATAGTCTACACATGTCAAAAGATAAAAAAATGGAGACATGGGGTGGGGAGAGACTTGACCATTCCTTCGTGAATTACCTAATCCTTTTGAACAGCAATTACACATCTTTTTCTCCATCCAATTGTTTTGATATATCCTCCAACTGGTACTGGTATATTGCCAACTGTTTCTTGGTCCTTTCAGCAACTTTTGTCTTGCTGCAAGATTTCACTTTCCCTCAACAAATGAAGTTTGTGGGTGAGGATTGACAAAGTACCAATGAACAGAGATGCAAGGATTATCTCTTCAATTGCACATTTTCTTCCTTCCACCCCACAACACTTGTGCTTAATGACGAGAAACAAAACCTTAAATAGCTACAGAGGGTTTCTTTGTAAACTCCATTGAGGGGACTGAAAGACATGGGCTGGAAGGAGTAAACTACAGTGCTGAGCCTAATTGAATTTTAGATCACTTTAAAAAGGCTACAAAAAGGCCACTAAGACTCATACAATTTCTTTGTTACATCAATATATTTCAAATATAAAAACCAGAAAGTAAATGAATACTGAATCCCAAGAAAAGACAATCAAGAAACATTAGCTATCGTTTTTTCTTTTCAAAACCATAAATATTTAGAAAATATCTTATTCATTGCAAGTTAACATTTCCCATAGTAACTACTAAAACCTTAATGTAACAGAAATACAATAAGTTTGCTTTTGCCACTGCCATACATGACAAAGATACCAGAACAGATAATACGACACGACATTGCTTTGAAAAGCAATATCATGAAGTGGAAGGTGAACAGAATAGAGAAGGGGCTGACAGCTACTTCAGGCTTTGTTTACTGTTCCTGCTGCTTTCATAGTAGCTGTGATCCATAATCAAACAAGGCCACCTTGTCATGTTATCTATCACAATATAATTCAATAAGCAAACTGGATACAACCATAGGTCATTGCAAGTGTTGACACACCAGAAGCTGGATGTGAATATGTTGTGGAAGAGATGATTGATGCTGTAACAAGCCAACCTCCATTTTTGTCAATCAATGAACAACCTAAACCCCACTGAATTACTGTTTCAGAGATAATTCTTTACCTAAACAGAGAAGCAGAATGACCTTGAATGGGCAAAAAGAAGTGGAAGAGGAGCAACTTGCCACTTCCTGCCAGCTACGCCACTATTGTTTATGGAAAGCTGGCAGAGATCCTTGGAAACATCCCCTCCTCTTTTCTCCCTATAATTAAACAGTTTCTTGTTGAATTCCATTCTAAATTATATACGGTCTTGAGGATCTCTGAAGTAAATTTGAATAAATTTGGCTTGCTGGTTGTGGGTCTGATATTAAATGTTCAGTGGAATGGTGGATTTGCCTTTGAATATCTGCTGAAAGATTTCATCCATTCCTTATTGGAAGACCTTCTTTGGCACCAAAGGATGCCATTTGGATAAGGCAATTATATTGTCAGGTGTTCTTCCTGAATTGGCAATAGGATGACTATATAAATTGAAGAGTATATTAGGTACAGACTGCTAATTGCTTATCCTGATCTTTCCCTTCTATAGCAGAAATTGAGTGTTTCTCCAGGAAAGAAGAATGCATGACATCTTTGGCCATGGTGCCAATAGCAGCAGAAATATTACATCATGCAAGTCGTAAATTTTTCTCTGCTCTTTTTCTGTTGAAGGTTGATACTGTTATATTGAGGAACTCACACAGTAATTAGTCTTTGCCACATATTCTCAAGTGTATCTTCCTTTTCCTCCTCCATATTTTTAGTCTCCTCATTCTGTACCTTTCCTTGTGATTCTGGAGATGTTCAACTTTTCATTCTGTTTCTTTCATCTTTCCTTCCCCTGCCCCATTCCCATAATGTTTAGTGTTATCTCCTGATCATGATGTCTCATTTCTTTCCACATTGCATATTTATGCTACGCAGATGAGAGAGAAGTTATATCTGAATTAGAGATCTGTAAATGTATTTATTTATATTAATCTTTAAATGTCATTATAGGTCTTTCAGACCAATTATCCTCACAAGAAAACACAAAAACAGTTAGCTTGGTGAACACAAACAAGACCAAAGCTGGATATGTATTTTGTTTTAGATCCCAACTAAAGCAAAATTTTCTCTGGATGAACATTTTCTTACTCTGGATAGCTTGTTATGGATATCCTCTGTGAAAAGATTACATATCAAATCTAGATGCATAGTAAAACTCTGACATCTCTGATCTTTCTTTCAGTTTTTGAGATATTCATACTTAAATGCAGATTGTTTTATCAGTCCACATTAGGATTATGTTTATAATGAAAAGTAGGTAATCTGTTTTATAAATTAATAAAAACAAATTGACAGAGGAGTTTGAACAAAATATTATTTTCTGAACAAAAGTGCATTCATCATATATTATATTAGGATGCATATCTAGGCAAACTAAATATGACCCCTAAATTGGTTTTGCAAAATCTTTTTTAATTGAAATTGAGTCTAAAGGCTCATGGCTATACAAGGTCTTTGGCAGCTTATTTGCTGCCCAACTAAATAAAGCCCATGTCACACTGAACCAACGGATGCAAAGAGGATGTAAAACGGACAAAAAACCTTGCCATCCGTTCGAAAACGCGATGTACTCACTGCCTCCGTTTGGCTTCCTCTCTATCCGTCCAGCATCCGTTTATTGACGTTTCATCCGCTCAGAAAGTTTTGAACTGCTCAAAACTTTTGAGCAGAAAATGTATCCAATGCGTCCGTTCTGCATCCGCTAGGCATCCGTTCTGCATCCGTTACGCATCCGCTATATCCGCTAGGCATCCGTTCCTTATCCACGCAACTCGCATCTGCTCGGACGCAGGGAGGAAGCAGAACAGACGCAGAACGGATGCAGAACGGATGCAGCACGGAAACAAAGCATTTAAAATGGAAAAAATGTTCGCAGAGGGGACCTATCTCGGATATTAAGGATGTCGAGAGGATGCCTAGAGGATGCAAAGGGACACATATACTGCCTATAAAAAGGGGGAGCAACTCGTCTGCATCTCACTTTCAGACCAGCAGCCCACCTGTGCAGACCTCTGCAGCCTTCATCTGACTCTTCCTCTTCCACAGCATCCAATCATGTCCACCGTGGATCGTACCACAGTCCTTTTGGCAGCCACCATCCTTCTGCAACAGTACGAAGCCATCTACAGGCTCTGTGAACTCTACTAGGGTAAGAAAAAGAGGCGGCCAAGAAGCGTCTGGGTCCGAAAATGGATCGGGAGAAGAGCAGAGTACAGACTGTACAACAAGCTGATGGTGGAGCTCAGGAACGAAGACACTCGGGCATTCCAGAACTTAATGAGGATGCCTCCAGCCATGTTTGACAAAGTTGTGCAGCGCCTGACACCCAGGTTAACCAAGGCAACTTCCGGCCCAGCCTGGAACCTGGGCTCAAGGTGGCACTCACTCTGCACCACCTGGCCTCAGGGACCACCTACAAAAGCATACAGTACGGCTGGAGGGTGCCACACAACACCATCAGCATTGTGGTCAGAAAAGTGGTGCAGGCCATCATCGAAGAATACAAGGAGGAGCTCCTCCAGTGCCCCTCCACTGAAGAAGGCTGGAAGAAAGTTGCAGAGCAGTGGTATCAGAGGTGGAACTTCCCCCACACCGTTGGAGCCATAGATGGGAAGCACGTGGCCTGCAAAGCACCACCCAAGTCGGGGTCCACTTATTTCAACTACAAGGGCTTCTTCAGCATCGTCCTCTTTGCCATGGTTGATGCTGACTACAAGTTCATGTACATCGATGCTTCAGGCAACGGCTCATCTTCAGATGCCCAGGTATACAATGTCAGTCACCTCAAGGAGGGGCTGGAAGGCAACCTCATCGTGGCTTCCCAGATCCAGACCCCTTGCCCAACGACACACAAGATGTGCCCTACTTCATCATGGGGGATGACGCTTTCTCCCTCAGAACCTACCTCATGAAGCCATACACTTCCAGACTCCTGACCCGTGAAGAGAGGATCTTCAACTACAGGCTGTCCAGGGAAAGGCGGGTGGTGGAGAACGCCTTTGGCATCCTGGCCAACAGGTTCCAGGTACTTCTCACCACCATGCAGCATTGCCCAGAGACCGTGAGGAGGATCGTGGAAGCTTGCTGCATCCTGCACAATCTCATGCGCACCCGCTACCCAGTCTTGCAGAACAGGCTCGTGGACCTCCAGCAACGCAATGGGGACATGGAGCCTGGGGAATGGAGGCAAGGGCAAAACCTGATCGACACTCAGGATGTGCCAGGCCACAACAGAGCCTCACGGGAAGGGAAGAAGCAGCGCAACCTCCTGAAACACTGGTGCAACTCCCCAGCTGGACCGGTGGAGTGGCAAGACAGGATAGTAGATGCTTAATGGATGCTTCCTTCAGCCTATCTCATCACACGGATGAGATTGGGCCATGTATGTTGGGTGGGCCTACAATGAACAGGGCATTTAATAAAGAGTTGTGTTTGTGTTCAAATGTGTGGATCAATGCTTACATTGTAATTGATAAAAAAGGGCCCTAGGTGTGGCACCTGGGAAGGTAGACCATACAGTCCCACTATGCTTGCACTGGAGGTTTATCTATCCCACAGCTATTAGCCATTCCAAAGGTATCCCTGCCCATCCCACAGGTATCCCTGCCCGTCCCACAGCTATTACCCATCCCACAGGTATCCCTGCCCACCCCACTGTTATCTTAACCCATCCCACAAGCATGCAAAGGCTTAAACCAATTCTACAAGTTTCCACCAAGACTTTGTGGAAAAAAAAGAAATGAAGCAAGTGTGTGAATCAAAGATAAACTTTATTGAACAACAATGTCAAGTGTCCAAATAAAGTCCATCAGTAGCCAGCTACCCGGTCACTGGCACACTTCTTGGTCACTCGGAGGTGTGCCCAGTCTCAGGGGTGAAGGGTCCAGGTACTGTGGTGGTGGGTGGTGCTGGAGTGCCTGGCCTCGAGAGGACAACAGGGGATGGTGTGTTGAGGAAGCTCTTGGACAGCTGGCTCAGCCTCGTGATGCTGAGAGGTCCTTCCTCCATGCCATGGGGTGTCAGCCCCAGTACTGATGACAGATGTACTGAGGCCGGGCTTGGCTGTGGGGTGGAGGAAGGAGCAGTGTAGTGGGGCTGTCTGGTCTGCAGCTGGGTGAGGACTGGTGTGGGTGGCATCATTGGCATGGGTGGCATCGCTATCATTGGTGGGATCATTGGCGTGGGTGGCATCGCTGTCGTCAGTGGCATCATTGTCGTGGGTGGCATCGGTGGCATCAGTGAAACAGGTGGCAACGGTGTCGCCCGATGACTCTGTGCCTGGACTGGGAAGGGCTGCTGCCTGGACTGCTGAACCTCCTGGTAGCCATTGCCCTGGTAGGTGACGGCCTGTGGGAAGCCTTGGAATGGGAGGGACATCACCTGGGGTGGAGGAGCAGACCTGGACTGGGTGGGAGCAGGTTCATCTGGGTCTGGGTTGTGAAGCAGCTTGGTGATCCGGTCCTTCACCAGCTGGTACTGTGGATCCGCCATTTTCTTGAGGCTCTGGTTGACATAGGTGAGGAAGGGCTTGCGGTTGGAGGATGAGGAGTCGGTGTGGACCAGCTGAGAGAGGAGATCTATGCTGGTGCGGATGGTGTCCCTGATCTCCAGCAGGACAGTGTGGCTCTGCCCCTCCTGCTGTCCGGCTCTCTGCCTTTCTGCGGAGGCGGAGCTGGGGGTGGTGGATGCGGCTAAGACTGTGGTGGACTCGATGTCTCCTTTCTCCCACTGCACCAGGGAGTCCTCTATGCACTCCACCACGCTTACCACACCTATCCGCAGGTTCTCCGCCGTGGCACGCTCCACAGAAACCTGCCTGGAGACAGGGACTGACTCTCGGCCGGAAGAGGACTGGCTCTCAGCAGGCTGCCGGAGAGAGAGGGTCATGAGAGGGGCTGCTGGTGCTCCTCGGTGGCAGACCTCACCCTCCAGGAAGCTGCACCTGACGTAGGTCTCTCTGTCTGTCAGCTTCACAGTGGCCTGGCCAGATTTCTTGAGGTGCAGCTTCCCGTACCAGGTGTGCATGTGCTTCCACCAGCCGAGGAGCACCTCCCAAGTGTAACCCATACTCTCCGCCCTCTCTCTCCAAGCAGCCTGCTTCCGCTTGGTGTCCCTGTACAGCCGGTGTCCCTTCTGCCACAGATAGTCGTTCTCTCTCAGCCACTCCAGCACCTCATCCTTGTGCACCTCCTCAATATAGTATTGCCTCCTCTCCCATTGTCGCATACGCCTCTTCCTTCCTTTGGCTGGACCCGATGGGCCCTCATCAGAGGGGCTCCCAGGTAGTAGGGGCTGCTCCTCCACACCACCAGCAGCAGCAGCAGCAGCACCAGCAGAATTATCATCATCATCATCATCATCATCATCACCAGCAGGATCATAATCAGCATCAGCAGCAGCAGCAGCAGGATCATCATCATCAGCAGCAGCAGCAGTGGCAGCAGGATCAGCAGCAGCAGCAGGACCAGCAGGACCAGGAGCAGCTTCAACAGAGTAAGCAACAGCAGAAGCCCCAGCACCAGCAGAAGCCCCACCGCCAGGAGCAGCTTCAGCAGAAGCCCCAGCAGAAGCAGAGTCAGGGGCAGGGGGCGGGAGGTTGGCCCTGTCCCTCTTGCCAGGGATGGCGGCAGGTTGCTGAGGCTTTCGCTTCCTCCCCATGGTTGTGGGGTTGCTGACTGGCAGGGAGGCTGGCAGGCACCAAGGCTGGCAGGAAGCCTGGCAGAAAAGCAGGCAGAAAGGCAGGCAGGCAGGCAGGCACCAAGGCTGGCTGGAAGGCAGGCTGGCAGGGCAGGCAAGGAACTCGAAGTGTCCAGCAGCAGGTCTTTCCTCGGAATGCTGGCCACGTGCGAGCTGCTTCCCTTTATATCCGGGGGGCTTACGTAATACTTCCCCCTCGCATGCTCAATTAACACTCGGCATCCGTTCCGCTTCCGCTGTGCATCTGCTAGGCTTCCGCTGTGCATCCGCTAGGCTTCCGCTGTGCATCCGCTAGGTTTCCGCTGTGCATCCGCTGTGCATCCGCTTCATCCGTTCGACGTCCGCTTCGCTGAGGCCCCCCGGAAGCCCTGCGGTTGCGCCATCCACCCTAATCTGCTTCCATCCGCTAGGCTTCCATTCCGCATCCGCTTTGCATCCGCCCTGCGTCCTCCCCGTGTCCGTGTTATCCGCTCCGGTTATGCAAATTTTTGCCCCTTTTAAGAGCGGATAACAACGGATGGAACATCCATTGCTCATCCGCTGTGTCCTTTTTGCATCCGTTGGCCAGTGTGACATGGGCTTAAAATCCAAACAAGTCCAAGTTTTTATTCGCCACTTCACATACTTTGAACTTTAGGTCACTGGATTGGCTAAAGGAGATTTAATATGCTTTTCTTCCTGAATCCAGGAAATCATGAATTCCTTATTTTTTTTCCTTTCCGAAATCTGCTACTTATCCCAGAAGTATACATTAAACAGACACACTGAAAAGAAAAAAAAAACCCACAATAATTTGTTAATAATGGAGATAAACTGAAAACAGGAAACAGATTCTAAGAGTGTTATTTGTTGGATTTACACAGATGTCTAAAGTTAACTATTCTCTCAAACAAAAGATAATTCTTTCCCCTCAAAAGCTACCATAAACCTAAGTCTTATTTCAAATGATATGTGAAAATTTAGCTTTATTAATAATTTTACAGATAATTCATAGTTCCATAGAAAGAAGAGATATTTGTCACAGAAAGAGTTATTCATATAATAGCTTATAGTTCAATGACTTACAACCATAATTGTGCCCAAATTTCTGGTTCTACATGAGACAGTTGTTAAGTGAATTTTGCCCCATTTTATGATGTTTCTTCCCACAGTTGAGTGAATCACTGAATTGTTAAGTTTGTAACATGGTGGTTAAGTAAATCTGGCTTCTCCATTGATTCTGCTTGTCAGAAGTTCGCAAAAAGTTATCACAAGGCTCCAGGACATGCAACTATCATAAATGAGTCCAGTGTTATGGTTCTTCATTTTTATCATGTGACCATTCTGGAAAGGTTATAACTGTGAAAAACTGTCATTGACAATCAGTGTCTGACTGACTAGCAATATTGATTGAATCACTGTAAGATGCCACTACTTTGTAGGCACCAAAAATGTACTGCTTATTAGATAGCATAGTTCATAGTTCAACATTGTGAATATTCTACACTCTCAATTTAAAATTTACTAAAGTAGATAAAGCGCTTGGTTCTTCAAAATGGCAGCCTTAATATATCTTCTTGTGCTGTTTAAATAGCTTTGATACAGTTCCCCGCTCCCTTTTGCCTTTTTCCTGAAGAGGTGTGCATAAACTTGAGTTACAGTAAAAAACAAGGCTTCAAAAATTTTATAATACATTGCAAGGTTTAGAGAAGCTAGTATTCCAAAATAGACCAGTTTAAAAACTATTAATGATTCCATGTTCTTTGAGGAAAGAAAAGCTATATTTAGCAATAAATACTTTATTCTTTAATTAGGTTCAACTGTAAAATTATAAACCAGGGAACGGTGTAACTAAGCAACAAATGAGAGAGGTAATTTGCAAATAAACACCCAATAACTTTATTTGTGTAAAGGCCCTACTGAGGCCTTTACAGTGGATGGCAGTGGAAATTAGAATCAGTAAGTAAATGCAAAGTGTTATTAAACAGAGACATTTATTCACTTAGTATTAAATGTTGACAACCTTTCTCTTTCTCAGTTATTATAAATAATATTTCATTCAGATTATTACTAATATGGCTAGCATAACAAATATATCCTGCTATACCACCTCTTAAAAACATCTGAAGTTAACAATTTTTAGATGACATCAAGCCATCTAAGCCTAGATCTATTTCCTTTAGCTGATAAACATTTGAATTTTATCATCAAATGTTGTCTACATTACTATATTACTATATTCTATGTATATTTTAATATTAACATATTTTAATAGAAAGCAAGTATTTCTTTTTGTGAAACAGTAGAAATAATGAGATCAGTATCAGTAAAAAAAAACTGATCTTCCACCTTTTCTTAATTAAAATTTAATTTTAAAAGTATATTTCTATTCTTTTTTTCATGGGCATTATTTTTATACATCATCAAATTTTACCTTTCATTTTTAATATGGCAATTATGATACATATGTATATGATGTGTAATATATTTAATCAACAAAAGCTTGGCATCTATCTAATATATCTGTTACCCTTCAGGGTTTTTTAATTTAATCATATATTCCCTACATTGCTGGCTAATTATTTGCTCATATGTACACAATGACATGATTTTCAGTCTCAACTCAGTGTTGGAGGCACAAATGAAAACTGAACTTTTATTTCAATGCCTTCAATAAGTCAGCAAATTTCTATTTAGGTCATTTCTTCATATTCCTGCTTTCATGTCAGAAGTCTTGAAAAGCAGTTCCCAGAGAGAATAGTGGAGTTTGTGTATTCTAGAAACAGGTTCTATGTTTATGTGATTGCTGCATTTGTATCCTCAGTTATCTTTTCTTTTACAAAATCCTCTCTATTCTTAAGGCTGCAAATGGCATTTTGGCCACACCGTGAGTCAATCGATCAGTGACTAATGTCAGTGATGCTTTGTTAATCTCAAGAAAAAAGAGAGAAAAAAGAGAGAAAAAAGGAAAGTGGGGTGGTACATCCCAGTAAATCCTCACTTTTATATGTAAATGTTAGGAAATAGGATGTCATATAAGTATCCCTAAATTATGCATTTCATTCTTTCATGTTTAAATGATTAAACCAAAATTTGAAATATAACATTATCAATACTTTAAAATTGCCTCCATTTTTTTTAGTTTCTTAGGGGTCCTTTACACATAAAAGATTAATATTAGTTCAAAAGCTTAACATTACTAGATACATTAGTATTCAATTACTATAATATAATGGAGTGATTAACACATTAGATCTTTTTTTTCTCTCTTTCAGATGAGTTTTTCCTTCAGATGAACCTTCAGATGAGTTTTTCATTCATAGGATTAATATGATATACAGACTTTTACCTCAAAAAATTAAGTAATATCTACCTTTATAAGGGATATGCATTTCAGAGCATCACAAAAAGTTCAGATAACCAAGGCTATGCTTTTCTTGTCAATGTAAATTAAAAATATTAATTTTCTAATAGAAGTAAAAAAAAGCAAGGCAAGGAATTATTTGTAGATTATATATTATTGATATATAAATTCAAGGCAACACAAATATTGAAACTGTTATATTAGTATCTATGAAGACAGATACAAGATTTAGGAAAATTTATGTTGGACCCAATTGTGCAGCATTAAAATGCTTTATTAGAAAGTGGCAAATAGGAAAATACACCGAGTAGTATCAGTGGAGTGGACAGAATTGAGACAATATTATTTGTCTCAATATTTGTCAAACAATAATAAAAATGAGGAATATAATTGTAAAGATCTCTTACGTTGGTGACAAGAAAACTAAATCAGTGAAGAATGGAATGGAGGGAAAATCAAAAGATTTAAAAGGGAACAACTGATTTAATTTTTTTATGTGGATTTTTCTTTGTAGCTCTTATTCTAGCAGTAAAATTCCAGTTTATGTCTACTGTTTTTCATAAAGAAATTGAAATAAACAAACATACTGAACGAAGAAATTATAGTTATGGCACATTTCTGATATACAATTTAAGTTCTTCTTTGTTTCTTCTTCTAAGTTATAGTCTCCAGATGTTTTTGATCTTAATTTCTAACAGTCCCTAGCCAGCATGTTAAATGAAGATATCATATGGAAATTACAAAAATTATCATCTAATCCATATATGATTATCTTGCATGAGCAGATGTTGGGATGTGGTCTAAACTTGAGAAATGAGTACTACTTCTCCTGTGTAAACTGATCAATTAAGCTTTTCCCCATCTGTACTTTCCTACCAAACCTTGGGAGTGGGGGGGGGGGGGTGTTCTCCCGATTTAGTTTTTATTCATCTTTGAAAATTCTCCTATGTTTTTTTGTTCAGTTTCAGAAAAAAAGCCTTCATTCTGAGGATTACAAAATTGTCAAATCAATTTTTAGAAAGAATAACTTTGGGTTATCAAAGATGATCTCAAAGAAAACCATGCTAATCAACTCAAAGGCCTGTATCTTTTTGTTCCACAGTTACTATAAAGTTAGAGAGTTCTAAGCTGAGTGGCAGGTGGAGCAGAGCAGACCACAGAGCGAAGTTGACTGACCAGAGTGTGAAGAAAATGGAGCCAACCAGAGAGCTGAACAGCGACCAATTGGAACTGAACAAAACAGAAATGAGGTGGAACAGAGCTGGCAGAGAATGTGACAAGTGGCCAGAGCAGCAAGTGACAGAAGTGAACACAACAAATTAATCCTGAGGTCACAATAGGCAGGGAGGGAAGACCTCAGTAGAGAATAAAAATAAATTCAGAATACAAAATAAATAAATAAGCAAGCAAGCAAATAATAAACATAAGAGTGGAACATAAGAAATCAGGGAAGAATAAGATTAACAATTTAATTAAATAAATTGGGCAAATTTTAAAAAATAAGGTAGGGAGGAATAGGAGAAAAAACTTTAAATATATAGGGAAGAAGAAGATAAATAAGACTAAACATAATAGTAAGGAAAGTTAAATAAATAGCAAGGTAGAAAAAGGAGATAAAAAAGTAAGGAAAAAAGGATAAAAACAAGAATATTTACTTAGAACAAAGAAGATAGAAGCACAGCTAACACCAAAGCCCTTTATCTCAATCAAAAAAAGAGAGATTACATTTTACAATGTACAATATATAATGTTACATTTTTAAATTTTGAATCTTTTAAATTTTGAAAAAATTAAATGAACTACTACATTTTTAAATTTTTAACTTATTTTTTCTTTTGAAAAACTGGGGAAATCTTCCACATCTTCAAATAAACTACTGAAATGGAACATTTTAAAACTATTTTTCTTTTTTCTTCAAACATATAGTGATACAAAATCTCCTATTTTTACATATTTTTTTAATCCTTAAAAGAACCAGCAAAAAGAAAGAAAGTCATGGAAAAGGTAACTGACACAATTGTGGTATGCAATATATGTTCCATGTATGTGCTTATGCCAAAGAACAACCAAATTATACATGTATTAAATGTAAACTATATGAACTACTAGAAGAAAAAATAAAAGATTTAGAGGTAATTCTAGCCAAACTCTAACCTATGGAAGAAGGCTATACCTAAATTGAACTAAATAATGAACAAACAACTCCTAAAGGGCCTGTCACATTGGCCGACAGATGCAAAATGTTTGCAAAAAGGACACAGCGGACGAGAAAATGTTCCATCCGTTGTTATCCGGTCTCAAAAGTGCCCCGAATTTGCATAAGCAGAGCAGACAACTATGGAAAGGAACCAACGGGGGGAGGATGTAGCCAGGATGGAAAGCGGATGTTCCACAGAAGCCTAGCGGATTGAAGCAGATGGAAGCGGATGGCACATCCGCAGGGCTTCTGGGGGAGCACAGCGAAGCAGACGCACAGCAGAAAGAGCGGATGCCGAGCGGATACCGAGCGGATGAAGCAGATGCAGAGCGGAAGCCTAGCGGAAGCCTAGCAGATGCACAGTGTTCACTGCGCATGCGGGGAGGATGCATTGCGTCAGCCCGGCGGATATAAAGGGAAGCAGCTCGCAAGCAGGTCACCATTCAGAGGAAAGACCTGCTGCCAGACACAGCTCCAGCCAGCCAGCAAGCCAACAACCCAACAACCACGGGGAAGAAGAGAAAGTCTCTGCCATCTGCTGCCAGCCCTGGCAAGAGGGACAGGGCCACCATCCCACCCCCTGGCCCTGACTCTGCTTCTGCTGGGGCTTCTGCTGCTCGGGCTGACTCTTCTGGTGCTGGAGCTTCTGCTGGCGCTGCTCCTGGTGCTGGGGCTTCTGCTGGTGCTTACTCTCCTGGCGCTGCTCCTGGTCCTGCTGGTGCTCCTGATCCTGCTGGTGCTCCTGGTCCTGCTGGTGCTCCTGGTCCTGCTGGTGCTGCTGGCGCTGCTGGTGCTTACTCTGCTGATGATGATCCTGGTGCTGCTGGTGCTACTGGTGCTGCTGCTGCTGCTGCTGCTGGTCCTGCTTTTGCTGCTGTTATTGTTGCTGCTGCTGCTGGTGTGGAGGAGCAGCCCCTACAACCTCAAAGCCCCTCTAATGAGGGCCCATATGGCCCTGCCAGAGGAAGGAAGAGGCAGATGCGAGAACGGGAGAGGAGGCAATACTCAATCGAAGAGGAACATGAGGATGAGGTGCTGGAATGGCTGAGGGAGAACGAATATCTATGGCGGAAGGGACACAGGCTCTCTTGAGACAGCAAAAGGAAGCAGGCAGCTTGGAGAGAGAAGGCGGAGAGCCTGGGCTACACTTCGGAGGTGCTCCTCGGCTGGTGGAAGCACATGCACACCTGGTACGGGAAGCTGCACCTCAAGAAATCTGGCCAGGCCACGGTCAAGCTGACGGACCGAGAGACCTACGTGATGGCCAAGTGCAGCTTCTTGGAGGGTGAGATCCGCCACCGAGGAGCAGCCCTTCTCACAACCCTCTCTCTCAGGCAGCCCGCTGAGAGCCAATCCTCTTCTGGCCAAGAGTCAGCTCCTGTGTCCAGGCAGGTATCTGTGGAGCGTGTCACGACGGAGACCACCCTGACAGCTGCACTCCCCGTGGCAGAACTTGTGGAGGACCCCCTGACGCAGTGGGAGCAAGGAGAGGGCACTTCCACCAGAGAACAACCCACATCCATTCCCAGCTCCACCTCCACAGAAAGCAGGCAGAGAGGCAGACCGGAGGGGCAGAGCCACACTGTCCTGCTGAAGATCAGGGACACCCATCAGAATCAGCATAGATCTCCTCTCTCAGCTGGTACACACCGACGTCCCATCCTCCAACCACAAGCCATTCCTCACCTACATCAACCAGACCCTCATGAACATGTCCGAATCACAGTACCAGGTGATCAAGGACAGGATCACCGGTCTTCTTCACAACCCTCCAGACCCAGCTGAACCTGCTCCCACCCAGTCCAGGCCTGCTCCTCCACCCCAGGTGATGTCACTGCCCTTCCAAGTCTTTCCATAGCCCCTCACCTACCAAGGCTATGGCTAACAGGAGCTCCAGCAGCACAGGCAACCCTTCCCAGTCCAGGCACAGGTACATCGAATGCCACCAGTGCCACCAATGCCACCGATGCCACCGATGCCACTGATGCCACCGATGCCACTGATGCCACCAATGCCACCAATGCCACAGATGCCCCCACGCCTCACCTCGCTCAGCTGCAGACCAGACATCCCCACGACACTCTTCTTTCCTCCACCCCACAGCCAAGCCCGGCCTCAGAACATCTGTCATCGGTATTGGGGCTGACACCCCATGTCCTTGAGGAAGGGGCTCTCAACATCACAGGACTGAGCCAGCTCTCTGAGAGCTTCCTCCACACACCATCCCGTTGTCCTCTCGGGGCCAGGCACCCCAATGGCACCTCAGACCAGCACTCCAGCAGCAGCCACCTCCACAGCACCTGGACCCTTCACCCCTGAGACTGGGCACGCCTCAGAGTGACCAAGAAGAGTGCCAGAGACTGGGTGGCTACCTGTTGACTTTATCTTTGCTTTGGACACTTGACTTGGGTCATTTTGCTTTTACAGCTTGTTATTACTAAAGATTATCTTTGCTTCACACACTTGCTCATTTATTTTAGTCAATAAAGTCTTGGTGGAAACTTTTAGAAATGGTTTAAGCCTTTGCATGCTTGTGGAATGGGTTAAGATAGCAGTGGGATGGGCAGGGATACCTTTGGTATGGGTAATAGCTTTGGGATGGGCAGGGATACCTTTGGGATGGGTAATAGCTGTGGGATAGATAAAGCTCCAGTGCAAGCATAGTGGGACTGTATGGTCCACCTTCCCAGGTGCCACACCTACGGCCCTTTATTATCAATAACAATGTAATCACTGATCCACACATTTCACCATAAACACAACTCTTTATTAAATGCCCTGTTCGTTGTAGGCCCACTCAACATACATGGCCCAATCTCATCCATGTGATGAGACAGGCTGAAGGAAGCATCCATTAATCATCTATCATCCTGTCTTGCCACTCCACTGCTCCAGCTGGGGAGTTGCACCAGTGTTTCAGGAGGTTGCGCTGCTTCTTCCCTTCACGTAAAGCTCTGTTGGGGCCTTGCACATCCAGAGTATCTATCAGGTTTCACCCTTGCCTCCATTCACCAGGTTCCATGTCCCCATTGCCTTGTTGGAGGTCCACGAGCCTATTCTGCAACACTGAGTAGCGGGTGTGCATGAGATTGTGCAGGATGCAGCAAGCTTCCACGATCCTCCTGACGGTCTCTGGGCAATGCTGCATGGTGGTGAGAAGGACCTGGAACCTGTTGGCCAGGATGCCAAAGGTGTTCTCCACCACCCGCTTTGCCCTGGACAGCCTGTAGTTGAAGATCCTCTCTTCACGGGTGAGGCATCTGGAGGTGTAGGGCTTCATGAGGTAAGGTCTGAGGGAGAAGGCGTCATCCCCTGCTATGAAGTAGGGCACATCTTGTGGGTCGTTGGGCAGCGGGTCTGCATCTGGGAAGCCCATGATGAGGTTGCGTTCCAGCCCCTCCTTGAGGTCACTGGCATTGTATACCTGGGCATCTGAAGCTGACCCGTTGCCTGAAGCATCGATGTACATGAACTTGTAGTCAGCATCGACCATGGCGAAGAGGATGATGCTGAAGAAGCCCTTGTAGTTGAAATAAGTGGACCCTGACTTGGCTGGAGCTTTACAGGCCACTTGCTTGACATCTATGGCTCCAACAGTGTGGGGGAAGTTCCACTTCTGATACCACTGCTCTGCAACTTTCTTCCAGCCTTCTTCAGTGGAGGGGCACTGGAGGAGCTCCTCCAGGTATTCTTCGATGATGGTCTGCACCACTTCTCTGACCACAATGTTGATGGTGTTGTGTGGCACCTTCCATCCGTACTGGATGCTCCTGTACATGGTCCCTGAGGCCAGGTGGCATAGAGTCAGTGCCCTCTTGAGCCCAGGGTCCAGGCTGGGCTGGAAGTTGGTGCTCTGCTTGGTCAACCTGGGTCTCAGCCGCTCCACAACTTCATCAAACATGGCTGGAGGCATCCTCATGAAGTTCTGGAATGCACGAGGGTCTCCGTTCCTTAGCTCCACCATCAGCTTGTTGTACAGTCCATACTCTGCTCTTCTGGCGATCCATCTTCGGACCCAGACACTTCTTGGCCGCCTCCTTTTCTTCGCGTAGAACAGGCGAAAGAGCCTGTAGATGGCTTCGCACTGTTGTAGAATGATGGTGGCTACCAAAAGGAGTGTGTGATGATCCATGGTGGAGATGACTGGATGCTGTGGATGAGCAAGAGCCTGATGAAGGCTGAAGAGGTCTGCACAGCAGGGCTGCTGGACTGAAAGTGAGATCCAGGTGAGTTCCTCCCCCTTTTTATAGGAAATATAGGTTTTCCGCTAGATGTCCTTTTGCATCCTCTAGACATCCTGCAGACATCCTAAATATCCGAGATAGGTCCCCTCTGCGAATGTTTTTTCTGTTTTAAATGCTTTCTATGCGAGCTGCATCCACTTTCATCCTTTCTCCGTCCATGCTACTAATGCTTTGTGTCTGTTTCGTGTCCGTTTCGCTTCCTCCCTGTGTCCATTTTCCGCTGGAGTGGATTTGAGTTGCGTGGATGCACAGCGGATGCCTAGCGGATATCGCGGATGCATAACGGATGACAACGGATGTAGAACGGATGTTCCCCGTATGCGTTGCAGATGCAGAACGGATGTGTTGGATACATTTTCCGCTCAAAAAGTTTTGTGCAGCTCAAAACTTTTTGAGCGGATGAAATGTCAGTCGACGGATGCTGGACAGTTAGAGAGGATGAAAAATGTATGCAGTGAGTACAGAACAGATGCATCACGTTAACCAACGGATGACAAGTGTTTCTCTCCATTTTACATCCTCTTTCCATCCTTTGGTGCAGTGTGACATGGGCTTAAAGGACTTGACCTGTGGATAAACCTTTCCAGGAAGACAAATGAGAGGCATGTCACACATAGAAGGAAACATGACAATTGAATTGAGAAGCAGCATCTAACATACTCCTACTGCCCAATCTAACCCATCCTGATGCAGCCCGTATATAACTGAGCAAGGATTTTCCTCATAAATGAAAAGACAAAGACTTACAACTTCCCCCTTGAAGAAATCATGCTCACATCCAGAAAAGAGACATCACCAAGTACCCCTAAAAAATCACATAATCAAACACACCTGTGATAAACAGAAAAGCACCCCAAAGTGCACCCCCCCAAAAAAGTAAGGGGAGTATTGGTGATGATAGGAGATTCTATTCTCAGAGGAACAGAACCTGCTGTCTGCAGACCAGATATTCAATCTAGGGAGATATGTTGTCTCCTGTAGCAAAAATCACAGATGTGGCTGAGAACCTGACCAAAATAATTAGGTCCACAGATTACTACCCTTTTCTCCTCTTTCACATCGGGATGAATGACACAACAGATCTGAAACATGTAGAAACAAAATAAAGTTATAACTAGAAGCCAGCACAGGTTTGTTAAAAACAGATCTTGCCAAACCAATCTTATTTCATTCTTTGACAAAGTGAATAAATTAGATGACCAGCATGTTGTGGACATAATATACTTAGATTTCAGAAAGGCATTCAAACAAAGTAGACCAAAACCTTTTTCTTGGCCAGTTAGAAAAATGCAGGATAGACGGTATCATCACCAGATGGATTTGTAACTGGCTGACAAACCATACTCAATAACTAGTCCTAAATGATACTACATCTACATGGAAAAAAGTAAACATGGATATCACAAGGTCCCATTTTAGGCCCAGTACTCTACAATATCTTCATAAATGACTCAGATGAGGAAAGAGAAGGGGAACTCATCAAATTTGCACATGACACTAAGCTGGCAGGAATAATCAACACCCCAGAAGACAAGCTCAGGATCCAAAAACAGACTTGAACAATGGGCCCTATTCAACAAAATGAATTTTAATGTGAAGAAAAGCAAGATTTAATTTGCAAGAAAAACCCAAGGTACTAATAGAGATCAAGTGAAACCTAGCTCAAATCAGTAACCATGAGAGAGACCTTGAAGTCCTAGTGGACAATCACTTAAACATGAGCCAGCAGTGTGCAGCAGCAGCAGCCAAAAAAGCTAATATGATCATTGATTGTATAGTCAAAACCAAATGAAGTATTAGTACACTTTATAAAACCACAGTAAGACCACACTTGGAATACTACATTCAGTTTTGGTCAGCACATTACAAAAAAGATGTTGAGACTTTGGAAAAAGTGCAAAGAAAAACAACTAAACTGATTAAAGGCCTGGAGACTAAAATATGTGAAGAACAATTGAAGGATTTGGGTTTGGCTAATCTAGAGGAAAAAAAGTACAGCAATATTCCAGTATTTGAGGGGCTGCCATAAAAAGGAGGGGGCAACTTATTTTCCAAAGCACCAAAGAACAGGCAAGAAATCATGGATGGAAACTAATCCTAGAGAAATGCAACCTGGAATTAAGGAGAGACAGAAACTTCCTCACAATGAGAACAGTTAACCAATGGAACAGCTTGCCATGAGAAGCTATAGGTGCTTCATCCCTGGAGGCTTTTAAGAAGAGACTGGACAGCCACTTGTCTGAAATGGTATAGCACAGTGGTGGCTAACCTTTTTGGCACCGAATGCCAAAATGGAAGCACATGCATGTGCCAGAAACCAGAACAGCAGTTCCCCAATGCACGCACATGAGCGCGCTGGAAACTTCGAACACACATGAACGTGTGAAGACCAGCTGGTCTAAATGCACATGCACTCTAGGAAACCCTTCTGGTTTCCAGCGCTCCTGCATGTGTGGAGACCAGCTGGCTGGCATGCTCATACAGTCCGGGGAGCTGCTCTTCTGGTTTCCAGTGCTATCTTATGCGTGAAACCAGCTGGCTGGCAGGAATATGCGCACCGGAACCTGGAAGAGCAACAGGAAATGGCTGGCATGCCCAGAGAGGTAGCTCTGCATGCCACTTCCAGCACGTGTAGTATAGGTTCGCCATCATGGGTATAGCGTATATGGGAAACCTATAGGCAATGCATTAATCTTTCTCTTGTATTTCCAAGAAGATAATACTAAAAGGTATAAATAATTTAGTATATGATGAGAAATTTAATATGGAACAAAAATTCCATTTAATTTTCAGTTTGCTTACTGCCACTCAGTAATTGAATTAATGCTTTTATATAACCTTATATAAAAAAATAGACTGATTTTTTTTAATGTCGCAGAAATGTTAAATTGTTTTCTAAGGAATACTCTTTGAATATGTTAGCCTCCAAGTTAAAGCAAAAAGCTTAGAAACTTTCTATATATGCAGAATTATAGTTCATCACAGTTCCCAAGTACAACATATAAAATAGCAAGGATACCAAAAGTAGTAACACATACAACAGATAAATAAATAATCACATTTTAAAGTAAGATTTAAGGTACGATGAAAATAAATTTGAAAAGCTTTTGTGAACAGACGCTACAACTAATGTTGATAATCTCAGAAAGAGAAATTAAACACTTTATTTTATTCATTTCACAGAATAAACACTAACAGAGATTTCAGGAGTTTGTTACTTATAATATGTGTATATGTGTTGCTGATGTTTTAATTGCTTTGTGTTTTTCTTTGTTTTTCCTTTTTTGTTTTTTGTTGGGTTTTTGGTTTGGACTTTTGTATTTGTATTTTAACCTTGTCTTGAATAAAATAAAAATATAGATAAAAAGAGTTTGTCATTTAAGAGTCATCAAAATACCATATTTTCATATTCCACATCATCAATTTGTCAAAGTAATAATGTATGTTTCTTAATTTACAAGGTTATACTCATGTCCTCCAAAATGATGAAGTTGTGCATTATTTCTTAAACATATTTTGTCTAAAAATCCCATGTGAGACAATTAATTTCATTTACAATAGACCTTATCTATTAAACAAATTGCCACAAGACAATTAAGTAATCTTGAATTTAGAAGTTATGCATATGTTTCAGTAGAACTTCTGCAGTAGAAACTCAAATAATCAAAAGCGCTGTCCAGAAAAAAATTATACAGTACTAGGAAAATTGTGATCTTTCAAGATTCTTTTTACATGGAAATATCTATTTGTAAAAATAATTCATCTTTTAATCAGATATATATGTCAAAATTGCTGGTAATTTGGCCTTTATTTTTTACTGTTATTTTATAAAGTCAACTATTCAACACAAATCTGATGATGTTACTTGGTACCATTATGAAAGTTTGACAAAAATAAGTGGTCCCTCCAATTCCTCTGCACATAAAACACAGCTGTAATGGTTTTGGAGGGGCTTATAAAATAGGGATAAATGCAATCAACAATGTATGTGAATGAAAAGAGCAGGCAGTGCCCAAGTCCTATAATTCTTCTTTGACACTCTAAAGCTGATGAATCATTGTTGCTTCTCTTCAGGGATCATAGTGAGAAGCTTTTCCAGTGGAATCATATGGTTATTAGTTCAGTTTCACTCTAATCTTCAGAAGGTCAAAAAGTCAAAACACACATAGAAGGTACCAGTAAGACAAAATGAAATCTGCAAAGAAATTAAGATCTGATGGCATAAAATTACTAATAGAATAAATATTCAGCATCAAAATAGACCTTAGAATGTTAGAGAAACAAACATGTTGCTAACTTCCTTCCTTGACAGACACTGCTTGTAGAATAAATATTATTAGGAGCATTTTAGTGGCTTGTTTATGTTACAAAGCATTTCATGCTTGGACAGAGAGGTTGGATATAAATCAAATAAATGGTTCCCTGCTCCCTCCCCAAAAAGTGATGAGTGTGGATTGATTTGCTCAATTTAGCCATGATTTATCATTTTTATGTCTCCCTGATAGATAAAATAAGCTATCAAAGTCAATGTAAGTTAAAGGTAGTTTTTATATAATTAATATAAATTGCTTCTACAGAATCTTATCAATGCATAAGTAATGATTAGTTGTTAGAAACTACAGTAACATATGAAAAGTAAAGTACCTTTTTGTTGGGGTTGTTACAATTCCAAAAATGATGTTACAATACAGAAATATTATAGAACTAGACTGAGAAAAATACAGAAATCAAAACACACCCCAAAATATAATGATGAATAAGTATGACAAGCACATACCTTTGAACATTGTTTGTGATTCTGACACCAAACCAAGGAACCATTATTCTGCAGAATAAAAAGAAATATGTTAATGGCACAATTTTAGTATTCTCATCATTATCTTTCAGTTAGAATTTTATTTTAATACTGGAACTGAACTATTTATACTTACCTAGATACAATATGCTCAAAATATAAATTGTGCAAGAGATTATTTAGTTTGTAGTATGATATACAAAGGTAATGAAAAAGATTTTGCTCCTATAAAAGCTGCTGATGACATGAACCTTCTGTACTTAAGTCAGTAGCTATTTATAGTGTCTAATTTTAAAATCCTTCTACTTCTCTACATAGACTGTCTCAATGATGAAACCTGAACTGATTGGTAAAAAAAAAAAAAGACTAAACGTTGTAATTAAAATCTTATTTATGTATTCTCTTCAACTTACTTTAATTATGAGACTATTTTTCAGTTATCTATTTTAAATAAACAACTCTCTTCAGAAGTTGGAGAAACCTATATGTCATGATCAGATTGGAGTCACTACAGGTAAAGTGTTTGTTTCAATTTTTTATGAACTCCATGCCCATCTACAAGATTTAAAATAATATTTTAAATACAATCAAATATTATAACATAAAAACTTATCAGATAGGTTCAAGTCTACTACTTCCTAGATTTATTAGAAAAAAATTATACATCAAAATATTCCCCTGCAATTAAAAAGCAACAAGCTTCAATTACATTTATATCTTTCCACATCATACACTCAGAAGCATATTAAATCGTCAGCTATTAAAGATCAAAACCTTTTTTAGAATAATGGTCTTATATTTGGCAGCAATATCCATGTATTTAACTTAGGTATATTAAAGCACATGTATAAATGAATGTAAAACATTTAATAAACATAAAACTTGAGCAAATCTTAGGAAAAGATGGGGAAATAACAACATTTAAGAGGATGTCATAAATACCATCTAGTTAATAAAGATAATTTAAGAGTTTTGTGCCAGCTAAGAATGTTATTTCTTTTTACAATATCTAGCCAGTAAATTGTTAAAGTATTATTCCATATACAACAATCGATCATTTTCTTCCCTTTTCATATAAGAAATGACAGAACAAAGATTGCAATAGCATTATTTTACAGCTCTGTAATATATTTTCACTAATAAGCACACTGCCTATGAGCAAACAACAAATCACTTAAAATCTTTGCTTGCTCAAATAAGTCATTGTTTATCTTCATTGTTTTCATACTCCTAGGTTTATCACTTAATCCTAAACTAGTTTGCTCAAGAAGAAAGCAGTATTTCTTCAATTTAAAATAGATCTAGTAATATTGAAGTAAGATCAATCCTATCCCTGGAACAAATTGCGATGTGATTCTCATTTTTAATCAGCATACTGCAGGCTATTAACTATTTTTGCTTCATGTTCTAATTATTAATCAACATATTAATTATTCACTCTCTTATCAAGTTATAATATAACAGATATTACTCTTACAACTGAAGATACAAAAGAGCTGGAAGCTGTAGTGATAAATGTCAAGGAGTACACAAAAAATGGTGCTATGCTTAAATATAAAAAGTACCAATTTAATAAAACAGGTTCAGCAATCAGCTTTAGAACTGACAGAGAAAAAAATGAAATAGTAGATAGTTTCAGTCTTTTAGATTGTCGGTCAATAGTACAGGAAATGGCAAACAAAAACATCCTACATAGAAGTCGTTAATACAATAGCAATAAAGGTCTTGAAAAAGATATTCAGATGCCAAGACCTGGTTCATACATACAAAATTCAGAATTGTGAAGTCAGTGCTTCTATTTGAAGCAAAAGGTGGACTTTGAAGATGCAGGACAAGAACAGTATTGACATTTTTTAACTTTGGCATTAAAGAACATTCCTGAGATCGTGGATCTCAGTATTGTGGATGGTCAAGGAAATAAACAAATTATAGAACAACCCAGAGTTCTATTCAAAGTACAAACAACAAGGCTCAAATCATTTTATTTTGGATGCATTATGCTCTCTTTAAAAATCCATAATGCTGGCAATGTGGAAAAGAAAGAGAAGAGAACATCCAGCAGCAAGAAAACTGGATTCAGTTGCAGCAGTAGTAGATAAACTGCTACTTTCAAAGTGATTTCAAAGAGATTCTTGTGAGACACAGATAAATTTAGAACACAATAAGATAAATTAGAATTCTTTAGCCTATAACAGGGAGAAACCACTTTTGCAAAATCCTGTCGTACCAACTATAAAAAAAGTTATAATAGCTATTTCAGTTATTTCAATTCACTGTGAACTCAACACTAGAAAAAAATAGAAATAAAATGCCAGAATGAAAATGACACTGTGGCCTGCTTCACTGGATATCACTGACTGTTTGCAAATCTCATGCATTGATTTACTTAGTGATCCATGAGGAGCCAACCAATGAAACCGATGGCCTTGGTTAAATGGAGAATATTAATTTTTGTGCCTGAATTTGCAGTTGATGCCACCATCTCTCTCTTTAAATAAGTTCTTAAAGCAATATCCTCAAAACCATATACACCAAAAATTCATGGCAATAAACCAATAATAATGCTAAAACTGTAATCTTTGTTCCTCAATGTCCACAGACAGAAGGGAACCCATATGAACAGGGAAGAGGGGTTCAGATGAACCCTCTTCCAACTTCAAAAACTTTACAATATCTTCTGTTAGGTACATTAATTGATAATTGATTTAGAACTGTGGGTTCTAAATTAGGAAGATTAGGAAACTAATTAGATTAGGAAACTAATGTTTTACTGTTAGAGTAGACTAGGGAAAAACAGAAAAGGAATGGCAATAGTGATTTTCAAACCATTTTAAATTTATTGGAAAAAGTGCTTTGGTTATCAGTGTCTACTCTTTACCAAGGTTTTTTCCCAGTGAGGATTCCTTGCCAGGGGATAAATATCAACTTCTAGATGTTTCAGTGGCCTCATTTACTTAACAACTAAGTCCAGACTTCACAAATCTTACAGCTGAGGGCTAAGGTGGAAGGGGAAGTCAACCCACTTCCATAAATATTTGAGATCAAAGATCCAAAGGCAACTGCACAATTCAAGAACAGAACAGGCATTTCTAAAGGCCTTTATAGTTGTAAATTGTAATACAATGGAATCTTAGTGGCTCCACCTTTGTAAGCTATTGATTCTAAATAATCAGTGCCAATAATAATCTTGTTACATGTATAATTATTTAATAAAATATTCAATTTTATAATATGTGTGTGTGTGTGTGTGCATTTATATGTATATGTGTGTGTGTATATGTGTATGTGTATATGTATATATGTGTATATATACATACATACATACATACATACATACATATGGATCTTTGGTTATTTGGGTTTTCTCCTACGTAAAATTGGAAGTATCTAGGCAATGTTTCGATGAAGTCTCATTCATCATTTTCAGGCTTGTTTCTTCGGCTCTGTCCTTCTCAGAGTTATGTGAGCTTGCAGCTGCTTCTTCCTTTTAACTGCTAGTGGGGTGTGACTTGATTGGGTGGGGGCTTGGCTGTATTCTGATTGGGTGGGAGTGTGTTCTCATTGGTTGGGGGTTTGGCTGTGTTCTGATTGGTAGGGGGTTGGCTGTGTTCTGATTGGCTGGGGGTGTATTCTGTTCAGGTGGGGGCTTGGTTGTGCTTAGATTAGTCTTAGTTGCTGGGAATTTGAGCTGGAGAGCTGTGATCCTGTTGTTTGGCTTCGCGTTCGTGGTTGTGCCACATCTTCATGGTGGGTGTCAGTTTGCTTCATGTATGGGCCGGAGGGGTTTGAAGCGGGTAGTGATGCAGCTGCGGTACAGCTTCTGGTCTGTGGTCATGTCTCATCTTCTGTGGGGGTGTGAGTCTTTTTTCTATGTGGAAGTGTGGTGGTAGCATCTTGTGTGGCACTGGTGGGTGTGGGTCTGGTGTCATTCTTCATATTAGACACTCGTTTATTAATGAGGGCAGGTTTCCAAATGGCTGGTAGGCGGGAGGTATCATCTTGTGCTATTCATGCTGTGTGGGCGTTTTTCTATTTCTATGGCTTCTCTGATTATTCTGTTGTTGAAGTGTTCAGTTTTGGCGATAGTTCTGGTATTTTTAAAGTCAATTTCATGTCCTGTGGCTTTGAAGTGCTGGACCAGGGAAGAGGTCAATTCTTCTTTTTTGATTGAGTTCTTCTGTTCTTCAATGCATGCACTTATTCTTCTGTTAGTTTGTCCGATGTGTGTGGTGGAACAGGCGGTGCAAGGGATTTCGTATACTCCAGTGGTCCCCAACCACTGGTCCCTGAACCAGTACCGGTCCATGAATCATTTTGTACCAGGCCGAAAAGCTTGGGCACCGCCATCTTGTTTCGACGGCGCTTCCGAGTTTTCGGTTGGAAAGTGCTTCCGGGTTTTCATTTGGAAAGCAGCATTTGGGTGCTGAAGGAATCCTCGCGCCTTAGTTTCGTTGAAAGGGGGGCGGCTTCGAACGAAGAGCCATCCCAATGGCAGTGGAGTCTCGCGTTACTCAGGTATCGGTCTGTGGAAGAATGAATAATCGTGAAATCGGTCCCTGGTACAAAAAAGGCTGGGGACCACTGGTATACTCCTTGGTTTTCTAACTCAATTTTGTCTTTAGGGTTACTTAGGATGGTGGATATTTTTCTGTTTGTGCAGAATGCTGTTTTAATGTTGTGTTTTTGGAGGATCTTGCTGATTTTGTCTGTAGTGACTTTTATATATGGGAGGAGGGCTTTGCCATTCTCTTGTTCTCTGTCTTAGATTTTGGTTGGGGTTTCTTTTGGGATTAGGAGGGTAATCTTTTTTTGGAATCCATTGGCTGTTAGTACATTAGTGAGAGTATGTAGTTCAGTTTTTAAATGTTGTTCGTTGGCTAAGCATTTTGTTCTGGAGATGAGTGTCTCGGCTACGGAATTGATCTGTGCTGGATGGTGGTGTGAGAGTGCATGTAGATAGCAGTTTGTATGTGTTTTCTTCTGGTAGATGGTATGTCCTAGGGAGCCATTGGATTTTTTGTATACTAAGACATCTAGGAAGGGAAGTTGATTGTTGGCTTCTGTTTCCATGGTGAATTGTATTTTGGGGTGTAGGCTGTTGAGGTGTGTGAGGAAGTTGTTCAGTTTTTCTTTCCCATGTGGCCAGATTATGAAGGTGTCATCTACGTATCTGAGCCAGAGTTCGGGTTTGTGATCATATTTTTCTAGAGCTTGTGTTTCAAAGTGTTCCATGTAGAGGTTTGCGATGACATGTGAGAGGGGTGATCCCATGGGTGCTCCTTCTATTTGTTTGTATTTTTGTCCGTTGTAGGTGAAGTATATATTGGATAGGCAATGGCTAGTAAGAACTGGGATGTACTTGGGGGGGGGGGGGTGTATTTGTTTTGGATGGCTGTCAAGGCTTCTTTTATAGGCACTTGGGTGAAGAGGGATATGACATCGAAGCTCACTATAGGGTTAGATTAAGGTTTTTAAAGTCACTATGACTTTAAAAATACCAGAACTATCACCAAAACCAAACACTTCAACAACAGAATAATCAGAGAAGCCATAGAAATAGAAAAACGCCCACACAGCATGAATAAATGAGATGATACCTCCTGCCTACCAGCAATTTGGAAACCTGCCCTCATTAATAAACGAGTATATAATATGAAGAATGACACCAGACCCACACAAGATGCTACCACCACACTTCCATGTAGAAAAAAGACTCACACCCACACAGAAGATGAGACACGACCACGGACCAGAAGCCGTACCGCAGCTGCATCACTACCCGCTTCAAACCCCTCCGACCCATACAAGAAGCGAACTGACACCCACCTTGAAGATGTGGCACAACCATGAACGCGAAGCCAAACAACAGAATCACAGCTCTCCAGCTCAAATCCCCAGCAACTAAGACTAACCTAAGCACAACCAAGCCCCCACCTGAACAGAACACACCCCCAGCCAATCAGAACACAGACAACCCCCCTACCAATCAGAAAACAGCCAAACCCCCAACCAAGGAGAACACACCCCCAGCCAATCAGAACACAGCCAAGCCCCCACCCAATAAAGTCACACCCCACTAGTAGTTAAAAGGAAGAAGCACACTGAAAGCTCACATTACTCTGAGAAGGACAGAGCCAAAGAAACAAGCCTGAAGATGATCAATGTGACTTCATCAAAATGTCGCCTAGATACTT
Organism: Laticauda colubrina; assembly: GCA_015471245.1. Taxonomy (NCBI): domain Eukaryota; kingdom Metazoa; phylum Chordata; class Lepidosauria; order Squamata; family Elapidae; genus Laticauda; species Laticauda colubrina. The sequence goes on from BLBF01000017.1 coordinate 41,161,282, forward strand.
CCAATTTTACATGGGAGAAAACCCGAATAATCAAAGATCCACATACAAATACCCGCGAAAATCTCAGAAAACCTCATAGAAATATGCAGGTCTTGGCATGTTCGAGTCTTTTCCTATGGAAAATTGAGAGCATCTTGGCAACTTTTTGACAAGGTCCCGGTTGCCATCTTAGGGCTCGCACAAGCACAAAGCTGAAAGCACCAGCCTGAAGATGGCGAGTGGGACCTTGTCGAAACATTGCCAAGATGCTTTTATAGATATATATGCTGTTCAGCTTCCTTTGGGTATTATCCCACGTCATTGTAGAGCTTTTAAAGTTGTAGCAACATTTCAGCAGAATCTCATCTGCCATCATCAGGCTTCAGTATTGAGTTCGTATGTGGGTCAGGCTATCACAGCCGTTAGTTTTAAATTTGAGGGTAGCCTACTGCTGTGCCAGGATGGTTTTTTTAACATCCTGATTGGTTGGGAGTCTTGGTCTGTGTTTATTGTTCTTGGAGTTTGTTTGATTGGTGTTTCTGGTTTCTTCTGTCTGTTTTGTGGCTTTAATTGCCTGGTAACACTGTGTTCCTGTATTGGAGGCTTTCAGTGCAGCTTGGCTGCGCGTGAAAGGATGGCTATTATCTATTTGGAAGCTAGGTTTCATCTGGGTGCCTGGTTGGGGTGTGTTTGAGCTGGAGGTATCAGAGGGAGTCTGTTTGTGCCCAGGTGTTTGCCTGACTTGTGCTATGGAGATCTTTCTATTTGAGAGTGCAGGCTTCCAAATGATTGACAGTCTGGTGGAATCATCTCTTCTATTCATGCTTTCAGGTCTTTTTTCAATCTCTACCGCTTCTCTGATGATTCTGTGGCTGGGGTTTTCTATAGTGGCTAGGGTTTTGGTGCCATTGAAGTTGATGTTGTGACCTGTGGTTTTCATGTATTGGACTAGTGAGGAGTGTTCCAGCTTTTTTACTGCATTTTTGTGTTCATCCAGGCGGGTACTTATTCTTCTATTGGTCTGTCCAATGTATGTGGCCGGGCATGATGCACAGGGAACTTTGTATATGCCTTGGTTTTCCAGGTCAATTTTGTCTTTGGGGTTTCTAAGGATGGCTGCTATTTTTTTGTCTGTTTTGAAGGCAGTCTTGATGTGATTGACACATCAGGAATAGGAGAATTAGTGTGCAAAAGTAATATTGGGAAAAGATTTTAAGAAGTGTCATGGCATAGCAGAAGCATTTATTCTTTGGTGGAGGAGGGTGATTCAATAGTTCCAGTGAAAAAGAACAATTAAAGTATTATCCTCAACAGCATTTAATATATCAGGTGGTTCACCAGTTCTACAAGTTCAAGGAATTGTATATGGCAAATATGAGTCCATCCTAATATCAAATTCTTTAGCTATCCAGGAATGTTACAGTCAAAAAGGAATGTATTCCAAGTCCAAAGACAAAGTTTTAACAATTTAATATCAATAGTATATGGGTAGAAAATTATGAATATGTTTGGAGGTTGCATATATAAATATTCCCTATAACATGGCAAAAACACGAGTCTATTGGCATGCAACACTAATTTAGCTTATTTCCTTCTCATTTTTCTCTATCTCTCCCTGCTAAAGCTATAAGTATCAATTACTACTCACTGTTACACAAACATACTTTACTAATGAAAGCATACCCTGTTTTTCTTACTACAGTAATTAGAAAACAACATGAGGCTTCGTCTTATTTTCACTTTGCAGCCAAAAACAGCTACTGTAACATATTTTGAACTTGAAAAATCAGCCTTAATAAACAAAATATGTAGTGGCCTACTTAAAAAAAGGTTATTCAACCTTTCTTAACATTCTTTGAGACAATCTTACTACTATTAAACGCTAAATATGCTAAATCAAAGGCTGGTGCAGATAATTCTGAATCCCTCAGGACACAGAAGGAACACCCACATCTTCAGTATTTCTTACTGAAAAAGACAATTGCTCCTGCTATTCAGTAATTTCAAGAGCCAGCTTCCTTTAAAATCTGAGACAGGTAGTGAATGATTCTGCTTGGAATCATTTACACTGTAAAGACCTTTTGAAACTGCTGTGGAAAAAAAGCAATTCCAAAGTCATATTTGTTTTCAGAGCAAAACAACAGTGTGCACACCTGTTGAACCTAATCATCACAAACTGAGTCTCTATTGTGTGTATCTTACCACTCTTCCCTTACTTGACCATTTTTTAAAAGGTTAATACTACTGCTATTCATTTGCACTAAACTATAGTTTCATGTTTTAAATATACTTAATAATTTAGTAATCGAATTTGTTCACAGGTTACAGTTAAAACTAGTAATGGGCAATTTACTGGCAGAAAAAGAATTAGTTGACAATAAATAGTTATTAAATCTTAACAGAATTTTGACCATTTTCTACCCAGCTAATTAAAATGAAATCACTATTATTTGGAAACATACATTATGTTAGCAGTTTTGCTTCAGAATGAAATGTTGCCAAGAAAGCATACACATTAAAAAAAGACTTTAGGTAGGAACAGACTTGGTGCATGTAAGTTACATTTTAACCAACTGTAAAACAAAGAGTTACAACCAGCTGACAGCAGTTAAAAAAACTAATTGCCTCTCAGTATAATTAACTGTGATGAATTATTTGTATATACTTGATGAATAAAATATATGCTCACAGAAGACATTTTCTTAGTTTACAATCCAGCATATTTTGCTTATTTATCTGGATTTCTAATTTATGTATATATGCAAACTTCATTCATGAAACAAAATGCTTTCAAAGGTGTTTTCTTTATCATTATCTTTATAATGATAATACCACCTGTCTCTATACAAAAATCTCTGTTTCTCAGGGCTGAAAAAAGCATTTCACAACCAACATAGGAATTTTCAAGACTAGGAACTGAATGCTCACATAATTACCAACTGAAAAAGTCAGATTGTTTTTGAATACCCAACTGAAATTTTTATAGGAAGTATTCTACAATGCTATTTTCATCATTATTCTGTGAAAGCCAAGTATGGCCTTCTATGTTACTCGATAACCCACTTTTTCCTTAAAAAAATCTAAGCCTCTTAAGTTAGAAATGTATCTAATCATTGTCCATACTAAACATGGTGGTTTTTTTTTCAGGATACATTCAAAGTGGATAGAATAATTATTTCAATCATGAGGAAAGTAGGTTATAGCACAATGGCATTATCAAAGAAGGTGAATTTAGGGTTTGTAATAGTTTTAATAAAAGTTAGAAGTTGTTTTATGTGGGATGTGTAAAAATTTGCAGGGAAAATTGTGGGACTTATTTGATGTGTTGAAGCTTGTTAAACCAAAAAATAGAAATCATACCTCAGGCTTTTAAAGTTTGGCACAAATATTAAAAGTAATGATTTATGGGGTATTGGGGGCTCTAGCAAATACATTAAAGTTGCTCTATCATGAAAAAATGAAAAAAAAAAAAAAAAAAAGCATGTAATGAAGATTCTTGCTGGATATTCTTTACCCCATTAACAATATGTAGCAAATTCAAGAGAGTTATACAACTTAATCATTATGATTTAGAAGCTAAAAATTGTTTAAGAAAAGCTGTTGGGTTGTACCATGAAATATATTGCATATATTATGCCGACTTGATAATACTGTAACTGCAACCATGGTCTAAATGTATTACTGTAGGAATCCCAATTTCCCCAACCCCAATTACTATAGGAATCCCAATTTTCCCAATTTCAGTGTAAGCCCACTTCTGATTATGGTGGTGTAAGTTCAGGACAGATATGCATAATAGCTGCTGATATTGTTGATTGAACACATTACTATAAGCTTGGAATGCACATAGCTAAGCCCTCTTATTAAACAAGGAACATTTATTCTTTTCTTGGATTCCAATATGTCCTGCTAGATGAGAGGCTTCTTTATTGTGTCACTTAATTCCATGAAACAATGGAAATCCCACCAGCAGAAGCAGATATGCACAGTATATAGTATCCAGTGACATTACTGAAAATATTTCTGAAAGGTTTTGGAGAAGAGGTTATCTAATAGCAGATTTTGGAAAGCTAGAAAAACATCCCAATGGAATTTAGTGGGGCTTTTCCTTGAGATGTTTAGGATGCACGGATAATGAATGTATAACAAACAACTGCAATTCTATTTTGTGAAGCTGAAAAATAATATCACAAGTGCATATACAAGCATGGAGAAAAAATTATACACTTTAAACAAAATGTTGAGAATGAAATCCTATTATTGATCATCATCCTTAAGCTGAGATTTATAAAGAAAATTGTATTTCTCTTTGTAAAAATGCAAAGAAAAATAGTTGCATCTTTTTATGCTTCACGTGTCACTAAACACTATGCATATATGAATGTTAAAATAGAATTATTCCAGCATGATTGTCTGGGCACAGAATCATCAAGCCATGTACTAGATTTTTCAAAATAACTCCAAGAACCACAAAGCTAAATAGGTCACCTGTAAAGAGCCACAGGAAATAAATTAGCTTCTTGCTTTTAGGAACCACTTTTAAAAAATCATGTTTATGTGAATAACCCAATAGTGTGCAGAACAGTGCAAACTGTTACATCGTAACCTATTTATGTCAATGGAATGAGACAGTCTGACCTCTAATTCCTTTGAGAAAGATCAAGCAAATTAGTCGTTAGTAAACTGATCTGTTGCTATTCTCCTTACAAAATCTGTTGAATCCAAGTTAGGAAAACTAAGATATGCAGTCTTGTTCCATTTTCAGTATATGCAGAAACACACATGCGGAAACATACACATAGCCCTTTAGTGGGATGATAATAAATAGAAATCACTCCAATTAAGAGTAGTTTTGAGATTCAAGTAATTTACAGGTCTTAAGTTGATGTCTATTAAAAATAGTGCAGAAAGCTATTCATAAAGTTTCTCTACTAATGATAGGTCAATGGATCTTTAATGTTTCTGGGTCAGATACAAAAATCACTGGCTTTTTATCACAGCTCTATTAAATAACTAATTCTCACATTCCCATGTACACTGGGAGTGTGCAAACATGTTCAAAAATTAAGCAACTGAACAAGGAGAATAAAAGGACTTTATTTCTAAAGTTATACGTTATCTGATTCCCAGCAACTTATCAAAATAAGACAATAAGCTATAGAAGCTGATAACAGGGCTTTAATGTATATCAATCAAGTCATTATATGCACAATCATGCCATTCTTTTTTTGTCTTAAACACTGAAAAGCATAGCCACTTACACATCATGATATATCATATTACATTAATTTTCAAAAACAAAACATACTCCACCCTTTATTTGGGGAACATGAATGATTATTATAGATCTACTTTAACGAGGCAAGCTTACTTTAGACAGTTTCCAACCAAGCCAATAAGTTTTTACTCTTCAGTAAAAGGGTATACAGGGTGGCAGCTTAAAACTGCCTTCAGAAATGGATACAGGTTCTTTTTACGCATCTTCAACTTTGTCGCTAAAAACTAGCATTGTTTCATGTAAGTAATTTCCACCTCCAGGTTACAAAACTGCTTAAATTTATACGTCTTCACCTTTCAAACCCCAAACATACCCAGCCCGAGCTTTAGCGGTGACAAATGACTGAATCGCTTCGGTAAATCAGCCAACTGCTGCTATACGAATTAAAATCGCCACTTCCGCTATCAGCGCCGGTTGAACAAGGAGCCAAGTCAACCAGCGGCGCGACTCCCAAAACGGGAGCATTCATCCGGTGGGACAGCTCGCTTCGGGTCAAGAGATCAGCCCGATACGACAGGCTTTAAGAAGCTTCTCGGATCGATTGCGCTGGGAAAAGGCGAGGCTTGCGAGCTTCATAAGAAGCTACTACAAAGTTCGCTGGAAAGCGCAGAGTTACCAGTGGCTCAGTATGGACCGACCTGTGCTGCGAGCCTGTTTTCCTGCCCGAGGGCTCCTCGGGAATAAATGGTGCTGAGTAGGTCTAATTTCTAACGAATGCATTTCAGCCCCATCCATTTCGTCTTCTGCACTCCATAAATGCCCCCTAAGGGCCGAAGCACCCACTTGTGAGCCTCAGCCCAAACTGCCGCCTAGCTGCGGTCCACCGCCTGCGTATCTCTGAGAACAAATCCCACTGAGTTCAAAGGACTTCTTTCCGACTTGACCTGGCCAAGAGGGGAAACGAGAAGTCGTTCGGGTTTCATTTAAGGCGCGGCCCGGCTCGGCTACTGGTTTGGGTGTTTTTTTCCCCATACCTGGAAATGCTTGAAAAAGGCAGAGATACGCGTAATCTGCAAGCTGAGACACCTGGAGCTGCATCTGGCTCCATAAATACTGGTGGCGGAGAAGAACTCGTCCTGCTGGCGAGCCGCCGCCGCCGCCGCCGCCGCTGCTGTTTCTCCAGCCCAAGCAGTGCAGCCGGGCAGGCAGCCCCAGGAAGCGGTAATCCAAAGGAGAAGAGTCAAAGGAACGCCAGGCTCCTTAAACCCCATAGCTTCGTGCGTTAAGCCGGGCGCGGGAGAAGAAAACAACCCCAACAGCCCGAAACACTCCGCACCGCGTGCAATTGCGCCGCTTCACCTCGCCAAGGGAAAGGGAGGCGGCGGCGGCGGCGGCGGCAAAGCCTGAGCGCAGCAAAAACTCTCGCGGAAAAAAAGTTCAATCATTTAACTCTCTTCAATAAACCCCCCCTCCCCTTCTAGTTTTCAGCTCGCAGCCTTCCCCTCACTCCCAGGAGGACAAGGAGGTGGGGAAAGGGTGGCAGAAGACTGCCCGATTGGCTGCGGAAGACCGGAGTGACAGGGCGGTTAGGAGGGGCGGAGTGTCTGACCGCAAGGAGGTCGCGCGAGCGGAGAGGCGGGGGGGGGGGTGTCACGAGAGGAGTCTGAGGCGGCGAGCCGCTTTGGGGTTCGCAACTTTCCCTCCCGCGTTGCGCGCCGCGCTGTGGCCAGGAATTGCTGGGGAGGGCCTTTTGCACCCCGCGCGTGACCACCTGCCTTGGCTCCCTCGCGAAGCTGGGCAAGGGAAAAAGAATCTAGCAGACGCCCACGTTGGGACTGGGGTTGTTCCAGACGCTTCATTTTACCTGTCCGCGCTTTTTAAGAGTCACACAGACTATTGTTGAGGGTTCAATTTGGTTAAAGTTCGGGGCGCCCAAAGCAAGTTTGGTAGGCGGGGTTGCTGACTTTTAAAATCCTCAACCGTAGTATGAGGAGCACCCCCTCATTCTTGGTCTTATATCTTCTCCACGGACACACCCAAACACGGGCACAGACTGCTCGTGGTTTGATAAAAGTACAATAAACCTACATAGAGGAGAAACTTGGCTGGAGCGGTAGCTCGTGGCGGCACACAGACAATTTGTCTGGTTTGGAAAAACAACTTTGAATTGCCGTCGTCAATCAGATTGGCCATTGGGAAATAAACCTGGACATCTTATGCTCGATATAAAATTTTCGCACTGAGGCAGTTGCCTAAATGGATGCATCAAATCGAAGCCATGAAGCATCTATTATTCTTTGAAATCCACTGATGCATAGAACCTATTAGTCCTGAGAATCTATTGAGGCATGGAATCGAAAAAATGTTAAACTTGTCGTTTTTAAAACTTGTCATTTAAACTTGTATCTATGTAGATTTCATGTTTTCATTCATTATTAAATGAGTACTCAAATGACTAAGCACAAGGTTTAGAGAGATGAGATAATGTTCTAGAACTGGATTTTAATGTTTTAAGCATATGGCAAAATGTGTAATTTAAAATGTTTCATATAAAATTAGCATAGGAATATTTATATACAAAATTAGCTGAAGTGCCGGGTAAATACTGCATATAATGACAAATGACTAAAGTGAGGGTGGCAATCCAAGCACTTCACAGCCTTAGTTTGAGAGCAGGGCAGATTTTGATCTTTGACTTTGTCCAAAATGCAAAAATGAACATTTTGGTAACATCAGTAGGCACCTTCTCTGTAACCCAAAGTTAATCCTCAAATTCTCAAAAAGTTTCCCATCCTGGCGTAAACCATCCTAACATAAAAATGATCTGAAATCATTTAAATATTGTGTTAGTTTCTATACAATGACTTTACATCAAACATTGAAGTAAAAAAAAAGAAAGAAACATAATTAAAATACAATAGAAATTGTAGCAGAGACTGACTGAATCAAGGAATAAGTCAAGTTGGGGAATTAGTCTGGAATTGTTATGAAAGCATAAGAGGGCATATCCCTCCTTGAATGCAGTTGAACCTTGTCTAGTCTGGTCCAGGTGCAGACTGGGGAGATTCCTGTGAAATAGGCATGAGCAATAACGTAGCTAACTGAATTCTTGACTTGTGGATCTGGTTGTTCACACCTAACAAACACATAAAATGTGAAACAAATCCTGAGGAAATCAAAGTCCTACGTGTGAAAACTGTGCATCTGTGAAAACTGCCACTTTGTGCTAAAGCAAAGGGGCTTTTGGAAGTTGACATATTTTAAGAAGGAAGTGTGACCAAACATATTCATATAAAATAATCCCACAAGTTGCCTCTGCTATATAAAATCTTGTTTTGATTCATTTGTTCAAATTTATACTGCCCTGGGCCTTTTCAATCTTATTCGGTATTTATAAATATATAATTATGAATGCAGTGTAACAGCTGTAGATAATGTAACTTAATGAGAGATCTCTGAACAGTCATGTATTAAACACTGAGCTGTACTTTTTAGATTTTCTATAAAATGAGCATTTCTTTAATTTGCTCAAGCTTTATGTGCCCTGTTAGTCAAAAGCAATCTTGAGTACCAATCTAACTATATTGATATCAGTGTGTGATAAAAGACAATTTGGAGAACTTCCTATTAATTAACCACTAGCCAGTTTGATCTAGTGGTTAAGGCACCCAGCTAGAAACTGGGAGACTGAGTTCTACTCTTGCCTTAGGCATGAAAGCTGACTGTGTGACTTTGGGCTAGTCATTAATTCTTAGCCCAACCCATCTTACAGTTGAGGAAAATGGGAGGAAGGAGGGGATTGGGTATATTTGCTGCCTTGACTTATAAAAATGTGGGATAAAAATAAGTTAATGTTTTAATGCTCCAAACATTTTTAGAATAACTGCAGGATTCTTACACTACAATAATCTTACTAATTAATTTTCTGGATATTTTATAAGGAAGTGATACAGCAGCATTAATCAGATCTATTCCATTTATTGTTTCCTGATTTACTTTAATGACATAAATCTTATTCTACCCCTGAAGACTTTGAAAAAGAAGTGTCAAGAACTATAGTTGGGCAATTTAGCCAAATCAAAATATATTTATTTGGAAATAGGCACCATTGATTTTAGCAAGAATTGAAACTAAATAAAGTTATACCATTTTCAAACTGAACATTAGTGGTGAAACTCACATAAAATTTCAATGTGTTGGTTATAACAAGTTCCCTGAGGTAAACATTACGGCATTTATCTTGAACTGAGGAACTGTTACTACTTCATAATATCTGAAACTTTGGGCTGAATCAGTGGAACTGAATAGGCCTTATTGTATCTGTAGCCATCAGTGTGCCTCTAAAAACTTTCTGTATTGATGTATCTACTTCCTACCATATCTGAAATCATTTTTAATATTGTTTTAGTTACAATTAAGTAACTATCAACTTCTGTTATCTTCACTTACAAAAATTTTCTGGGCCTCACATGAATCCCACATAAAATAAAATTATTGGTTGCCAATCATTCTCTGGAAAAGTGCTTTCCGTCTGAAGAAAAGGAAAAGAGTCATAAAGAGTCATTTTTCAGGAATATACAAGTAGCAATAATAAATGGATGTTAAGCTTCTATTATTTCTCCTATAGTTATAATATCAAGCAATAAAAGGGGGTCATAAAAGTCACCTAGAAATAATGAAATTTTAACTGTTAACCATTTTAAATGCTCCTTTTAATTAATTTTCTGATTGAGGAACTAGTTAATAAATTATAGTGTCTTTATTATTATATTTTAACTACATGATTCATTTCCTTATCATCTTTCATCCAGACTGCTACAGTGTGGTTTATATAGGGCTGTTTTTAAAGAGCAGTAAGAAAGTGCAGTTTTCCAAAATGTGGAAACTCATATACTGATGAATTGGATTCATTAGTTATATTACTGATGTTTTGTGGCCACTGCATTAGATGCCAAACTGTGCAATTTGAAATGGGATTTTTAATGCATAAAGGTGTTTAGGGTTTCACACCTAAATATGCATGAGTGCGCCTTTCCATGTAGAAATGCCTAACATCAAACATATACTGTACATTCTATCGAAATCTTCTGATGGATCCAAGCCAATGAAGTCAATGAATGAATGGTATCAGGTAGAACTTTTCAGTTGTGGCTTCCCTATTCTGAATCAACTTTCTTCTTAATGTTAGGGTGTTCAGAAGCTTATGAAGACTAAATTATTCTGGAAGACATTTGCGAGTGAAATTACATTGTTGTACTTATTTTTAGTAGTGTATTTTGAATTTGATAATTCTTTTCTGCTAATTTATGCTTTTAGGGTATAGATTGGCTGGATTCACTAACATCCATATAAAAACAGCTTACCATTGTCAATATAACCTTTAATTATATGGGAATTATTTATGAACATTTGTGGAATTTCAAAGCTTCTGAAGTGATAATTTTCTTTTTCTTCTTGAACATTCCACTTGCTAGGAAATAGAAGAAATACTCTTGGCCAGTTGCAATACTTTCAGTTTTTTTCTTACCTTAAAGAGTAAGGAAGAATGTATAAAATAGTGTATGGAAATGGTTTAAACAAGGATGGCTTGCAGCAGGGATGGAGATGTGTGTTGAATGATAATTGGCATAATTTTACTCACGTTTCTTTTTTCATATCTTATACTTTTAATTTCTTTTACATACTACAAATAATCCTCAATTTACAACCACAATTGATCCCAACATTTCCATTGCTAAACAAGATAGTTGTTAAGTGGCTTTATCCCACTTTATGACCTTTCTTGCCACAGTTGCTAAGTGAATCATTTCAGTTGCTATGTTATGCCCCTTTGTAGTCTGAATCTGTGGGGGAAGATGAGCTGGAACAAGAAATGCCAGACATTGAGAGGGTAGCTCCGTTAGCCTTGGATGAAACTTGGGGAAGGGCAGAGTCAGTCCAGGCAAGGTTTTTCTGAAGTGGTTAGGTCTGCAGGCAAAGAGGAACAGAGGCAGAAGGAACATGAGGGACAGAACTCAGGTGAAGAGCCAGGACAACCCCCTCCTGATCCAAGGGCTTGGTGAATGAAGAGAAGGCGTGAACAGCGCAGACAGAGCTGTCTATGCGTGAGGAGAGTGCTCTACCTATCTTCATAAGGCACACCAGAGGAATGAGACTTAAGGAGATGCTGGGGGGGGGGCATTTGTCGGGAACAAATGCTGAGTTTCTGAAGTGTGTATGCCAACATTTGAACTGGCCAAGAGTCCTTGCATTCCTGGGCTGGACTAATTGCAGCCAGAAGTTGCTTGAGGTTTCTGTGGGGTTCTGTTATCATTCTGTTCAAGACTTGCCAGAATCGTGGGACCATTTGGGGAACTTTGGAGTAATAAAGGGGTGGTTTGAACTGTCAGCTTTTTTGTGTGATCTTTGTACCAAGCCCTGGGTCAGCACATGTTAAGTTAGTAACGTAGTTAAGTGAATCTGGCTTCTCCATTGACTTTGCATGTCAAACGGTTATAAATGCTGATTACATGACCACAACTATCATAAATATATGCCAGTTGCCAAGCATCCAAATTTTGATCACATTACTACAGATTTGCTGCAACAATTGTAAGTGTGAACAGCAACTACAAGTCACATTTTTCTGTGCTATTGTAACTTCAAATGGTCATTAAGCAAAGTTGTAAGTTAAGGACTACCTGTATGTTTTCTGTGCTCTGTGTAATGATGATTTCCTTAAAAGTAAATAGTATGATGGGTATATATGGGTTAGGGTTAGGGTCAGAGATGGTATTCAGCAGGTTCTGACCAGTTCTGGAGAGCCAGCAGCAGAAATTTTGAGTAGTTCGGAGAACCGGCAAATACCACCTCTGACTGCAGATTTTATAGCATCCTTCCCCTGCCACGCCCACAGAACCGGTAGTAAAAATTTTTGAATCCCACCACTGGCTAGGGTTTTTAGTTCAAGCACAGTCAAACACTATTCTCAAATACAGAAGCTTGCAAGACACCATTGTAGTGCATTCCCATGCTTTAGTAAATGAAACCTGAGTTCAAAGATATATTCAGCCCTCAAACAGAAGCCTCACAATACAAGACTTTTCATGGAATTTCAAGGAAGAGATAACAAACCACATTTACTTTTACACTTTGCAAGGCAGAGTCTTAGATTTTGACCTGATTGCTGATTTTCAGTTTAAGTATTTTATTGCTTAACAGGAAAAAAACCAACAAAATATTTTTATTGACATATGAACCATATATTAGGAAGAAGGATGGTTTTTACAATATTATACAAGTTACTTTCTCAATTTTAACTCCTGATTTGTTCTAACATTCTTACCAATTATAATTAGTATCACAGACCTCACATTTTATAGATTTCTCTGAACACATTCTACCAGACTGAAATTCCCTATATTTCAGCTGTCGTAAAAAAAAAACACTTCTAAACTACCAATATTGCTACAAAATTTACAAAGAAATCATATCAATAGAATATCTGTACAGGTAATTATGTGAAAGGGTGTATTTTAAATTATTGTTGCATTCACACAACACACTAAACCATAACCATTATACTTATATGACTGGAGAGATTGCAATTTAAATCTGTACTTGGGGAATACGTAATGTTTTCCCTTTACTTTTCCCAAATTCTGTTGCTTATTCATATGCCACTGTTAGATTTCTAAGATAAACATCATTATTATAAAGCAATATAAATCAACCACAGAATTGTCATATCCTGTATTCAAATTTAAATAAATTTGGAAATTAGTTACAGGACACCAGATTTTTTTTATTACATCTTGAACAATCCTTTTTCCATTCTCAAGAATCTAAATCAGCACATATTTTTTAAAATAATAATCTATCCACTGACCAGCAACAAAATAATAAATACTAAGGTTTTTTTAAGTTAAAAGAGAAAAGATAATTAAAAGTTACTTAAAAGCATAGTAACAAAGAGATATAAAAATATTTTAAGAATACAATTGAATGTATTCAGAAATAATGACACATAAATACAGCCTGAAAGTGTAATCCTAGTTTGCTTATTTATAAGTTAAGTCCTACAATGCATTAAAAAAAAAGAATTTGGATCTGAGAAAGATCCACTGAACTTACTGGGAACAATCTCTACTGGTTGTATGGAATTTTTTTCCCCTAAATGTGTCTAAACCAAACAATATTGTCTTCCAGTTCATTAAAAACCACGGTGTTTAAAAGAGAAATGTATCTTACAAACAAGGAATTGCCACTGAAAGGATCTGATTTATACAACAATTTAATGATGTTATTCTATAGTGTTAAAGTAAGAAAAAAAGAAAGATTTAGATGTTCATGAACAGTACTAATGATAGGCTTATAGAAATATTTTCCTCTTTCCAAATCGTAGTTCAAAATTATACAGATATTACTCTGAGTATAACCAATGCAAGAAAATTTACCAAATTTACCAAACTTGAGTATTTAAAATATAAAATTTACTCTTATAAGTAATATTCCATTTTGTCAAAATTTTAAAAAGAATGCTTGAAAGCATTTCCAACCTTGTTCAGCAATAATTTTATACTGCTATCTAACATAATAGTTACATTGCTATAGATTGTATAATTTTTTAAAAAAACTAAAACATCTACAGTTTACAAAATTAAAAAGTTAGAATGCTTCTTCATTTAGAACTGCATAGGGATCCAAGAATTTTTTCAGAAAGTTCATTCTTGACAAGACTTGAATTATTTTAAAGTAAGAATTTTGTTTTCCAGACACATACTGTCCGTTCGGCACCAGTTAAACTCAATTCCCATATAAAATGCTGCTTTCTGAGGAGGAGAAACACTTAACCATTAACATATGTACATAGTCACAATTTTTACAGATATCCAGTAAAGTTTTATTTGAATATGTACATGAGGCTACAAAAATACACCAATATTCCAATGGGTAATCATATATATTCCCCATGTATGAATTCTATGGCATTCCAGTGAAAATTCTTTGAAGAGCCTGATTGGAAAAATAATATTTATTTTTGGTGATAGAGTTTGAAAATGAATTCATTATCATATTCTCCTGCAATTCCTCACACTAAAATAAAATGTGGATTGTTTCATATTGGTTTAGTTTATTGCATGAAGTTGTAATAGTTCATCAAGGTTTACCTTCTATGTAATATTGTATGAACTCAGTCATAAGACTGAATTTCATTTGGCATATCCAAATAATTATAAAATATCCCTGAGTAATCATAATCAATAATTATATTGAATGCAGATGGCAACTTTGTTATCCATGGTTTGAAATAATGATTTCATTATTTAGTAAAACGACTGTGTTTATAGCTGTAGATTTTCTCTTGTTATACTTTATTACTTAAGCAAACAAGTTGAGAACTATAGCTTTGGATACTGTAATTCATTTACTCTGCAAAAAAGGTAACTAGGGAAATTTATTATTGGCTGCAATCAAGACATTCCTGTCAAAATTCAATCATGCTACTAGTCCATGGCACATATTAAATATGCATACACACACGTACACACACACACACATTCAATCATGTCTAACTGAAGGCTGTGCAGTTTTTGTGGCAAGGTTTCTTCGACATGGTTGCCATTGCCTCCTTCCTAGGGCTGAGAGAAAATAATTGGTCCAAGGGCACGCAGCTGGCTTTGTGGGACTAGAACTCACAGTCTTCTGATTTCTGTTCTGATGCTTTTAACCACTACCAAACTGGCTCTGAAATATGTGAATATAAATATATATTCATACTTAGAACATAGATCTGGAATCAATATAAATATGTTTTCATAAAGTTTGCAATTCTTAAAGAAAAGTATTTGAATTCTTTTTGTGCAGGAGTATGTTTTGAAGCCACAGTGAATTAGTTTACATATCTGAAGCAAACAATTTTATGTTTTTAACCAACCATTCAGCAAATCTTATCCATAATTTAGGTTTGATTAATAATTCATGTTAATTTCTTTTTAAATAGGTAATATATTTGATCAGAGAAGCACTGCTTCAATAAACAAGTTTTTTTTTATACTGTTCCTCTTAGTGTTTTGCTTCTATAGATAGGACAGTTCTTACTGTTATCCTGGGGAAAAATAATGTTCAGAAGGATTAAACAGGATAATACAAATTCAATGCAACAATTCATGTTTGCATTTGACAGAATATATTTGCCTTTTTAGCAAAACAATATGTATGAAGTTGCTGGTTGTTTTTACATAAAACAGTGCCACATGCTGGCAAAATAAGATAAATGAAAATGCACTCAAACTGTTGTTCAAAGGTATTAATTGTATTCTACGGTATTAAATCATACTTTAACCAGAATATTTATAATAAATGTCATCTCTAAATCAATAGCTGTAATGTTTTATTTGAAATTTAAGGAACCCACAATTCCTAGTAACTTTTACAACATAAGAGGGGAAAACAGCCACTGAGGCAGAGTTCATGCGCACTATATGTTTAGTAAAAAAAAAAGGGGGGGGAATCATAATTAAAGTAAGTTTGATGATACAATTTTGGTTATATCAAAAATGGAAGTGATCTTAAATGAGTAGAAGAAAGAATTGTAGCAGATATATTGTCTTTTCATTTTGCATAACAGCTAGACCTTCCAAAAATGCAACTATTTCTTTTAAAGTATAGTTGTTTATGGTCCAAATTGTAAATAAAGGAAGTGTGGTCTCTGTTCTGCTTTTTTGCCATCTTTTTCTCTTACTTTTTGCATTCTTATGTTCATGTACATCTGGACTTTACCTTAAAATAAGCTATAATTTTAAAAGAATGAGGAAAGGACTAGGGAAAAGGGATTAATTGTTGTAATTTATTGTATTTCATAAAGTTTCAGGGTTTTACTGCTAAGTAAAATTGAGTTGGCTTACTTAATACATCATTTGAAAATGTAAAAGAACACATGCAATATAAATTGAAATCAGGCAGAGCTTCAATCATACCATCACACCTGCCATCTTGACTCTGTTGACCACACCATAAAGACTTCCCTGTAAAAAAAAGCAAGCAATTTAGACTGTACTGAAATGTAAAGTTAGAGGACAGTAATATTACTGTGTTTTGTACTCAACGGTGGGAGCTAGACAAGACACAGTATGCTGAGATGCAAGGAAAGAAATATCATCATCAGGATGATAAGCTGCCCTAACAGTCATGGTAAGACTCTCTTGCAATTCCTCTTCTCTTAGGCATATCTGTAGTTTTGTATAGAATAGAAAAGACCTGCACGTTCTAATTCATTTTACAATTAATGATTATCAGAGCTAGAAAGGTAGGATAGAATTCAGGACCCATCTCAAAATCTTATGATGAATTAGGTTCCCTCTCCGGCTATTAATTTTTACAGAGGTCAGTTGTTCATTTCAAGTTTGTTAAAAAGCAAAAATCATAAGCAGAAAGAAAAGATCCTTGTTACCATCAATTAAGCAGCTTCTGGTCAACATGTAGCAGGTAGGCAGGTCAGTTATACACAGACTTTCTCGCTATGTAATTTGCAAAATTGTAATTAGAATATGCACATTTTATGCAAACCTATATATTTGTTTGCCTTAATGGTCCTCTTCTACCATTTCTGTGAATTATGACCAACTATCTTAGTCTGATTGCTTCTGTCAACCTCCCTAAAGGCCCGGTCCCACTGGCCGACGGACACAAAATGTATGCATAAAGGACACAGCGGACGAGCAAAATTTCGGGAGTGGCGTTCCAAAAAGTGGTGAAAATTTGCATAAACAGAATGGAAAAGAATGGACGTGGGTAGTTCGTAGCGGGGATGTTAAACGGATGTTCATAGAAAGCCTAGCGGATGGAAGCGGATGACACCGCCGAAGGCGTTCCGGGAGAGAATTTCAAAGCGGACTCATAGCGGATGAAGTGGATGCATCAAGTATGCCTAAAGGAAAGAAAGGGGATGCCACATGGAGGTATATCGGATGCAAACCATTCACTGCGCATACTTTCTATTTCCGTGCTACTAACGCTGTGTAGACATTCCGTGTACCTTTTGTTTCCTCCCTCTTTCCGTTTTCAGCTGCAGCGGATGTGAGTTGAGGGGATGGCCAGAGGCTGCAGAGAGGATACAGCAGACGTTTAACGGATGATAAATGGGCATAGAACATTTGTTGCACGTATGTCGTGGATTTAAATTGTACACGGCGGAAAGTTCATCTGTTCACAAAGTTTTGTGCAGCTCAAAGCTTCTTGCGTGGATGAAATCTCAGTGGACGGATGCTCGAAGGATAAAGCGTATGAAACACATATGCAATGAGTACACAATGGATGCATAGCGTTTTCCAATGGATGGCAAGCTTTTTTTAACGTTCTACATCCTCTTTGCATCCGTAAGTGCAGTGGGACAGGGCCTTAAAGCCCATGTCACACTGCACCAATGGATGGAAAGAGAATGTAATATGGAGAAAAACACTTTCCATCCGTTGGTTACCGCGATGCATCCATTCTGTACCCACTGCATGCGTGATTCATACGTTCTATCCGTCCAGCATCCGTCTACTGAGATTTCATCCACTCAAAAAGTTTTGAGCTGCACAAAACTTTTTGAACGGATGAACTTTCCGCCGCGTCCGTTCTACATCCGTGACACATACGGGGAACAAACGTTCTACATCCATCGTCATCCGTTACACATCCGCTGTATCCGCTCGTCATCCACTGCGCATCCGCGCAACTTGCATCCACTCCAGCGGAAAATGGAAAGAGGGAGGAAGCGAAACGGACACAGAACGTCCGCGCAGCGTTAGTAGCACGGACATAGAAAGGATGAAAGCGGATGCAGCTCGCATACAAAGCATTAAAAAGGAAAAAACGTTTGTATAGGGGACGTATCTCGGATATTTAGGATGTCTGGAGGATGTCTAGAGGATACAGAAGGACACCTAGTGGAAAACCGATATTTCCTATAAAAAGGGGGAGGAAATCACCTGGATCTCACTTTCAGTCCAGCAGCCCTGGTGTGCAGACCTCTTCAGTCTTCCTCTTGCTCTTGCTCTTCCACATCATCCAGTCAACTCCACCATGGATTGTTGCACACTCCTTTTGGTAGCCGCCATCATTCTACAGCAGTGCCAAGCCCTCTTCAGGCTCTTTCACCTGTTCTACGCAAGAAAAAGGAGGCGTCCAAGAAGTGTGTGGGTCCAAAGATGGATCGCGAGAAGAGAGGAGTATGGACTATATGACAAGCTGATGGTAGAGCTGAGGAACGGAGACACTCGTGCATTCCAGTACTTCATGAGGATGCCACCAGCCATGTTTGATGAAGTTGTGGAGCGGCTGAGACCCAGGTTGACCAAGGTAAACACCAACTTCCAGCCCAGCCTGGACCCTGGGCTGAAGGTGGCACTGACTGTGTGCCACCTGGCCTCTGGGACCACATACAGGAACATGCAGTACGTCTGGAGGGTGCCACACAACACCATCAGCATTGTGGTCAGAGAAGTGGTGCAGGCCATCATCGAATAATAACTGGAGGAGCTCCTCCAGTGCCCCACCACTGAAAAAGGCTGGAAGAAAGTTGCAGAACAGCGGTATCAGAAGTAGAACTTCCCCCACACCGTTGGAGCCATAGATGGGAAGCACGTGGCCTGCAAAGCTCCACCCAACTCAGGGTCCAATTATCACAACTACAAGGGCTTCTTCAGTATCATCCTCTTTGCCATTGTTGATGCTGACTACAAGTTCATGTACATCGATGCTTCAGGCAATAGGTCAGCTTCAGATGCCCAGGTACACAATGCCAGTGACCTCAAGGAGGGACTGGAATGCAACCTCATCGTGGGCTTCCCAGATCCAGACCCCCTGCCCAACGACACACAAGATGTGCCCTACTTCATCGTGGGGAATGACGCCTTCTCCCTCAGACCTTACCTCATGAAGCCCTACACTTCCAGATGCCTCACCCGTGAAGAGAGGATCTTCAACTACAGGCTGTCCAGGGCAAGACGGGTGGTGGAGAATGCCTTTGGCATCCTGGCCAACAGGTTCCAGGTACTTCTCACCACCATGCAGCATCGCCCAGAGACCGTGAGGAACATTGTGGAAGCTTGCTGCATCCTGCACAATCTCATGCACACCCGCTACCCAGTCTTGCAGAACAGGCTTGTGGACCGCCAACAAGGCAATGGGGACATGGAGCCTGGTGAATGGAGGCAAGGACTAAATCTGATAGACACTGTGGATGTGCCAGGCCCCAACAGAGCTTCATGTGAAGGGAAGAAGCAGCGCAACCTCCTGAAACACTGGTGCAACTCCCCAGCTGGAGCAGTGGAGTGACAAGACAGGATGGTAGATGCTTAATGGATGCTTCCTTCAGCCTGTCTCATCACACTGATGAGATTGAGCCATGTATGTTGAGTGGCCCTACAATGAACAGGGCATTTAATAAAGAGTTGTGTTTATGTTGAAATGTGTTGATGAATGATCAAATTGTTATTGATAATAAAGGGCCATAGGTGTGGCACTTGGGAGGGTGGACATAGTCCCACTATGCTTGCACTGAAGGCTTATCTATCCCACAGCTATTACCCATCCCACAGGTATCCCTTCCCATCCCACAGGTATCCCTTCCCATCCCACAGCTATCTTAACCCATCCCACTGCTATCTTAACCCATCCCACAAGCATGCAAAAGCTTAAACCATTTCTAAAAGTTTCCACCAAGACTTTATTAAGTAAAAGAACTGAACCAAGTGTGTGAAGCAAAGATAACCTTTATTAATAACAAACTGTAGGACTTTATTAAAAAAGCAAAATGAACCAAGAAAAGTGTCCCAAGCAAAGATCAAGTCAACAGGTAACAACCCAGTCTCTGGCACTCTTCTCAGTCATTCTGAGGCTTGCCCATGGTCTCAGGGGTGAAGGATCCAGGGGCTATGGAGGTGGCAGTGGCTGGAGTGCTGGTCTGAGGCGCAATTGGGGTGCCTGGCCCCGAGAGGACAACAGGGGATGGTGTGTGCAGGAAGCTCTCAGAGAGCTGGCTCAGTCCCGTGATATTGAGAGGCCATTCCTCCAGGACATGGGATGTCAGTCCCAACACCAATGACAGATGTTCTGAGGCCGGGCTTGGCTGTGGGGTGGAGGAAGGAGGAGTGTAGTGAGGCTGTCTGGTCTGCAGCTGAGCGTGGTGAGGCGTAGGTGGCATCTGTGGTGTCGGCATCTGTGAAGTCGGTGGCATCTGTGGCGTCGGCATCTGTGGTGTCGGTGGCATCTGTGGCGTCGGTGGCATCTGTGGCAGGCGATGAACCTGTGGCTGGACTGGGAAGGGCTGCCTGTGCTGCTGGAAGTCCTGGTATCTGTAGCCTTGGTAGGTGAGGGGCTGTTGAAAGCCTTGGAAGGGCTGTGACATCGTCTGGGGTGTAGAAGCAGACCTGGGTGGGAGAAGGTTCAGCTGGGCCTGGAGGGTGGTGCAGAAGACCTGTGATCCTCTCCTTGATCACCTGGTACTGGGTTTCAGGCATTTCCATGAGGGTCTGGTTCACGTAGGTGAGGAAGGGCTTTCTGTTAGAGGATGCAATCTCGAAGTGTACCAGCTGAGAGAGGAGATCTACGCTGCTTTTGATGGTGTCCCTGATCTCCAAGAGGACAGTGTGGCTCTGTCCCTCCGGTCTGCCTTTCTGCCTGCTTTCTTTGGAAGTGGAGCTGGGGGTAGGTGTGGGTTGGTCTCTGGGGGCCGCGGCCTCTTCTTGCTCCATCTGCGTCAGGGGATCCTCCATGTGCTCTGGCATGGGGTGTGCAGCTGTCGGGGGGGTCTCCATCATGGGGCACTCCAAAGATACCTGCCTGGACACAGGAGCTGACTCTTGGCCAGAAGAGGACTGGCTGTCTGTGGGCTGCCTGAGAGAGAGAGTTGACAGAGGGGCTGCTTCTCGGTGGCAGATCTCACCCTCCAAGAAGCTGCACTTGACCATCACG
This sequence comes from Laticauda colubrina, assembly GCA_015471245.1. NCBI lineage: Eukaryota > Metazoa > Chordata > Lepidosauria > Squamata > Elapidae > Laticauda > Laticauda colubrina. The sequence goes on from BLBF01000017.1 coordinate 41,182,418, forward strand.
TAGGTCTCCCGGTCTGTCAGCTTGACCGCGGCCTGGCCAGACTTCTTCAGGTGCAGCTTCCCGTACCAGGTGGGCATGTGCTTCCACCACCCCAGGAGGACATCCGAAGTGTAGCCCAGGCTCTCCGCCTTCTCTCTCCAAGCCGCCTGCTTCCGCTTGGTGTCTTGATAGATCCTGTGTCCCTTCCTCCAGAGGTACTCGTTCTCCCTCAGCCATTCGAGCACCTCCTCCTCATGTTCCTCTGCAATGGAGTACTGTCTCCTCTCCCCCTTTTCACGCGATTGCCTCTTCCTCCCTCTGGCAGGGCCTTTTGGGCCCTCATCAGCAGGGCTTTGAGGTCCTAGGGGCTGGTCCACCACACCACCACCACCAGCAGCAGCAGCAGCAGCACCAGCAGCAGCAGCAGCAGCAGAGTCAGCACCAGCAGCACCAGCAGCACCAGCAGTAGCACGAGCAGCAGCAGCACCAGCAGAGTCAGCATCAGCAGAAGCACCAGCACCAGGAGCAGCACCAGCAGAAGCACCAGCATCAGCAGAGTCAGCACCAGCAGCAGAAGAAGCAGCACCAGCAGCACCAGCAGCAGAAGCCCCAGCAGAAGCAGAGTCAGCACCAGGGGGTGGGATGGTGGTCCTGTCCTTCTTGCCAGGGCTGGCAGGAGTAGGCACAGGCTTCCTTTTCTTCCTCATGGTTGTTGGCTGAAGATGTGTCTGGCAGCAGGTCTTTCCTCTGAATGGTGACCTGCTTGCGAGCTGCTTCCCTTTATATCTGTGGGGCTGAC